>CM065709.1:8622629-8635129 GCA_017654935.2 Phymorhynchus buccinoides | reverse complement strand
AAATAATAAACATACGTAATACAGACACTACAACAGACACGACGAGTATGCGGTGCTTCTTTCGATGAGCATAAGTAGGATACATAGTTTCAAATGTTTTCCAAAAGATATAAAAAAGTTACCAAATGGTGCAGAGATAACATTCTGGTTTACAGATTAAAATGATTGAAAAGCCAGGGGAGGTAACTCATGATCGGAGTGGTAAAAATAGACCGCGTGCCACAAACTATTGCGATTTCGCGCTTGTTTTCTTGTGCACCATTCTCCCATTTTCTGTTTGTCCGTTTTCATTCTGAAGCCCTCTTTTCTTTCTCTCTATCTCCGTGTGTGTCTATCTGTCTTTGTGTGTGTGTGGGGGGGGGGG
Organism: Phymorhynchus buccinoides; assembly: GCA_017654935.2. Classification (NCBI taxonomy): domain Eukaryota; kingdom Metazoa; phylum Mollusca; class Gastropoda; order Neogastropoda; family Raphitomidae; genus Phymorhynchus; species Phymorhynchus buccinoides. The sequence continues at coordinate 8,634,765 of CM065709.1, read as the reverse complement.
GGAGGGGTAGAGGGTGGAGGGGAGAGGGTGGAAGGGAATCATCCCAAGGGCAAACATAAGCCGTGTACCAGCCGCCGTGGTGTAGTGGTTATCGTCGCGGACTACTGGCTTGGAGATCTCTGGTTCGAATCCCATCAGAGGCGAGGTTGTTTTTTCGGTCCTGGACCGACTCCTACCCAGAGTGAGTGGCTATGGGCTCAATGGGAAGACTGAAGCCACACAGTCGAGCTTCATCCGCTTAACGGATGCGATTCTGAGAGAGTTGCTCTAATTTCAAGACCAACACTGCAGGTGTCTGTAGTTCTCGGGCCCAGTTAACGCCGGGATATCATTATGAAAGGAAGCGTAGAATAAAGCCCTGTCATGCAGTCTCAGACCGATACGGAACTCCATAGCATCATCATCATCATCATCATCATCATAGTCATCTGCCTCATTTCCATCAATCATTAAACGAAAAATGTCTCAAATTCTGTGGCTTTGCAAGCCCTGCATTCATGATAACCTCAGTTTCGGTTTCAGGTCAAGTCTATGCATTGGTGCGTTCGGGTCAAAGTCAAGGGGATCAGTGTGTTCTGGGGAGCTGTCGGTGGCACTCTTGGAGGAGGACCTCACTCACGCTGGCTCCGTGACTAAAAGAATAGTGTCGTCAGTAGGGGGCTTAGTAGGTGGTGTCCTGAACAGGCTCTACTAAACTCCACTGAAGTGACTCAGCAGCAGTTGCAGTGTCTTCTCTGTTGGGTTCCTCCTGATGGCCTAACATTAGCTCCCCTAGGACTGCTGGTCTTGGATTCTGTGACCTGAACATGCGGAGGTGTGGCTGCGAGTTGGGACTCGGAATGAGAGGCGTGGGAGCAACGCCACTGTATGGCCCAGAAGATGGGACAGCAAAAACACCCCAAAAACATAAGCCGTGTAGTTTTATTCTGAGCTTTTGTTTTCAAGATAACAAAATTTGTCAGTGTATATTTAATGCTGTTCTTTTTGTAGGTTCCAGATTTTAATTAAAATTTCTAACGTTATTTTCGTTCGTTTTCTGCAACTTTCTAGGTACTTGGAGGGTAGGGGGGAGGGTGGGGGGATGGAAGGGAATCTTCTCATGTTTGCGCCAAGGGAAAACATAAGCCAGGGATGTAGTTTTATTTTGAACTTTTCTTAAAAAAAATAACACAAGTCTGTCAGTGCATTTTTGGCTCACGACGTTTTTCAAAACAAAGTGAGTCTATTGTATCGTACATGTTCGGTTGTGTGTCTGTCTGTGTGTGTGTGTGTGTGTGTGTGTGTGTGTGTGTGTTGCGTCCGTGGCCCTGACCTTTAACCTTGACTCAAACCTTAACGTTGTCATTTTCTCTAAACATATAAGGCGTTAGAGGGTTAAAGTTAGCAGGATACTTGATTTTGACGTGAACCTTCAAGTCACGACAATCAAAGCAGTCAGATACATTGATAAAGAACAAAATAAAGACAATCATTTGTTGCAGAGATTACTGTTATGCAACCTTTAACCTTGACTCAGTCACACTCTTCAAACTAAAGAAGACTCTCACTCTCCACTGAAACTTTAACGTTGTCGTTTTCTCAAAAAAACATAAGATGTTAGAGGGTTAAAGTTAGCAGGATACTTGATTTTGACGTGAGCCTTCAAGTCATGACGATCAAAGCAGTCAGATACATCGATAAGGAACAAAAGAAAGAAAATCATTTGTTGCAGAGATTACTGTTGTGTTGTATTCTACTGAGTAGATACTGGAAAGAAGACTCTCCATTAGATATACAAAAACGCTCTTTAAAAAGAAATACAAGACTTCAGGTGTGTACAAATAGGTACATTTTAACGTCGTTAACTTATATTTTCTGTAACAAATGGATGTACCGAGTGTGTGCGTTGACTGCCCGGTTGTTTCGTTTTATTTGCGCCTTAGTTTTACAACGGTTGTTCGTGTTCATTCGCACATCATCTCTGCGCATGCAATACTTAGCCTATCACACTTCCGGCAACAAGGCCTAGGCCTAGAGAATAAGAGATCACGCCTTACCTCATAATCAAGACGACGTACCTAACATTTAGCCCACATTCATTTCAGTCTTGAAAAAAATATATATGGAAAATCCAGTGTTCGTCGATTTCACTGCCTTCGACGTACGAATTAGGTCTTTGTTGATCACCATGTGCAAAGACTGTACAGGGGAAGATAAACATGGATGAGCTTGCTGGCTGTGACCTTGACCTTTGCTTTGTGGCAGAGGGGGGAGGGAAATTAACGAAACGAAAATAAAATATTAGGACTAATGTAAAATATCTTACAGAAATGTAGATGATGTGGAACAAGTTTTCATTGCATGAACAATCAGTTTAAAACAGTAACAGATCAGGAGTATGGCCTTACGAATTACGCAACTTCAATTATTAATTTTCTAAGAGTAAGAGGCTTAGACCTACAGGCAAAGACTGTAGGCCTACTACAGGTGTCCGTAGACCCCCCTTACCCCAGTGGGGCGGGGGGGGGGGGGGGGGGGGGGGGGGGGGGGGGGGTGGGGTGGGAGGGGGGGATTGGTCACTATGTTTTTTCTGAAAGCTTGGTCAATATGCTTTTCAATTTTACTTGTTTGCCATAAATAAAAATAGGGCTCCACTATGTTACATGTGCATATATAAACATACATAATTATAATTAAATTTTAAAGAAAGGGGTAGGGGTAATTTAATGCACAGAAATAATTTAATTTACACAGTAAAATAAAAATTAATTCTGTTTTCAGATGCACAAGTGTCTACATAACAGTATTCTCTCTATACAGGCATGGGAATTGTCATGGGAATTCCCATGCCTGCTATAGTAATAAAAATCAGACGTGAGCCTTGAAGGCTTTGCCTCTTGTTTAATGCTATGTTCGTTTTAGAGCCCAGATTTTAATTAAAATTGCTATGCTATTTCTGTTCGTTTTCGGCATTTCCCCTGCTATTCACGGAATAGAGGACGGAGGGGGAATCCTCCCATGTTTGCTCCAAGGGAAAACATAAGCCATGTAGTTTTATTTGGAACCTTTGTTTAATAAAATTAAAATAACACAAATCTGTCAAGCCGTATTTTTAACGCTATGTTCTTTTTTAGGGTCCAGATTTTAATTAAAATGTCTAGGGTTATTTTCTGTTTGTTTTTGATAACTTTTCTTGCTAGGCTGCGTTCTTAATCCGTCTCGCGGTAAACAAAATCTGCTTAACATTGCATTGTGGTTTATTTTCTTCTTTCTTGTTCTTGTTCTTTTTGTTGTTGTCCTGCGCTCTTTGATAGTGAGACACGACAGAGAGAGAGAGAGAGAGAGAGAGAGAGAGAGAGAGAGAGAGAGAGAGAGAGAGAGAGAGAGAGAGAGAGGGAGAGTGGGGGAGGGAGGTAGAGTATGAGAGAGACAGAGAGAGGGGGGGAAAGACAGAGAGAGAGAGAGGGATAGAGAGAGAGGGAGAGAGAGAGAGAGAGAGAGAGAGAGAGAGAGAGAGAGAGAGAGAGAGAGAGAGAATGAGACACTGGACACTGGACGTTTTTTTAAATTGACAATAGCTTTTTACAGCCTTAATGCCAAGGGGGTGCATTAGATAACAAAACATACTAACGGCGAACGAAATGATAAGAAACAAAACTTATAAACATAATGCCTGAAATGAAAGACAACATGTATTCAAGTAACTGTGTTAACAACAATCTTTAAAGCAATAATTCACACACACACACACACACACACACACACACACACACACACACACACACACACACACACGCACTCACACACAACATATACATTGTTAATTTGATCATCCGACTTCGATCAATGCTCCACATATCTAATCCTATTATTGTAGTTTATAATCTCTCTCTCTCTCTCTCTCTCTCTCTCTCTCTCTCTCTCTCTCTCTCTCTCTCTCTCTCTCTCTCTCTCTCTCTCTCTCGTCCCAAGGCATACATTATCATTTATCTCCCTTGCTTCATTTCTAAGGTACACTTGCTTAATTCCCTTGTTTTATCAACTGTATCAGTCATCAAAATAAATCTATAAACGCTGTTCAGATGACAGTTTTTTAGTTCTTAAATTGTATGCCTCAGCAATAAACTTTGCGAATGGTAATATAATTTTCTCATTTTCAGATGCAAGAATGGCAACTAAATCATGCCTTACAAAAATTGGTAAGGAAAATACATTATATTTATTACGGGTGTTATCGTATGCAGAGCAATGAAAAATAAAATGATGTTCATTCTCTATTGCCTTTCGACACATTAAACAAAGTTGATCTCTTTCTTGGTCATCAGCAAACCATCTTTTATTAGCACTTAGCCCCAAAGTTCTTGTCCTTACTCTCGCCAAGAGACTCCGATGCCACCTATCTTTAATAACGGAAATGTACTTTTCTATCTGGAAAGTGTTTTTAAAAGAAAAGTACCAGTTATACTTTGTGTTTTCTTCAATATAGGAGTGCCAATTCTGTTTGTAAGAGCAGATAAGACGGTCTTTAAATTCGGAAATAAAAGCAGATTCGTATCCGACTCCCTGACTGATCCAGACAATACCAAATCCATTAATAGTAAGAACGTGTTTTATGTTGTCAACCCAGTTTTTCTTTCCCTCATTGTGTTGTACTAGTAACATCTCGTATGCCTGCCTACATAATCTTGTCATTGGTAACTTTATAAGTTTTAACCAGTATTTAATGCATTTCACAGTCGTTCGGATTCTGAGAGGGTACCTGCCAGTCTCACCATAGGCAGCTGTATTTGAAGAGTGTATAGGTATATTCAACAATCTTTTAATCGCATATGTATGCACTTTTTCTATGTAATAACTTTCTATAGCACCCCAGATTTCAGCCCCATACGTCAAAATAGGCTCAACTTGAGAATCAAATAACTTCCAGTATAATAAAGGATCTACAGAGTTTAGCTTTTTCATGGCTCTAAGAATTTCAATAACTGCCCTTTTTCCTTTCCTGCAAGCTTCCGTCCAAGCAGCATTTAAACTTAATTTAGTAGTAAACGTTATTCCGAGATATTTATAGGAATTAGTAACTTTAATGTCAGAATTTCCATATTGCCATTTTTCATGAGCGGAAAGATGTCCTCCCTTGCGAAATATCATTACATTTGTTTTATCTAAATTAACACAAAGACCCAACCTATCAACTTCATCTTTTAAAACATTTAACTGGTTTTGCAACCCAACAATAGTATCTGACAGTAGTACGATGTCATCGGCAAATAACATAAGAAACATTTCTACAGCCCCGGGGATCATTTGAATTCCGTGTTTACCTTTTTTCAATAATTCAATAGCCAGTTCATTAATAAAGAAAGAAAACAATTATGGACTAAGTAAACAACCTTGTTTGACACCTCTTGGACAATTAAAAAATTCTGTGTAAACACTTTTATCTCTTACACAAGCTAGTACCGTACTATATATTCCTTTAACAGCTCTATATAACTTACCATTAATGCCACTATTTCTAAGAACGTTCCATAATGCATTTCTATTAACTGAATCGAAGGCCTTTCGAAAGTCAACGAAAGCTACATACAACTTAGAATTTCTATTTAGATACTTTTGAACCAAGGCATATAACGTAAATATGTAGTAGTACTGTACCCCGCCCTGAAACCTGCCTGTTCTTCGATTATCTTTGATTCTCTATCTGCCCATCTAGTAAGCCTTTGATTTAAAATATGTGTATGAACCTTTCCTATTACACTTGTTAATGCCACCCCTCTGTAATTATCCGGGTTGTTACTATCCCCTTTTTTGAAAATTGGTACAATAATGGATTTTGACCAAGCTGTTGGAAATACTCCTTTTTCAAACAAAACATTAAATAGGTCAACTAAAAAGTCTATAACAGTAGAATCTACTACTTTAAGCATCTCACTCACTATCTTATCAATCCCAGCACTTTTACCAGTCTTCAAATGTTTAATTCCATGTATAACTTCGTCCTTGGAAATGGGATCATCAAAGAGAGGTTCGTTCACATCATCAATTTCTTCTTCTTCTATTAAGTCTTGTAAAGGTGTGTCACCCAAATCATTAAAAACTCTAAAGAAATGCTCGTACCACTGCTGAGAATTAATTTCATTATAAATTACAGCTTTTCTGTTCACTGACCTGATTGTGGACCAAAATAATTTTGGATCATGGACTGATTCCTTCAATTTTTGTAATTTTATATCATCATATTTTTCTTTTTTCTCCCTTTTTAACTTGTTATACTCTTTCCTTTCATTGACAAAATCTTTTCTACGTTTAGCTAATTCTGTTTTTGCCCTCCTTAAACGGCGTTTAACAGTTCTTTTCTTTTGCTTACATTCATAGTCAAACCATTCGTCGTGTCTTGCTTTCTTTTTCCCACTTACTCTAATCATACTCGCTGCTGCCCCATACAATGCATTAACAAACACAGCAACACATTCATCAATGTCATCATGCATCATTCCTTTCGCTCTCTCTACACATTCATTAAACTCAAACGAATCAAGCTCCTCTTTATACAGTCCCGCGCATTCTTCAGACCACACAACTCTTTCTTCCTTATTCCCAAAATGACTCATTATCTCCCTTTGCCCGTTCCCTTCCCCCCCACTTCAACTCGACTGGAAAATGCCAAGAGTGTAGGCTTTCTCCTATACACAGGTCACAGTTCATAAACAATTCAGGGGAAACAACAAAATAATCAATCACGCTACACCCGTGCGAAGAAACGAAAGTAAATTGACCGTCAACGTCTCCACTGCAGCTTCCATTCACAATGCATAAATCATACAGAAAACACATATCAAGGAGAGAACGCCCAAACTTATTAATGATGGCGTCTTTCGAAGAACGAAACATAGACTGATCTTCTTCATCACTTTCCACATCAAAGGAATAAAATAACTCTTCTTGTGCAGTACACTGTTCGTTTCCTGTTCGTGCGTTTAAATCACCAGTTATCATAACATACACATTATCTTTTTCAATGATGTCTCTCAGATTGTCCTCCAAAATAGCTATGCCGTCCTTTTCTTCTTTATTACTATACACTGGACTACCATGAGGAGCAATGTAACACGTCACAAGCAAAACATTTTTATCAACACTAAACAAAGATTTGTCCAAAATAACAGCAACAATATTATCGTCATTTACTTTAATGACCTCCTTTACAAAACGACTCAGATGTTTCTTTATTAATAAAAGAACTCCACCCGAGTTCCTGCCTTGACTCGACAGCTTTTTCGCTGGAGCACTAAATGGCACAAAACCAGAAAAAACACCGTTGAAATCAAACTTAGAGTCAACAAAAGTTTCAGTTAGACAAACAAAATCGAAGCTTTGGACATAATTAATAAAATCAAAGTCATTTAGTTTGCTGTAGAGATTTTCTATGTTATAATTTAGAAAAGACAGCTGATAAGAAGGATGATCAAGCAATTGCTATTTAGATGACACACTGCCAGACCGCATTGCCCTGTCGCTGCCCTTCCCACCCATGTAGCCGTGTAGCTTGGCCTGTTGTCGCCCTTTGTTCTGGCCGCCACGTGCCCCTCGTGCGTCCCGTGTTAAGCTGCTACGTCTCGGGTTGCCTTCAGCAGTGTTGGACTGGCCGCCGCGCTGTGTTGTCCCACTGCCTTCACCTGTCCCCTCAGTCACGTGCCGTGTAGTAGGGGAACCCCCGCTTTCGTCACAGCTTTGACCCTGATTCCCCGTTTCGCGATCAGCTGCTGAGACACGCCCCCTCGTTGGTCCGTCTTGACTTGCTGCGATTGGGTGTGATGGGGGTGAAGCCACGATTTCAGCAAAGGAGGGTTTGGGTTTGGGATTGGGTTTCTTGTCAGAGATGACCAGTTTTCCTTTGACAAAGAACGCCGTTTTGTTCTCGAGCTTTGCCTGATGGATGATAGCAGACTGTCTGCGAGTTAAATCCGCTGCTACACGCACCCCTTTGCCTTCCAGTCTTGCACGATAGTCCTTATTCTGGAGAATGCTTTGCTTATCTCGCCACTGTCTGAATTTCACCATCATCGGTTTTGGTTGTCCGCCTCTTGATTGCCCGATACGGTGTGCCCTAGCAACGTCCTGCTCACACCATGTTTTGGGGCCCTCCACACTGTTCAGTGCCTTAGTAACAGCACGTGCACACGTGTCGTAGTCTTCATAGTCGCTGCTCTGAGGGATGCCAAACATTCTAAGGTTATCGCGCCTTGAGAAGTCCTCTAGCCTATCAATCTCTGCTTCCATGGATTGGATTTGCTCAGTCATTGTTTGCACTGTTTCTGACAGCTTACTTGTCTTCTCCTTGTTGTGTGCACTGTCACTGGACAGGATTGCCACGTCACTGGACATATCTCCCACCGCTGCTGCCAGTCGACTGTTTTCTCGCTCTAGGCCGTCACACCGCTGACTGATCTGATCGCACTTTTCTTTCACATGGCTCAGTTCAGACTTGATGCTGCTCAGATCGTTTCTGATGTCCGCTGTTTGTTGCTTACTGTCCTCTTGGAGTTGGTTACTGTCCTCTTGGAGATGCTTCATGCCCGCTGTTTGCTGTTTACTCTCCTCTCGCAGTTGCCTCATTTCTTTCAGGATTTCTTCCATCACGTCAGGTCCTGCAGCTGCTGATTTCTGGCTTGTTGTCGTGTTGTCTGGTTGTTGTTCCGGACCTGGATTTTCACAGACGTCATTACTTAGTCGAACACGCCAAAACAACAACGCAGGGTTGACAAAATTGACAGCACACAACGCGGTCAGCGCTAGCACGTGCAAGGCATGACGACACGAACTGCTACACACATCATACACGTCTTCCGCTTCAGTACTTGTTCCGCTTGTCACACTACTTTCTACTCTTTCTGCCACACTGTCCGAAGTATAAACACCAACCACGAAGTGTACTCCTCCATACGACAGCAACACTAGCATGCACACGAAGAGATAGGCCGAGAAAATGTCAATCAGTGTCACTGGGTCACCGTGCTTTGTGCTCACCTGTTGAAATGTCAACAACACCCGGCTTACTGCATTCGATGCACTGCGACACCCGAAGTGGCCTATACGGGCCCTCCACAGGGCCAAGTCAATCATAGTCACTAACCTGAGTCGTTCTCACTTCTTCCTAACAACTTGCTGCACTAATTAAAGTCCTGTAGGAGGCAAAACACCGAATTTGAAGCGGAGCCTTTCATGGAGACTGTCGACTCGCCGCCATGTTTTACTCGCCCCCCGAGAGAGAATGAGAGAGAGAGAGAGAGAGAGAGAGAGAGAGAGAGATAGATAGATAGATAGAGAGATAGAGAGATAGAGAGAGATAGATAGAGAACGAATGTTTTTGTGTGCGCCTTCCTTGGCGGAGGTTTGCACTGGAGGCTAAAAAGTTCAGGATCTGAATAGGTTGTGTGATGATGATCAGGAATATATATGGTCATAGGAGTCTATGGCCAACAGCTTGGACACAATCGCCTGGACAGACAGACAGGCAGACAGACAGACACGCACGCACGCACGCACGCACGCACGCACGCACGCACGTACGCACGTACGCACGCACACGCACGCACACACACACACACACACACACACACACACACACACACACACACAAGGATTATAGTAGTCATGATTCAACAAACCATTTATTTCTCAACCAGTGACATTTTTCGCTATAGAAACTGACTTTGTCCCCGTTTTTTAAAATTATTAAACCCTTTGTTTTTGCACGTTTGACCATGAACAGATTACAAATGCGTATATAAACATATTACGACTGACTAAATATATAAGTAAATAGATTGACAAATAGATTTTTTAAAACATCAATGAAGAAACAGATAAATACATGAAAAAAGAAAGAGACAAAGGAACAATGATGGCAAATGAAACAATACACATTAATTTCAAGGAATCCAATCATATGAAAATTCAATATACCTGTTGGAACCGCAACAATGACCGATTTGCGTGTGTGAGGGGCAGGGGGTGGGGGTGGGGGGGGGGGGGGGGTATGTGTTGGTATAAATGCGTATGCACACGTGTATGTGTGTGTTGGTGTAGGGGAAGACGGGGTAAAAAGCGCATGGGCGGGTAAGAAGCCCACCCCAATTATCTCATGAAATAAAGAAAATTTCAGTCAAATTTGCCCATGAGACGAATGCTAGACATTAACGCTCGTCTCATGGGCAAAATGAGACTGAAATTTGCTTCATTTCATGAGATAATTGGGGTGGGCTTCTTACCCGCCCATGCGCTTTTTACCCCGTCTTCCCCTATATGTAAGGGGAACTGGTCGTTTCGTACCCAAGACATTTCGTACCCTGGACGTTTCGTACCTATTTTTCGTTGGGATAGGGTTAGGGTTAGGGTTAGGGATAGGGTTAGGGTTAGATGGTCTTTTGTTTTGCCACAAGCATCTGTTTTTTTGGGGTCAAAATCATCTTTAAAAACCGACTAAAATTTGGTACGAAACGTCCAGGGTACGAAACGACCTGTAACCATGTGTAGGTGTGTGTCTGAGAGTAAGACTTTGTAGCATCTGAGGGAGAGACTGATGCATGATGATGTCATCTGATTTTGTTACCATTTTGTATCTTTCTTCTCGGCGCTGTCCGACGCTAACCGTGTATCTACAAAATTTGACAAAAATAGATTTTTTACTGAAACTCCTCCCAGTGACCTCACGCAGGTCTTCTATATATATCTTGTCTGCGACTAATGAAAATGCTCAAACTTGTCACATAACACCACGGAAATAATCGTGTATGTGGCGGGTTGTTGTTGGTTTTGACGCGATAAGCGTGTAACTGGTCACGCTAATCGTGTAACTACCGGCAGCTGTCGTATCTCCCATTGTGAGAACAATGCACTAACTTTGTGACTAACCATGTAACTGAATTATCACGAACATTTTGGGCGTTAATGCAACTTTTATTGTGTCACATGTTTACTCATCGGTAAAGAAGAAGGGTCAAGCGTATATCAAATGGGGATTGACTTTGTAGCAGGCGACAATATGTTTTTTGATGCTCCTGTAAAATCACTGATTGTGTAAATACACGGTTAGCGTCAGACAGAGACGTTATATTGGCTGTCCATCCACGTGTGTCAAGCTACTATCTGATGAAAACCTTACTAATACTACTAACCCATGAAAAGACTACTATTATTTTCATCAGTTAGTAGTAATACTACTAACTGATGAAAATAATAGTAATCTTTTCATGGGTTAGTAGTAATACTAAGGTTTTCATCATATAGTAGCTTGGCTTTACGACTATCTAGTGAAATGATTCCTGTGGGAAATTGTTCCTCTCATCTCTCTCTCTCTCTCTCTCTCTCTCTCTCTCTCTCTCTCTCTCTCTCTCTCTCTCTCTCTCTCTCTCTCTCTCTCTCTCTCTCTCTCTCCTCTCTCTCTCTCTCTCTCTCCCCCCCCCCCTCTCCTCTCTCTCTCTCCCCCCCCCCTCTCTCTCTCTCTCTATCTCTCTCTCTCTCTCTCTCTCTCTCTAACCTCTGACACTGGTCACTTTGGCCTAATTTTACCGTTTGAATGCTAATTAGTGTATTAGGAGCTCATTTGAACAATTGTTGATGTGGTTGACCAGTGGTCAGTGTCACTGACCAGTGGTCACTTTGGCCTATTTTCACTGTTTGACTGCAAATTAGTGTATTAGGAGTTCAAATGAACAATTTTTGATGTGGTTGACCAGTGGTCAGTGTCACTGTCCAGTGGTCAATTTTGGCCTATTTTCACTGTTTGACTGCAAATTAGTGCATTAGGAGTTCAAATGAACAAAGTTTGATGTGGTTGACCAGTGGTCAGTGTTACTGACCAGTGGTCACTTTGGCCTATTTTCACTGTTTGACTGCAAATTAGTGTATTAGGAGTTCAAATTAAAACATTTTGATGTGGTTGACCAGTGGTCAGTGTCACTGACCAGTGGTCACTTTGGCCTATTTTCACTGTTTGACTGCAAATTCGTGTATTAGGAGTTCAAATGAACAAGGTTTGATGTGTTGACCAGTGGTCAGTGCCACTGACCAGTGGTCACTTTGGCCTATTTTCACTGTTTGACAGCTAATTAGTGTGTTAGGAGTTCAAATGAACAATTTTTAAGGTGGTTGACCA
>CM065709.1:8610491-8622129 GCA_017654935.2 Phymorhynchus buccinoides | reverse complement strand
AAGAGCGTGTGCACTATATTGTTATGAGGACAGTGGAAAACCTCCTTATAAGAGCTTCAAACATCATCCACTTATGAGGTTGTATGAGGGTTCTTGTAAGGGAAGGTAATTTTAATTCTTACAAAAGAAGGGCAATGTCTGAGAGTAAGTAGGTCTTATGAGGGAGGGAGTCTTATAATGGGAGGTCTAGTAAGGGAGGTTCCACTGTATAGGCGATATCTTTTTCCCCCCTGCTCTTATAATATGACTGATAGCTTGATAGGTAATGAAAATACAATAACAAAATCTGAATTGTGTCTAAAATTTGGGGGGTGCTTTATATAAAGGTGCGCCTTATAGTCGGAAAAACATGGTTATGTCCCATATGTGCCCTGCCGGGCCGAGATGTCGCGCGTAAAACACTAGATTATTAATAAACAATAAAAATTGGGTGATAAACCATGTAATGAAATCCAATTGTTGCGTGCAGTTTAATCCGCTTGTTCTTTGATCAGCGTGTGGGGGGGGGAATACTTTATTTCCGCATTCACTCTCTCTTCTTTCCACACTCATTCTTTTCCCTCCTCTATTCTCTTCATGAGGCACTCACTCTGAGAGGCGCGTGGTTAGCTCCCCTGAAAGGTTGGTGTCGAACCAGGCCATGTTTTGTCGCAGGATGGCCTTGAAAAACGAGCGACGCATCTTGTACACCTGGCGCTCTGCTGCCGTCACCCACCCTGCCACCTGAAAAATTCAATATGTAAATGACATAGCTGTAATTCAGGATGGCCTTGCAAAACTAGCGACCGTCACATCTGTACCCACCTGTCGCTCTGCTGCCGTCACCCACCCTGCCACCTGACCACGGATAATTTGATATGCAAATGTATGCGACTGTAATACGTTGCTTATCATGCTTGTTCGCAATAATGTGCCTCGAAAAACCAGCGATACATCTTGTATATCCCTTCATACAATGAAAAACACCCGAACGCCCACTTGAAACCGTAAATAGTTCGAATCTTAATAATTCTTTTTTCGCATACACCCAACCAATCTTGGTATAGCTCGACACTTCTGCCGCAAGATTAATTCACCTATGTCTAAACCTGAAGTAAAAATACTTGTTAATCTTCTTGCATTTTACCTCTTGTTTATGTATGTTATTTAGTTGCAGTGTAAGGCCTGGAGTAATCTGTGAGTTTTCAAAACTGACCATTCTGAATTTTAATTACCACAGTTCGAAACTTCAGACTATTCTGTTTTGAATGATACAAGAACCATTCTTGCACTTTATCGACACAGTGGTAAGATCAGACAGTATTTTTTTATATATAGACTTATATAGAAAAACTCTCTACACCGATAGGTTTCAACCCCACAAACGTCAAAACCACTACAAAAGCAAAGTCAGAGGCATTCAAAATGCTGGTAGCTCTAAGGGAGCGAAGCGAGTCACCTAGGAAATGACCAATCCGCTCCATATAATGACTGTGCACACAGATTTACTTCCCTTGAAGGCAAATGCATCAAATTGACAGCTACCTATTAATTCTGTGATTTTTATGGTCGGAACGACTTGAATGAGTTAAAAGTGAACAATTGTAAACACAGACCCCCTCAAATGTTCAGGTGACCCTCTGAAAATCCAGAGGCATATTTTCATGCGCTGATTCTGACCCCCTCGTTATAAAGACAGATTATTATTACCACTGAGTATAATTATATGAGTGTGAAATTCTTGGGGCTTGGACTGCGACCGACATAATATGGTACGGCATCAACACTCAAGCAATAACGGCATAATGAAATAATTCAAACCCTCACCTGTATAACAGAGCACACGAAGGTCCCCGCCCCAATGTAAACCAGCTTCAGAGCGTTATCCGTCATGGCACCATCAAAGTCGTAGGTAGATGAGTTGGGAAATGTCATGTTGGGCCCCGAGAAGTTGAAATGCGTTCCGTTGGGCCCTAAAACATGAATTAATTAGCAAGCATTGCAAAAGTTCATAAAGTTCTGTGGGGTCCTAGAATATGGATTATCAAAGTCAAAGGAAGACATGTTTAGAAATGTCGTGTTGGGGCCAGAAAAGTTACAGTGAGTCCCATTGGGCCCTGCAACAGGCATTTAAAAAAAAAAGTTATAAGGCTTGGAAAGGCTTCAAAACCCAGCTCAAACCCCATCTGTTTTAGAAAGCATTTCCCCTGTGATTTCAGAGGCATGGTTGTATGAATGAGGGAGAATGTAAGTGTATCTGCGTGTGATTCAGTGAATGTAAGCGCCTTCAGTCTAATTCATTTAGAGAAAGGCGCTGTATAAATGCTATGTATTATTTTGTATTATAAAAGTTTAAAAGTTTTACTATGTCCTCCAACATGGGTTACAAAAGACTAAGTTTGATTAATGAAGGCTTAATAACATAGATTGGAAACAGTGAAGAATTCAAATGGGACCATGAAAAAACTGTGAGAGCTTAATTGAGCCCCGCAACATGGATTGCAAAAAGTGTTTAGTCCTATTGGGCCTTGCAACATGGATTACTAAAGTTAAAACGAGTGCATCTGGGCCCTGCAACAAGGATTGCAAAAAGTGTTTAGCCCTGATTGAGCCCTGCAACATGGATTACTAAAGCTAAAATGAGTGCATCTGGGCCCTGCAACATGGATTGCAAAAGGTGTTTAGTCCTATTGGGCCCTGCAACATGGATTACTAAAGCTAAAATGAGTGCATCTGGGCCCTGCAACATGGATTTCAGTTGAAATGATTGAATCATGAACGAAATGAATGAATGAATGAACGGAGCAGCAAGCAAATGATCGGATGAATCAGCAAACTAATACAATAAATAAACATATGAATGAATGAATGAACATATTAACACACACATTAATAAACAACCAAACAGATTAACAATTACGCCAACCACCAAACAAATGAAATGAATCAATGATTCATCATATGCATAAGTTGAGTGATTTTTCACTATTAAAGCCAGGGTGAGTTTCTACATAAAGTCAGGGTGATGTTCTTCATAAAATCAGGGTGATGTTATTCATAAAATCAGGGTGATGTTCTTCATAAAATCAGGGTGATGTTCTTCATAAAATCAGGGTGATGTTCTTCAAAAAGTCATAAAGCCAGGGTGAGTTTCTACATAAAGTCAGGGTGATTTTCTACATAAAGTCAGGGTGATGTTCTTCATAAAGTCAGGATGATTTCAAATTTGGACTGACCACTGATAACGTCGTTGGTCATACTGCTACAGAGCGGTCACTCACCACTGATAACGTCGTTGGTCATACTGCTACAGAGCGGTCACTCATCACTGATAAAGTCGTTGGTCATACTGCTATAGAGCGGTCACTCACCACTGATAACGTCGTTGGTCATACTGCTACAGAGCGGTCACTTACCACTGATAAAGTCGTTGGTCATACTGCTACAGAGCGGTCACTCACCACTGATAAAGTCGTTGGTCATACTGCTATAGAGCGGTCACTCACCACTGATAAAGTCGTTGGTCATACTGCTATAGAGCGGTCACTCACCACTGATAAAGTCGTTGGTCATACTGCTACAGAGCGGTCACTCACCACTGATAAAGTCGTTGGTCATACTGCTACAGAGCGGTCACTCACCACTGATAAAGTCATTGGTCATACTGCTATAGAGCGGTCACTCACCACTGATAAAGTCGTTGGTCATACTGCTACAGAGCGATCACTCACCACTGATAAAGTCGTTGGTCATACTGCCGAACACGATGGCCATCAGAGGAAAGCCTGCCCCCACCCCCATGGCGGCGATAGAACCCACAACGACCAGGAATTTGTCCAGACATGTGGCGAAGGAGAACTGAAAAAGAGTTCCAAAAACGTGTATATTACAGTCACATTATCATCATTTTTAAGGTTTCTGCACAATCAATGAAGATGAGGAATGTACAAAGACAATAAAGAAATGACCGACTACAAGGCACGCCATGTTATAACATTATAAGGCGCACCCACCAAAGTTTACACAACATTCTGATCTGTAATAATTTTAATACATTGTTAGTTGCATTAAAATACACAGGGTTCTCAGTTAAGGAAAACATTTTTTTTACTTTATAGTCTGTGAAATATGGTAATTTATTTGTAATAAACTACATTTTTAGTTACATCTTTACTTCTACTGCATACACCCTCATAGCTGTGTGAAAGCACAAATGAACACCCGTATGTTTTCAGATTGCAAACAGACTGAAGGTCGACCCCACAAACACCTATTCAGTGTTTGTTCAATTTTTAAGCACACCATTTTGAAGCTACCAATATACCAACTTAGATTAAGAAACAAAACATGTATGTTTGTGACTTTGGCACACACTTACATAGTTATTTTCCATCTTTCTCGCCAAATATATAATTGGCATTTTAAAACTAACACACACACAAAATGCACACAGGCACAGAAAAAGAGCTTCTGTCACAGAAACGGCAGACACACCACGCACGGAGAGAGCAAGAATAGAAAGCTCGAGAGAGAGAGAAGAAGATGAGAGTGAGAGGAGAGAGAGAATTGAGATGAGAGAGAGCAGAGAGACAGCAGAGAACGCGGAAACGCTGACATCATTTATTGTCACCTTCACCTCAGTCTCTGATGACAATAGAATAACAAAAAACTTTGTTCTCCTTTCAGTGAACCTTAACCAACAATGGTGAATAAAACAATGAAGGATACAACCATGAGTACCTTCAGAATGAAACAACATCCATAGAAGGAGACAACTTATAAAACAACAAATCAAAGAGAGAGAAAAGAAGATTAAATATGATGCAGCACAGGAAAACAAGGCTAATGTCGTAAATGATCACTTTTGACTTATTCATATTTTCAGAAAGGCCAGAGACAACAGATTAACACTAACAGTAACAGGCGAAAAAACAGAATTCATCTATCTCTAATAGTTTATTTTGAAAAAAAAATTCAATCAATCAAATCTAAATCTCTCTCTCTCTTCTCTCTCTCTCCTTCTCTCTCTCTTGTGGCTGGCCGAAGTTAGTTGGGTATTCGCGTACTGCATCAACCAAATCACAATAAACAATAGAAACGAAAACTCTTGGAGAAAGGAATGTACGTTGGCTAATGGTTTAAATAAAATTTTATTAAGTTCAACAGGACATATACATAAATTCATTAACGGCTAATCACACAATCATCGTGACGCATAATACATAGAAAACGAGAGAGAGAGAGAGAGAGAGAGGAGTAGATAGGAGAGAGAGAGAGAAGAGAGAGAGACTAACCAGTTCTCCCATGGAAGCCACTCGTGGGAGGGCTGCCTTCTCATCTTTGCTGGAAAACAACAACACCAAACGGAATCGCAAATTAAAATATGTTTAAAAAAATTAAAAATTGAATTAAATCTGTAATGCCACGCAGTACATAGAAAACCTGGCCAAATAACCAATGCAAAATGAGTTTAAAAGTACCGGCAATTTGAAATAAGCTCATTCATTTTCTCTTTGTCTCTGTCATAATGCATCTCAGTATCAGTCTCGAACTCGATCACTCTGTCTGCTTGCCCGCTCTCTCTCTCTCGCTCTCTCTCCTCTCTGCTCTATCACACATACGCACATTATGCAGTGATGCACCCACGCATGCATATCAATCTATCTTTATGTCTGCTTGCCTTCTCTCCATCTCTCTCTCCTCTCTCTCTCTCTCTCTCCCCTCTCTTTCTCTCTCTTCTATCAACATACGCACATTATGCAGTGATGCACCCACGCATGCATATCAATCTATCTTTATGTCTGCTTGCCTGTCTGTCCATCTCTCTCTCTCCTCTCTCTCTCTCTCTATCACACATACGCACATTATGCAGTGATGCACCCACGCATGCATATCAATCTATCTTTATGTCTGCTTGTCTGTCTGTCCCTATCTCTCTCTCTCCTCTCTCTCTCTATCACACATACGCACAATATGCAGTGATGCACCCACGCATGCATATCAATCTATCTTTATGTCTGCTTGCCTGTCTGTCCATCTCTCTCTCTCCCTACATACGTGCTCTCTCTTCTATCCCACATACGCACATTTGCCAGTGATGCAACCACGCATGCATATCAATCTAATCTTTATGCTGCTTGCCTGTTCTGGCTCTCTCTCTCTCTTCTCTCTCTCTCTCTCCTCTTCTACCTCTCTACACACATACGCACCTTAGCAAGTGATTGCACCCACGCATGCATATCAATCTATCTTATGTATGTTTGCCTGTCGTCCATTCTCTCTCTCTCCCTCTCTCTCTCTCTCTATCACACATACGCACATATGCAGTGATGCACCCAGCATGCATATCAATCTATCTGTATGTCTTGCTTGCCTCTGTCTGTCCATCTCTCTCTCTCCCTCTCTCTCTCTCGCTATCACACATACGCCCACATTAGGCAGTATGCCCCACGCATGCATATCAATCTATCTTTACGTCTGCTTGCCTGTCTGTCCATCTCTTTTCTCTCTCTCCTCCTCTTTTTACCTTAATATGGCCAAGACGTCTTGTGAATATTGTGCATTGCTATGTCTTGAATCGTGAGTCGTGGTGTTTTTTTCGTGTGAACTGTGTTGCTATATATGGGCCAGAGGCCTAAACAATTAAACCATTTTTGACTTTGAATTTTTTTTTACCCCCCCCCTCTCTCTCTCTCCTCTCTCTCTCTCTCTCTCTCTCTCTCTTCTTTCGAGCATATTCATGTTTACTGAAGATAATGTCTGAATGGTTATCATTTGTTTTTCACTTGCTCCTTGTCCTCTTCCAGGGGAATGTTTTGATCGTTTGTTGCTGTTTGTTTATTATTTACCTTTTCAAATAATCTCTTTTTAGTGTTGTTGTTTTTTGCTGAAAAAAAGTATGTGCACCCCTCCATGTCTTAAGGAACTGGACGGTAACACTTAATGACAATAAAAAAATGTGGTTCATTGCTCATTGTTCGCTCTCTCTCTTTCTCATTCTCTCATCCCCACCCCACACCCACAGGACACAAAGAGTCAAAGATGGTTTAATCCTTTGACCCTTTTGGGGCATGGAGGACTTGAAACAAATCAAGCCAATACTACAAATGGAACAATTGAAAACGGTTCAAAAGATAAACCAAATATCATTAAGCACACTGAATACAATGTCACACAACTTTACTAAGCCTAAGAAATTTCGCTAAATTTAAAGAACACGACCCAGCAGGATTACATCCCTTGTTTTTTTCTGGGTATGTGTGACCCACATTCAAATTCCCCAAAAATTCAAATTGAGTCTGGCTCTTCAAAGTCTCTGTCTCGTTTTGAATCTAGGGGCATTCGCTTGGGAGTCACACCTGGTCAAAATAAGGTGCGTTTTTTACTAGCGAGAGAGGGAAACACGTGAAATCCTTGATTTTCACTCAAGGATGTGGTGGGTCTTTAATAACACTTTTTTACCACCACAGAGAAAACAATAGTTAAATACTGACTTTACACATGTAAATTTTCTGGAGATAAATTGACATCTAATATCATCGTATTTGGGACATTTCAATACAAAATGAAACTCATCACCAAGGTCATTCTGGTAGCAGTCTCTACATAATCGTTCTTCAAGGGGCATACCAAATCTTCTGCCAATTTCTATCATGAGTTTATGATTACCACACCGAAACCATATACGAGGATATATAAACATCGATAAACATTTCAATATATCTTTCATGGCAGAAATCGGTTTTAAAATGTCTATAAAATAAATACTTGTTACCAGACTCTAAGGCAAAATTCCAACTACGCTTATAATTATCATCTAATGAAGTACGAACATTTTTTTTTCTACCCAAAGACTCATAAAGACTGTTTAACAGACGGTATACGAAACAAAGAGTTGAGGTGTTGTGTTATTAACGTTATTGCCCTAAAACACAGTCCAAAATTCCAGGGTTTTCGATTTTTTTTTAATTTTATTATAATATTTTAAAATTTTTTATTATTGCGATTTTTTCTATTAAAAAATATCCCGTATACATATCAACCACCCAGAGCCCCAGATTGTAAACAAAAAAAACCTTGGATTTCTATATAAAAAAATAATATTTCCCATTACAACAATTGATAACAATCTAGATGAATAAATTTGTTGGTGATTTTGTTGATTTGTTAAAGAAAGTAGTTGAGAAAGAAGTACAGTGATTAGAAAGTAGTGATGCCAAATTCTTATCATGTGTGCTTTTATTGGAACTGAAACAGGATAAAATTCGCCCAGTTCTCCATATAATCAACTCTGTTTTGGTAGGGAAGTATTGTTTAGATATTTTCTAGATTTTTTTTTTTAGTTATTTATAGAAAATAGATAGTTAGATAGATATATAATAAGAAGATTAGTTAGTTAGAAGATTTTAGAGAAGTCTTGTTTTCTTCTTTAAAACACACACACACACACACACCACACACACCCACACACACACACACATTTATAAATTAAGACACACTTGTTTAAGCTCGTCTATGTTACATAAGTCAGGTGTTTTTGATAATGTTTACTGTATCGGTCCCCCCCCACAGCCCACACTTCCCTCCCATCTTATATATATGGTTAATGTAATGGTTTATATGCACTCCACACCAGTGAGATTTGTCACAAATGTATGAATAGATGTGTGGGGAAAACACATAATAATACTACCATCCACGCACTAACCCACACTCCTCACCGTCAATTACTTTTATTTTATTTTATTTTTTTATAATTTTTATTTTTAATTTTTATTATTTTTGTTTTTGTCTAATATCACTTGCGGGTGAACAGACGTAAAACTAAAGAACTAAAGAACGAACACACACACACAATCTCAAATCAGTTTACCCTTTGCCATAAAAGGAGATTATCTGAAATAAATTTACACAGTGAGAGAGAAAAGAGAAAAGCCCAGTGACGCAGTAAGAGTGACGAAGATAAGAGAGATAACATCTTGGCCATTATTTCAGGCCAGGTCAGGGTGTGTTGGGTACTATTAGGGTACACAAGCACTGCAGGCAGATAAAATAAAAAGAGATATAGTAGGAGTGTCTGGCAGCTGTAACTTTATAAATGAGTAATGTCCCATATGATCTCCTAAGATCGGGAGGACGTAAAACATTAAATTAATATAGTGTCTGGCAGGTAGTTTTTCCCCAATGTTTCTAATCTTTGTTCCTATGTAGCTGGAGAACTGGTGAAGAAATTAATCCCTTCCCTGCCCAGTCCCGTGTCTAATACAATGGTTGTAATTTGCGGTCTGATATGTCGTGTGTGTCATTGATAACTGTCAACAAATTACCTTTTGATTGTCATAGCCCTGCCCACGGAATGATGATGGGTTTTGGTCTTGGCTTCTTCCTTTAGACACAAAAACCAAGGAATGAAAGGATTAATATATCTCTAGACAATTTTCTTAGATTGAGTCTGACAGGTCTCTTTTAAATTTGATAACAAGAAAATCAATATATTTTTTTCTGCTTTCCTCTGGCAGGGCAGTGAATGGGGTCGGTTAAAACTCTTTAAAGTGTCTTATATCAAGTCTCCAGGCCAATTATCATGTTTCAGGGCTAGGTAGTACATTATAGTCACAGAGGCATCTCTGTGAAATTCGGGTTGCTCCACCTGGAGAACGCATCGCAGCCAGAGGCGCGCCACCCAATTTTTAGTTTTTTTGTTTCTGCATGCCGATTTTTGTGTGACTGATGAGGAAGGAAGGGAGGGGGGTAATTTTTAACCAAATGACAACTTCTTCATTGCCACCGGGTTTAACGTGTGCTAAGCGCATAGGCACACGGGACCTCGGTTTACCGTCTCATCCGAAAGACTCCACATTCAAACCGAAAGGCCTAGTGCAGAGTGAGAGGACAAATCCACTTTGTACCCAGGTTCGAACTCGGGTTGATTTGACACGAAGTGAACGCGCTACCACTGTACCACTGTACACTGGGGCGTACAATGAATAAACAAAGATGTTGGTTTTTGTGGTTGTTAATATGAAGCCGCCAATGAAGAACGCCACAGTTATTAGATAAGGATTATACCAACATTGAAGAAGACAGAAAACCAGGATGGCACAGCCATATAAACTGTACTCCCAGTCAAGGCAAAGACCAAAACAATGTTTTATCATTCAAAATGGAAAAAAAGTGTATGCTCCATAGATTTGTAATTTTTTTGTTTATTTTTACCACTTGCGATTTCATCATACAAGGTGTACTAGGTCAGAAATTCAGGGGAGTTAATTTTTGGACTCTATGGTCATTAATTGTTATTTGGTGATAAGATAAATGTATCTGTATCAGTATAGCATTACTTAGAAATTATATATTTTTACAACAAAATATGATATTAGACGACACCATTTTCATATCTTATACATTGTCTTCAGAGTTTTAAATCTATCCCGTTATCTTTGAAATAATCAAGTGTTTATCTAATATTCAAAATTTTCATCACAGGGATTAAACATTGATATGAATGCTTACGTCATTCTGTGTGAATCTGACAACTGCAAGCAGCAATTTCAAGGTCTAAGGAACCTATATGTGTACCGAAGTTTCGTTACGACCCAGGTTTCAGTGGTTTAGGCGGGCCTATGGACTGGAAGCACTTAAAACATGATCCGTGCTACACACAACACACGCCACAGCACACACACACACTGCGCCTGGACAACAGCACAGCATTCCTCTCGTACCTATCCCAATGTACTCACCACGTTCTGGTAAGATCTGGTAGTACACAAAGGAGGACGGTGGTGAGATTTAGATAGAAGAAGAAGAAGTGCGAATACGAAAACAGAGAATCACAATATCAGAGTGGAGTTCCTGATGACGATCGAAAACGGATAACTACAAAAACATGGGGGGGGGGATAACTCAGACACATAATTTATCTGGGATCTGCAGTATAATATTCTCTATGTTGAAAAGTCATTTTTAACATCAAAATATTGGATAAATCGTCAAAATAAGTATTCGAGTCACCCTCCAATTTTTGGCTCATACATATTCGGTACAGACGATTTTCACTAGTCCATTCATGATAGTTGTGACGTTTGCCATAGTACATGGCTATTGGCCTTTTGAGATATTGTATTTTTTTGTTTGCCCCCACAAACTAGTACCTCTCAGAACCATGCCTGCAGATAACATAGTTTCTACAGGCTATAAAGTCGAAACAGTGATTTTAATACATATTTTGCAAAGAAAAATGTATAATGCACGTTCGATCATTAGCGCAAGAGTGAATGCCCTTGCCGTGCGTGGTATGTGGGGGAAGAATGGTTTGAGTACTGACAAGACATAGGGGAAATAACTCCTCGCCCATTAACCGTATTTGAGCGCACATACTGGGCTGCCACTTTGCGAAAGAGTGAAGTGCCCTTTAGGTAGACTGACCATCAAAGGGCTTAATTCTTGCCGTCAAGGGTGTTAATAACCCCAGTTGCAGTGGCCAACAGAGGTGGACATTCAGTGGTCCGGATATGATGGGAAAAATCGGTGACAAAGTTTTGAGTCGTATCTTTGAGGGAGTCTAAACAAAAGAGAAGGTCATAATAGGAAGGCTCCACTGTATCTCATGTCTCTGGTACTGCGTCATGTCTGTCTGTCTGTTGGTGACTCAGTGATG
>CM065709.1:8594283-8604991 GCA_017654935.2 Phymorhynchus buccinoides | reverse complement strand
CGGCTCTCTTCTCTCTCTCTCTCTCTCTCCTCCTATCTCTCTCTCTCTCTCTATCTCTCTGACATTAAGACGTTTTTTTCTTATAGTACCACACTTTAAGTCTTGGATGATGAACAAACAAGAGGCAAAGCCTTTCAAGGCTCACTCGAACAGGAACCATGTGGACAACAACAAACAAAATTTGCTCGGTGGGTGTATAAAGTTCAAGGATTGCCAATAAATGTTTCAAGTACAAATGAAACTATCGTCAATGTTTGCCCAACTAAAATAAAAAATTAAAACAATTGTTTTAGAGAATAGTGCCCTTGCCGATAATTGGAAAACCACGGAACCAATTGGCATGACAGACAGACCATTCTACCAATGAGCTATCGAGGCTCTCAAGTGTTGATGAGTTTTCTTAACTCATGTTGCCTGTTGAATACTCTAACTCTCTAACCCACTAAGCTGAAATGTTTTCTGTTTGTTATCTGTTAAGAGTGTTGCTTTAAGTATTTAATTATTAAAATCATTATTGTTTGAAAGCTTTCATAGACATCTATAATAATGTGTGCAAAATTTGAACAATATATGCCTTCTAATTCTCGAGAAAATGCCAACGTTAAAGTTTGGAGATTAGACCACGAACGCAAACCACACACACACACACACACACACAACACCCACACCCAACACACACAACGACAACACCACACACACACAACCACACACACACACTACACACACACACACACATACACACAGCACACACACACGTACACACGCACAACACACATAAGCACACGCACCACGCACGCACGCACGCACAAGCACAAAAACACACACACACACATACAATACACACACACACACACACACACACACACCACACACACACACTACACACACACTACACACACACACACACACACACACACACTACACACCACACACACAAAACGAAATAACTATCATACTATGAACTCACTTCGTGTTAACTTTGTTAACAGACGTGAGCCACCTTCGTGGGCACTTTTCACTTCGCTAACACGAAGTTTCAGGTGAGCCAAAAAGAAAAAAAAGAAAATGGACATTTAAACCACACACAAAAAACAGGGAAGAGATTTCGACATGGCATTATTAAAAGGTCGTTACCTCTGTCCATACACCATCCTTTTCGTGAAACCTAATCTCAAGGGGATCTGCAACACTGCATACGATTCGATGCCAAAGCGATCCGATTGTGACATTTGTCAGGCATGATTCGCGTTCTCGTCGTGACATTCTACGGTCTACGTCAATTCCGATTTGAAACCCTACTAGTAATGGTCACTATAATATATTCGATGGGCCTCTTGGAAGTCAAAAACGGACCGATCTATTTTTAGATAGTTATTATGCCCATATGGACATGTCATTATTGAACTCTCTATCACAAAAACTAATCGAGTGTGTATAAAAAAAAAAGTCTGTACTGAAGAATATAAAAGCAAAAATCCCCGCTTTCATATTTCTGCAGTCATTGTCTTGATACAAGGTTATTAGTTTTCGTAATAATAAATCCAATAATACGATCATAATAGAGTCTATCTAAAGATAGTACGTTTATAGAATACAGAAGGCCGATCGAATTGTGTAGTCCTCCCTCATTCACAGAATCTGATGAAATAATCCTGTATTTTTTGTGATTCGTTGCATATTTGGGTGTCTACTTCGCGGCATAGTATGGGAACTGCAGCATATTTTGAAAGGGGTGCCTGTGCCTGCCTACGGTCTATCTCAAAAGGAATAAACTAAAGAGCACAGATGGGCAGGTCTAGGCATCCACCCGTCGATTTGAGCATGTTGGAAATAAGAGCACCCCCCATTGTTTTAGACAGCTAAGCACGAGCCATGTGTTGTAACCCTCTCACCGCTCAACCGCCGACCATATTTCAGCAGCTAAAGATTTCACAAATTTCCATTACATTTTACCTGTGTAGAGAACAAAATCCATCGGCAGTATTGAAGGATTCTTCTGTGACCATATATAAAAATAATAAGTTCTATTCTTACTTCCCAAAACTAAGACCAACAGGGTCTTTGGATAATAGACCCCAATTTGATGAATATTAGTGACATAGGTGTTAAATCAACTGTGGTGCTAAAAATGCGGCTGTGGCGGTGAAAGGGTGTTTAAAGCCTCGCACTGGAATGCATCTTCCGTCTTAACTTGCCTCTACCGTAAAAAAAAGACCGGGTTTCCAGCTGCTGTTTTGGGGGTGGGGGTTTTAGACAGACTCTAGACAGATTTTTTTTTAATCATTAATTTACCAACTTTTGATGTAAAATTCCGGGCGCACAGACTTGCTGTGTGACAACACGTTTTCATGCTGTGATTTGTAACAAAACAAACAGTTATTGTTTCCGAAACAAAGCGAACATATCATTTATCTAATAAAGCATTGCAATGTTTCCTTTTAAAACCACACAGGACATGCACATAATATTGAGCACCCCTGCCCATATTTGAAACATCGGTTCTCAATATTGCTTCAGGTGATGCTAATTTGAGCAGTTTTTTGTAAATCACATTAAGTTGCGTTATTTTGTTTATCTTTCACTTGATTAAAAAAATAAATGTTTTGGAAAAATGAAGTATTTGGTGTTTCTGACTTGCTGGGATGATGGTATTGGTAAAATTCTGTGGTGACGTTTTCTGAATAATGGAGCTTAAAAGTTAAGGTGCTCAAATATGCCTCCGCGTTCCCTTAGCAGTAGTGTAGCAGTTAGTAGTAGTAGTAGTAGTAGTTAGTAGTAGGAGTAGTAGTAGGAGTATTAGTAGTAGCAGAAGCAGCAGCAGTAGCAGCAGAAGCAGCAGAAGCAGCAGCAGCAGCAGCAGCAGCGCAGCAGTAGCAGCAGCAGCAGTAGTAGTAGTAGTTAGTAGTAGTTAGTAGTAGTAGTAGTATTAGTAGTAGTAGTTATAGTAGTAGTAGTAGTACTAGTAGTAACAGCAGCAGCAACAGTAGTAGTAGTAATAGTAGTAGCAGTAGTAGTAGTAGTTAGTAGTTAGTAGTAGTAGTAGTAGTTAGTAGTAGTAGTAGTAGTAGGCGAGTAGTAGTAGTAGTAGGAGGAGCAGCAGTAGTAGTAGTAGTAGGTAATGGGGCGGGAGGTTCGAGTAAGTAGTAGTAGTAGTAGTTTTAGGGAGTAGTAGTAGTAGTAGTAGTTAGTTGTAGTAGTGTAGTAGTAGTTAGTAGTAGTAAGTAGTAGTAAGTAGTAGTTAGTAGTAGTGAAGTAGTAGTAGGAGTGAGAAGTAGTTAGTAGTAGTAGAGAGAGAAAGAGAGAGAGACAGAAGCAGTAGTAGGTAGTAGTAGTAGTAGTAGTAGTAGAGTAGTAGTAGTAGTAGTTAGTCCAGTAGTAGTTAGTGTAGTAGTAGTAGTAGTAGTAGTAAGTGAGTAATAAGTAGTAGTAGCAGCAGCAGCAGCAGCTAGCAGAGCCAGCAGCAAAGCAGCAAGCAGCAGTCGTTCCAATGTTGAACAATCCTGCTGAGTGAAAATAGTAGTAGAATTATTTTTTAGGCGGAAGTATTTCACGCGAATCACGACTCACAGACCTCGTCACAGCGGAATGATCGCTAATTTTTTTTTTTTTTTTTTGGGGATCGAATCGCATGCAGTTTTGTTGCATCCTTTATCGAGTCCAAGGACAAGTGGGAAAAATGTATGGTTAAAATAAATGTGCTATAAAATACTAAGAGTCCATGGGCTCAGGTTGCAGCTGTCGACATTTTGACTGTGTTATTGGTATATTAAGTGAAAGACTTGGGATGGGAGAGACGGGGAGAGAGGGGCGACGGAGAGTATGATGAGAGGGAGGGATATGCATAGGGGGAGAGAGGAGCGATCGCGAGGAGAGAGAGAGAGAGATGGGCCGAGGAGGCAGAATTGAGGAGGAGGATAGAGGACGCGGAGCGACGGCTGAGACTGGAGAGAAAGAAAGAGGAAAGAGGGAGGGAAAAGAAAGGGGAGAACAAAAGAGGCGGGATGAGGAGAGACTGAGATGAGGAGCTCTAGGGGTGAGAGGAGGGTGGCGCGTGAGGAGAGAGAGGAGAGACAGACAGGACAGACAGACAGACAGAGGACAGAGTTAAATAAATTGATCATGGAGAGGAAAAGAGAGAAGAGAGGACGTGAGGAGAGAGGGAGACCAGAGACCGGAGAGAGAAAGGACAGGACAGACAGACACAGACAGACTACAGAGAGACAGGACAGGTACAAGACAGACACGGCAGGACAGGACCGAGACTAAGCATAGAGTGGATAGAGAGAGGGACAGAGAGAGAGAGACGAGTGGGATGAAAGAGGAGGTGTGGGGAGACAGACAGACACACAGAGACAGAGTCAGTAGCAAGTTAGTAGCAGCAGGAGAGAGAGGAAAGAGAGAGAGGACGCGAGAGAGACGAGAGGAAGAGATAAGTTGTGGGGGGAGGAGGAGTGAATGGGAGAGAGGAATGGGAGAGAGACCGAGAGAGCCGACGTGACCAGCGAGGACGAGGAGAGAGGGAGAGAGAGAGAGACGAAGATGAGCGATTGGGAGAGAGAGAGAGAGAGACAGAGACAGAGACAGAGACGACCAGAGAGACAGGAGACAGAGAGACTAGACAGACAAAGCAGTAGAGTGTGTCTGGTATGATTCTGACCAATATTTTTATATGTGTAAGTAATTCGAACTTAGCACAACCAAAGCTTGCTTGTTGTGTTGTTTGTTTATGGTATTGATGTTGTTTCATGTGTCTGTACTTAAAAGAATATACAGTACACATATTAAACAATATAGAGGAACAGAGACAAGATCAGAGAACAGAGAATCCATCCAGAAGTATAGACTACGAACAGAGACAAGAATCAGACAGAACAGACAGACATCCATATAATAAAACAGCCGACACAAGTGCTGCAGCCGAAGCGTATTGAGTAGGACTTTGGGGACCCCATTCCCCATACTAACTACCCTAGATATGAGAGTCGCAGAATGACTAATCCTCCATACCCCCCCCCCCCAACACCACACACACTACAAAAAAACACACAACACATATACACAACCCCCCCCCCCCCCATCCCCCCAAACCCATATAACACACTCAAACCCGGCACTCTGCCTATCCGAAGGCGAAATGTAGGTGGATCTTTAGCTGCCAACAGTAGCGGCGATTTCGCACCCAACGTAGATTCACTCACTCGGGTAATCAGACATGCCGTTCTTCATCCACAAGCTGGTGCATTTGTTGATATGAGGATAATGGAATGGATGTAACCTGGAGCTTTTAGCCATGATTGGTCACAACAACGACACAACAACAAGCCCCCGGCTAATATCCGAATAGTAACTGCTCCTCCCCTCTCCTCTTCTGCTATGTAGGTAGTCATATCGGAAACGAGCGAGACACCAAACAATGAATGGTCAAAGTGACATAGCTGATGGAGTGTTTAGTCACAATGTCTATTGTGTCCAGTTTTAGAAGCAACATCAGGTCAGACTCATAAAAGCCCATATTCTTCAAGACATCCGCAACGCAGGAATAAATAGGATTACGCACATCACGACCTAAAAATCCATTTCAGGAATGTCCCGTCAGAAATCTCCAAAGATGTCCACAATTAATCACGCCTCCCCCCACGCACTCCATCACACCCACCCCACCCCAAAATACCCCCTCCCCTCTCACCCCATTCTTACAAACTATTCACCCGCCAAGCAAATCGCAATTTCAGCACCACAATGGTTTTAACCCTTTCACCGCCAGCCATATTTCAGCCAACATGCTCCGTTTTGTTACAATTTATACCGGGGTTATGAGAAACAGAAATCCATCATGCCAGTATTGGGGATTCTTCTGTGACATATATATAAAAAGAAGTCTATCTTAATTCCCCCACATCTAAGACGACTAGGGTTTCTTTGGAAGGGATAATAAGAACCACAGATCTGTTAGAAATACTCTTGTGGTGCTAAAATGCCCTGCGACTTTGGCGGTGAAAGGGTGTTAACGCCCATGTCACTAAAAGGCATCAAAACCAGGGGTCAACAAGGCAGAAAGAAATGAGCTGTTACATAGACAAAAGGACCCCTTTTAATTTTCTATAACTACACGATTGGTACTTTAGCTCGTACAGGAGAAAATTACGCACAAGAGCATTGCCCTACGGAGTGAATCATTTATTTACTCTGCCCAGTTAAGATTCAGAAATGCTCATTCACAAATGCGATATCTAGCTACTGATCGGTCCTCGAAAATACAATAGGCAACCTGCGGATGCGATCAGACTCATTGCACTGCCTACACCGTAGTTGCAATCTGTAAGCGATATTTACCCTTTACTATCGTAATCTGCATACACTGAAATGCTACGTAAATTACCCAGATAGGGAGGTTTTGTTTCCAGAGAAAGGAGGGAGACCCTTATGAAAGAGAAAGAAGTATACCCCAAAGAAGTATCCGGCGCGTCCGAACGGCACGCCAAGGGAATCCTGGAAGACAATGAAGTGAAAGGTCACAGAGGCACGGAAGCGTCACTGATCTGGGAAGGAGTACGTAAAAGCGGAGAAATCAGAGCAGGGAAGCAGATGGTGTGCTAGATCAGTCTAGATTAGAAGAATTGAGAAAGCAAAAAGAACGGCACAAACAGGATCACAGCACAGACAAAACAGGTAGAGAAACAAATCATAAGAAATCAGAAAAACGCAAGACAAGACAAGGCAGGACTAAGATGACGAAAGGACGGACCAAATAAAATAGCGAACAAAATACACCATAACTATACCTTTCTTCTTCTTCTTCTTCTTCTTCTTCCCCTGACACGTTAGGACACTATAAGCTTACAGATACATAACTTACACACTAACTCTGTATCTCTTTAAAGCCCCTTTACTAACTTTCCAATAAATAAGCTACACATATAACATTTTTTTTTCACTTTCTCTGATACCAGGAGCAGTTTTGGCAAAATATATATTTTAATAAGCAAACATATTGTTATGCAGATTGACCGTTTTTATTGTTGACTTTTTTTTTTTTATGGGAGCAGAGGGGGAGAAGACATCCAGAATAATAAAAAGATGGAAACCTAAGTGCCGCATGCATTGTGTTATACTGATATATATCTCCTAAATATTATCTATATATCATATCTTCAATTATTATTCTTCTATTTATTAGATTATTATTTTAATTAATATTCAAATGTTAATTATTATATTATTAATTATTATATGATTATGATTATGATTATTCTTATTCATTACTATCATTAGTTCTATCTTATTAGAATATCTTATTATTAATTCTTCTATTTATCTACATTAAATTCTTAAATTAGATTATTTTTTGATTATAATATTATATATTATTATTAATAATTACTTATTCTAATTATAACTTCTCTATCAGCATTCTAATCTTCTTGATTCCATTAAATCTCATAATTATATATATTATACTACTATTCTTAAGCTTCTTATTGATTTTATACTATCTCTTCTTCTATCTTATATCTTTAATATATAGAGTAACAAGCTTACTATCTAATATAATATATTCGTAATTCTTAATTCTCTGCTAACTATATTATATTAATCGTTATGTAAGAAATGTATGTAACTTAACTTCTTCTTCTTTGCTTTCTTATTTTTACCTCTATTTTATTATTCTTATTTATTTATTATATTTATTCGATTCTGACTCTATTCTTATTCTTATTCTTTTATCTTCTTATGTCTTATTATTTATTCTTCTTCTATATATTACTTATTATTATTATGTTTCTTATTAATAGTATTATTTTCTTCTTAAACTTAATTATTATACATTCTATCTGTCTATGATTCTTGATTCTTAAGAGTAATTTAGATAAGACGGTACATTAATTAATGTAATATGAATTATTATTATTCTTATTATTATTCTACTTATTATTATTATTATTATTATTATTATCGCTATATCTTATTTCTTCTGCTTGAGATTATTCCTATTATATTACATATCTTATATATATTCCGTCACATTCTATTCTATTACATATCACAACTTTTGAGTCACCCATCGTCTATCGTCCATCAAAAAGAAAAAAATGAAGAAAATGCATGGAAATATATTGGAAAAGACAAAGACATCAAAATTAATGCAATTATGAAATTTAGAAGACAACTGAAAATTATAACAAGTAACAACAAGCCTATATACAAATTAATTTAGGCGAGATAAACTAATATTTTAGGATGATAATTTTTGATTCCTGTGGCATGATCAATAATTTCATTTTTCTGTTGGCTGATCAAAAACAGTACTTATCAAACTAGTGTTTTTTTGTTTTTCATCAATTAATTATCACAGAATAAAGCGTTTCATGTTTTACGACGAGCACTCCAGAAAAACTTTTTTATTCTGCCTTTATACAATCACGTCTAGATTATTGCTCAGTTACTTGGGGAAAGTGTGCTCCTTCTGTCCTAAAACCATTATATTCCTTACAGAAACGTGCCGTTAAAATGATTCCCAGCAATAAAAGGTCTGACTGTTTAATGCATGACCTCTTTAAAAATGTTAATATACTACCTCTCCAATCTAGACTTACCTATATAACACTTTAATTCTTACACATAAAATTGTTCATGGACCATGCCCACAATATCTGAAATACATTCATTCGATTCCATGAGTATCACGCATCACATAGATTAATCATTCCTAAGCCTAACCTAGATTTGTTAAAAACAAGTTTTTCTTTTAACGCCTGTAAGGAATGGAACACACTCCCTCCACGTCTCCGCCTCAAGACTTCATTATCGTCATTCAAAAGTGAAATTAAGGCGTTAATTTTTGATACGTATGACTAAGTTTAAATGACCTACTCGCAGCTGCATTTTCAAAAATGAAATACGTGATTATGGATGCATGCGTGCGTATGTACGTGCGTGCGTACAGGATGTGCGTGTGCGTCAGACGTGTTGCGAGTGTGTCTGCATGTGTATATATAGGGTACGCGCGCGCGCGTGTGTGTATGCGTGTCTGTGTGCATGTGTGTATCGAGACGAGATGAGAGAGTAGAGAGAGAGAGAGAGAGGAGAGAGAGAGAGAGAGAGAGAGAGAGAAGAGAGATGGAGGGACTGAGAGAGAGAGAGGAGGAGAGAGAGTGAGAGGCAAGATAGGAGAGAGAGAGAGAGAGAGAGAGGGGAGAGAGAGAGAGGAGAGAGTAGAGAGAGAGAGGCGAATGAGGAGAGGAGAGGAGAGAGAGAGAGAGAGAACCTCGAGAGAGAGAGACTTGGAGAGAGAGAGATTTGAGAGAGAGAGAGACGTTTTGCTATTTGCATGAATTTGTTATTAGTATTTTGTTTGTTGTTGTTTTTGTTGTGCTCGTTACGTTTTATTTCTAGTATTTAAATGGGCGGATTTGTAAAAAAAGGCCTTCAATGTGCCTAAATCTTTTTACCCATTAAAAAAGTTCAATCAATCAATCAATCAATCAATCTTCTTCTTCTTCTTCTTCCTATTTCTTCTTCTTCTTCTTCTTCTATTTCTTCTTCTTCCTTGAGTTCTTCTTTCTTGATTTCTTCTTCTTCGTCTTCTTCTTCTCTCTTCTTCTTCTTCGTTCTTCTTCTGTCTTCTTCTTCTTCTTCTTCTTCTTCTTCTTCTTCTTCTTCTTCTTCTTCTTCTTCTTCTTCTTCTTCTTATTCTTCTTCTTCTTCTTCTTCTTCTTCTTTCTTCTTCTTCTTTCTTCTTCTTTCTTCTTCTTCTTCTGTCGTCTTCTTCTTCTATTCTTCTTCTTCTTCTTCTTCTTTTTCTTCTTCTTCTTCTTCTTCGTCTTCTTCTCTTCTTCTTCACTCTTCTTCTTCTTCTTCTTCTTCTTCTTCTTCTTCTTCTTCTTCTTCTTCTTCTTCTTCTTCTTCTTCTTCGATCACTCAGACTGTTTCCTGTCAACAATTATAAGCGCATGTAAGTGCGTCGGTCATGCTGCCGTTATGCGCCTAACACAAAAAATAGCTAGGTCTGGGCAGCAAGTCCGACTTCCATGCTGGAGGAAATCTTTTTCAAAGAGTTTCGTGAAAGAAATTTAAAAAAGTCAGGAGAATGGATGGACCGGTAAGGCAGAAAGACAGTCGATGACAAGTAAGTAAAGGGAAAAGGCAGAGTCAAAGAGAGTGGCAGATTAGAGGAAGTTACAAGCACAGAACTTCAAGAATAAGGTGGGGGAACTATTTATACGACAGACCGCACCCCCCCCCCCCCCGGTATCCCCACGGAGAGAGACTCGTGCAGGGGTCAGGGTCGTCCAGCTCCCCGAATGGAGGCACGAGATATCCACCCACTGCCCCAAGAAAACGGCCTGATTTTGTCTACCAGTTTTTGTGTGTGCACATTCTGTTTTTTCTTTTATATTAAGTGCAGAGTATCTTAGAAATAGAAACGCGGGCGGTTTTTTTCTATGTGTCGGGGTGGTGTGTGGATGCCTCGTGCCTCCATACGGGGAGCTGGACGACCCCGAACCCTCCACGAGTCTCCCCGTGGGGATACTGGTGGTGGTGGTGGTGGTGGGGGGTCTTTCGTAAAAATAGTTCCCCCACCTTCTGGATGTTCTGTGCTTGTAACTTCCACTCTCTTTGACTATGCCTCTTCCCTTTGCTTTCTATCATCTCCTATCTTTCTGACTTATTGGCCCATTTTCCTGCCTTTTTTTACCCCCAAAAATAT
>CM065709.1:8581783-8586783 GCA_017654935.2 Phymorhynchus buccinoides | reverse complement strand
TTTTAGTTTTTATCTTTGTCTCTGACTCTCTCTCTCTCTCTCTCTTCTCTCTCTCTCCCCCTCTCTCTCTCTCCATCTCTCTCTCTCCTCACCCCCCCCATCTCTCTCTTTCTTCTCTCTCTCTCTCCTCTCTCTCTCTCTCTCTCTCTCTGTCTCTCTGTCCCTCTCCCTCTCTCCTCTCTCTCTCTCTCTCTCTCTCTCTCTCTCTCTCTCTTTCTCTCTCTCTACCATCTTTTTTGTCTTACATAAAGTAAACATCAGACAACCTTCAAAACTTTTACAGACTATGACTGTTATGCTATGTCACGGAAGAGGACACAGAGTCTTCAAAAACCAGAAAGTCCTATCATAGTTCTCTGCTAAACGTCAGAAGGTATTACCAACCCTCTCTATTCTATTCTTACAGTGCATAGATACCTATCTATCGTTTCCGACTATGACTGCCCAGATAGCACAGGAGGCAGCTGCTATTCCGCTGTTATGCTTAGTTTACTGTCTTAACCCTTTCACCGCCAGCCATATTTCAGCAAAACATGTCCATTAAAATGACCTGGGTAGAGAACAAAATTCATCCGCAGTATTGGGGATTCTTCTGTGACAGATTTAAAATAAGGTCTATCCTTACTTCCCAAAACTAAGACAACAGGGTCTTTGGGATAATAGACCACCAATTTGATGCCTTTTAGTGACATAGGTGTTACATCACTGTGGTGCTAAAATGCGACTTTGGCGGTGAAAGGGTTAATGTCGTTTTACATTCGACGATGTTCAATAAACAAAAGCTAAACTGTCATCTGAATATGAACTATCCATTAACGAACATGTATGTTGAGATGAGAAAAAGAGACAGAAGCAGAGAGAGGGAGAGAGAACAAGAACAACGTTTTAATGAACCGGGCCATCTGCCCATGTCAAAGGGAACAGTGGGAAGGGGACATTGTTAAATCAAACAAACAAACAAAAGGGAAAATCCATAACACAAAATATTAAGCAAGATATATTCATACATAACTACACCAAGCCTCGCTTATCTGCGCAGATCATATTAAGCGTGAGAGAGAGAGAGAGAGAGAGAGAGAGAAGAGAGAGAGCAGAGAGAGCGAGGGAGAGGATGAGAGAGAGAGAGAGAGAGAGAGAGCAGAGAGAGAGAGCAAGAGAAGAGCCAGAGAGGAAGAGAGAGAGATTGAGAAGAGAGAGAGAGAGAGAGAGAGAGAGAGAGAGAGAGAGAGAGAGAGAGATATGACAAGAAGCACTTAACACATACCATAATGTTTACATAGAAATCAATGTGCGAGCTCAAAAAGAAGGCACAATTAAAACGTCAATTATTTTTTTTCTATCCACAAAAAAAAGCAAAACTCTCACATCAAAACGTGCCCGGTAGAGTACACACACACACACAACACACACAACACACACACACACACACGACACACACACAACACACACAAACCACACACACACCACACAACCACACACACACAACACACCACACACACACCACACACACAACACACACACACACACCATCACACACACAAAACACACACACATACACAAACACAGAGAGGAGAGAGAGAGGAGCCCTAGAGAGAGGAGAGCACGAGAGAGAGGAGAGAGATGACGAGAGAGAGGCGATGCGCGAGGAGGAGGGAGGGGAACGAGAGTGCGGACGAGGAGAGAAGGATCGAGAGAGCGAGTGAGGAGAGGATGCCGAGAGAGAGGAAGAGAGGAGGGAGAGATCCCGAGGGGACAGAGAGAGAGAGATGAGTCGCGGGAGAGAGATGAGAAGATGATGGAGAAGAAGAGAGAAGAGAGAGAGAGAGAGATGTCAAAAGACGAGGAGAGAAGAGAAGCGACGAGAGATGAGAGAGAGAGAGCGAGGATGAGAGATGAGAGAGGTAGAGAGAGAGAGAGATTGAGACCCTCGAGAGAGACTGAGGAGAGATCCGACTGGAAGAGGAGAGAGCGATGAGAGAGGACGAGTGATTTGAGAGAGAGAGAAGGAGACGAATGGCAGAGAAGAGAGAGAAGAGAGAGATGGGTCAAAACGCGCATACACTTTTACATATTATACATAAAGTGGCTACGAAACGAAACGCATACACTAACAAGTATCTTGTCAGAACATTTCGAACAAATTCAAGTTTTAAGTCCTTCAAAGTGAAAACATGAAGGTCTGAAACACACATTACTAGCAGAACAATTATATAAATTTTTCGCAATCATAACACTTTTACATAATACATAAAGTGGCCAGGAAACGAAACGCATACACTAACAAGTATCTTATCAGAACATTTCAAACAAATTTAAGCTTTCAGTCCTTCAAAGTGAAAACCTGAAGGTCTGAAAGCCCACATTACACACACATTACTAGTAGAGAAAATTGTATACATTTTTCACAATTGTAACAACTGTCATCGACAAAAATCGACAGGCTTCAACTACAAAGCATACTCAAATGCTCGCGCACGCGCATGTATCTCCAGATACTCACAAACCAGACATCTCTCTCCATGCGCACACGCACGCACGCGCGCGCACACATACATACACACACACCTCTACACTCACAAACAGGGAGAGGGAGAGAGAGAGAGAGAGAGAGAGAGAGAGGGAGAGAGAGGAGAGAGAGAGAGAGAGAGAGAGGGAGAGAGAGAGGGGGAGAGAGAGAGAGAGAGAGAGGGAGAGAGAGAGAGGGAGAGAGAGAGAGGAGAGAGAGAGAAGAGACGAGAGAGAGAGAGAGGAGAGAGAGAGAGAGAGGGAACGAATGAGAGAGAGAGAGGAGAGGAGAGAGAGAGGGAGAAGAGCGAGGAAAGAAGAGACAGACAGACAGACAGAGAGAAACAAAACAATCACCCGCTCGGGAACTTTATCTGCCGCTCGGTGTGATCCGCTTTTTGTGTGTGTTTGTCCCTATTTGCTCTCAACAGTACCTTCTGGCTTACATCACAGAAGAATGATAGTACCAATGAGGTTTTTATTTAACCCATCTGTTACGTCAAAAGTACTGACGTGGGGGCCGAGTAATTGGAAAAAAAAATTTCAGAATATTTTTTTGTCTGTCTTTTCTTTTTGATATTCTGCGGGGATTCTTTTTTTTGTCTTTTTTCCCTTTTTTTTTTTTTTCCCTTTTCTTCTTCTTTTATCTCTTCTTAACCTGACATTAATAAAAAAAAAATTATATATATTCAAACTTATAAAAAGTGACCTCTTTTTCATGCGTCGCTAAAAAGAAGAAAAAACACATTAAAAGAGATAAAAAGAAGAGTGATGTTAACAGTGGGGGATTGGGGGGGGGGGGGTGTTAAGGGGGGGGGGGGGAGCGGTAGGGGGGGGCGGGGGGGGGTAGGTGGGGGGGGGGAGTTTCTTTTTTTTTTTTTTTTTTCGAATGGGCCAAATTCAAAAAATGTTGTCTGAATATGAACTATTCCATTCACCCTGTGTGTAGGGGGGACAGAAACGGGGGGGATGTTTCAGGAGGGATGTTATGGTTAGTGATACTTTCTTAATGTCTTTTTACATTCGACGATGTTCAATGGCCAAATACAAAAAATGTTGTCTGAATATGAACTATATCCATTCACGACCATGTGTGTTTAGAGAGATGAGAAAAAGAGACAGAAACGGAGAGAGGGAGGGAGGAGAGAGAGAGAGAGAGAGAGAGAGAGAGGAGAGAGAGAGAGAAGAGAGAGAATGAGAGATGGAGGTGAGAGAGGAAGACAGACAACGAGAGAGAGAGAGAGAGAGAGAGATAGGAGAGAGAGAGAGAGATGAGTGAGAGAGAGAGAGAGAGAGACAGAGAGAGAGAAGGAGAGAGAGAGAGAAAGAGAGACTGCTTGAGAGAGAGAGCGAGAGAGGAGGGGAGGCGATTGAGAGGAGAGGGTAGAGAGAGGGGTGGAGGAGAGAGATCGGAGGAGTCGAGGGGACTTAGGACGAGAGAGAGAGAGAGAGACTCTTTGAGAGACGAGAGAGCTGAGAGAACGGATGAGATGGATCCAAGAGAGAGAGACTAGAGAGACGAGAGGAAGAGAGAGAGGGGATGGCGAGGGAGAGAGAGAGGACAGAGAGAGAGAGAAAGAGAGATTTCTCACGCCTCTCCTGAGAGAGAGAGAGAGAGAGAGAGATTGCCCCTAGACGATGAGAGAGACGAGAGAAGGGGGAGATAGAGAGAGAGAGAGGAGAGAGAGAGGAGAGAGAGAGAGAGAGAGAGAGATCTGAGAAGAGAAGAGAGACGAAAAAACGAAAAAAAAACGAAAAAAAAAAACGAAAAACGAAAACGAAATTTTATTTAACCAGGGAACATGAGATAAGCAAGATACATGCTTTTTTCCACCCAGCCCTGGGGATTGGGAGAGAGAGAGAGATTCTTACTGAGATGAGAGAAGATCACATGCTAGAGAGAGAGGGAGAGAGAGAGAGAGAGAGAGAGAGTAATTACAAGAAACAAAAAAAGAAAGTGAATAGACAGACAGACAGACAGACAGACAGACAGACACAAAGAGACAGGGAGAAGACAGAAAAGATAAGAAAGGAATGCATACTTTAACCCTTTCACCGTCAGAGTCAAAGTCGCATTTTAGCACCACAGTGATTTAACACCTATGTCACTAAAAGGCATCAAATCGGGGTCTATTATCCCAAAGACCCTATTGTCTTAGTTTTGGGAAGTAAGGATAGACCTTATTTAAGTATATGTCACAGAAGAATCCCCAATACTGCAGATGGATTTTGTTCTCTACCCAGGTAAATTTAATGGAAATGTTTGGCTGAAATATGGCTGGCGGTGAAAGGGTTAATAAATTTGTAATACCAGAATACCAAACAATCCTTGTATATATTTTTTTTTCTACGATTATTTCAATTATATAATATGAAATAAGATCTGTAAAATGTGCTAACAAAAGGATTTAAACCAGATCTGGGGTGGGGTGGGTGGGAAGTTTGGGGTAAGGGTAGACACAGTAGCTTTTCTCAGCTCCTTTCAGTTCATGCCT
>CM065709.1:8561783-8566783 GCA_017654935.2 Phymorhynchus buccinoides | reverse complement strand
TTGACGGTTTAATTTCTAGGAAACCAGAGCAAAGTGAGTGTTCCTATCCTTGAAAAATCTGTCTTTCTAGTGATCTCGACGTGTTTCTTGCAAAAAAGCTCATCCGTCAGGGTGCCCCTTTAAGAGTTAAGCTGATCCCTTGAACTTACATTATACCGTGCCGTCTGTCTTGAAGCTTGAAATCTATCAAGTCTTTATCTTTAGTAGCACGCATATTATCACTTTTTGTCTGCGACTGAGCACTTTTGTCTTTGTCGTTATGCTTCCTGTTCTTCTGTTTTATCTGCCTGCTTGTCTGTTTGTCTGTCTGTCTGTTCATCTGTATATCTCCCGTCGTTGTGTCTCCATCTCTGAGTTACCCTATCTCTATATGTGACCCAGCACCACGAAAGGGACATTAAGTGTCAAAAATGACCATTCTGAGACAATGGTTCAGTTACAAACTTCAGACAATTCGCTTTCAAATGATCTACATAAAAAAAAAACATTTTCGTAACTCTTTTTTGTTTTAGAGTTACGAGCATTCAAAGTTGGCAGGGTGAATGTCGGCCATTTTGAGAAATCACAGTCTACAGTTGAAGACAATGCATCCACCTACTCATTTCAAAGCACTTTTCTGGGAGCATTTAGAGACCATAATAAAGATTATCCTTTATAAATATGACAGATGAGATGTCAGAGAGCAGGAAAATACCCATAACTCAAAATTGATCAAAAAAATAGATTTTTGACTTTGCAAGCCTGTTGTGAGAAACTAGCCCAGCGACTTAATGTCCCTTTCATGGTGCTGGGGCAGATATTATTTTTCTTACTAATGCATTTTGATGTCATGTAGGTTCCTATGAAGTGTGTCTTATAAAGGCTACTATACTCTCTAAAACGTTAATTTTAATCTGCTGAGTGAGTTGTAAGTCATATTAAGGTCTCGGTACACGTTAGCATTATTCACGGGATATTTCTATTTCCCCATGGCAACACAGTGAGTTGTAGGTCATATTAATAATAATAATAATAATAAATAACATTTATAGAGCGCCCTTTCTCTCTTGAGCTCACGGCGCTTCACAATTGTTTAAATAAATACATAAATCATAAATAAGGTACTACAATATCAACTATCACAAACATTCACACAGCCACAACACGCACGCACGCACACGCCCACACCCACATACGCGCGCACACCCACCCACCCACAATGTGGGGGACATCATTTTAAGGCAGGAAACAGGACAAGGAAGAAATCAGAGGTATTGCCGGAAGAGGTGAGTTTTAAGAGCGGTTTTGAAAGATTGGACAAATTTAGCAGAACGAAGTTCATATGGTAGGGAGTTCCAGACAGAAGGGGCGCTGAAAGAAAATGAACGTTCACCATTTGTCTTAGTGTTAGTACGAGGAATAGAAAGGATAAGTTTGCCAGAAGAGGAACGGAGAGACCTGGAGGGTGAGTACAGGTGAACGAGATCAGAGAGGTAGGCAGGACTAGATGAATGGACAGCATTGAAACAGAGGCAAGCAATTTTATACTTTATTCTTGCCTCGACTGGAAGCCAGTGTAAGGTCTCGGTACACGTTAACATTATTCACGGGATATTTCTATTGCCCCATGGCAACACAGTGAGTTGCAAGTCATTTTAAAGGTCTTGGTGCACGTTCACATTATTCACGGGATATTTCTATTTCCCCATGGCAACACAGTGAGTTGCAAGTCATTTTAAAGGTCTTGGTGCACGTTCACATTATTCACGGGATATTTCTATTTCCCCATGGCAACACAGTGAGTTGTAAAGATCTCTGTACACGTTAACATCATTCACGGGATATTTCTATTTCCCCATGGCAACACAGTGAGTTGTAAAGATCTCTGTACACGTTAACATCATTCACGGGATATTTCTATTTCCCCATGGCAAAGCAGTGAGTTGTAAAGATCTCTGTACACGTTAACATCATTCACGGGATATTTCTATTTCCCCATGGCAAAGCAGTATTAGGCCACTCATAATATGACTGACAACTCACTGTGTTGCCCTGGGGAAACAAAAATATATTATGAATAGTGCTAACGAATGAAAATCTGCTTAACGTCCTCCGGTCTGAAGCAGACACATATGGGACATTAGTAGATATAAAGATGGTGGGAACGATCCTGGAGGCAATGCCCGGAGGCAGTGCAACTCCAGGAAAGTCCTGATTTATTAACGATACAGATGTATAAAATATAAAGCAATAATAGTGCTAACGTGTACACAGACCTTTATGAGTGGGCTAACACTGTGTTGCCATGGGGAAATAGAAATATCCCGTGAGTAATGCTAACGTGTACCGAGACCTTAACACAATGCTACATAACCCAACACTTAAGGTTGCTGTACACGTTAACATTATTCACAAAATATCTCTATTTCCCCATGGCAACACAGTGTTAGGCCACTCATAATATGACTTGCAACTCACTGTGTTGCCATGGGGAAATAGCGATATTTTGTGAATAATGTTAACGTGTACACAGACCTTTGCGATTCTATAGAACAGTAGACACCTCATTCTCAAGAGATGAGCGATCATTCACATGACGGATAACTCTGTAAGTATCTTTGGACGTCGGTGACGAGTTAACGAACCTGTTCGCGTGTTTCCGGCTTCCGCTCTTGTGACAGAGAGATAGATAACTCTAAAAAAAAAGAGTATTGGTCCACGTGACGACGAGAGAGTTATAGAACTTTGCGCGTGCGTGCTACTACTAATAATAAAGACTTTGGGTAGTAGGGCATTCGGGTTGACGTAGCTAATGAGTTAAGAAAAACCTGTGTGCGTGTTACGGATGGTGAAAGTTGGGTTTCACTGAGGTCGCGAAACGGTTAAAAGGAGCACCCTGACGGATGAGGTTTTTTGTGTGTGTGCAAGAAACACGTCGAGGTCAATAGAAAGACAGCCTTTTTCAAGGATCAGAACACTCACTTTGACTCTGGTTTCCTAGAAATCAAACCGTCAAAACGGCGATTCCTCCTTGGCGGAGATGCCGGAGAGAGAGAGAGAAGTCATTTTGGACGGGGTGGATGGAGGCCACTGAGAGTGGTTGAAGCTTTTTCTTTCTTTGTAGTGCAGTAAAAAACAAATTGGAGCTATTTCCTTTGTTGTTGTGAGCGAAACTCCTTTTGGTAAAACTGTATTAAAAAACTGTATAAAGATGCTTGTCTTGTGCACATTTCGTGCAAAATGATTTGGTCTAACTCAGGCGGCCATTAGGAAAGAGAAGGCACATGCCTTCTCTTTCACTGAAATAATCTGACTTCCAGCACCTCCGCCAAGGAGGAATCGCCGATTTGACGGCTTGATTTCTAGGAAACCAGAGCAAAGTGAGTGTTGTGATATCTGTAAAGGGTGTTTTCCTGGTGATCTCGACGTGTTTCTTGTAAAACCTCATCCGTCAGAGTACCCCTTTAACAAAATGGTGTCCGTGATGCTAATGATAATGGTTTGGTAAGAAGCAAGGCCTACTCGAATTTGATTTTAACCCTTTCACCGCCAAAGTCGAATTTTAATCACCACAATGATTTACCACCCATGTCACTAAAAGGCATCACATTGGGGTATATTATCCAAAGACACTATGGCTCCCCCCCCCCCCCCCCCTGCGTGCGCATCCATCGGAAGTGTCGCCATCTTAGTCAGATTTGTGTGTAAACAGCATCGATCTGGCATTTTTCAAACAAAGTTACTGACTAAGATGGCGGTCTCCCATAATATGGCACGCTCTTTGTGGCCGGATATGACGACACGTGGGTACCAGCCATTGTCTTAGTTTTGGGAAGTAAGGATAAACCTTATTTTATGATGTCACAGAAGAATCCCCAATACTGCAGATGGATTTTGTTCTCTACCTAGGTAACATTAATGGACATTTTTGGTTGATATATGTGTTGGCGGTGACAGGGTTAAAGTTACCTAGAAAGACGTATCCTTCAGTCACAAAACACTAACCTTGATAGAGATGGTAAGAGTTGAACCTTTTGGTAGAGAGAATAAGTCAAGTTGTTTTGTGTGGGTTTTTATTTGTGGCTCAAGCCACAAACCTATAACTCACTTTGTCGGTCGGTCGGTCGGTCTGTCTGTCTGTCTGTCGGTCGGTCGGTCGGTCGGTCCAAAATTGTCGCACATATTGACAAAATTGTCGCACTTCAA
Source organism: Phymorhynchus buccinoides (assembly GCA_017654935.2). Classification (NCBI taxonomy): domain Eukaryota; kingdom Metazoa; phylum Mollusca; class Gastropoda; order Neogastropoda; family Raphitomidae; genus Phymorhynchus; species Phymorhynchus buccinoides. The sequence goes on along the minus strand of CM065709.1, from coordinate 8,562,598 downwards.
ATAGAGGCTGCACTTCAAATTGAGGCTGCTCTTTAAAATGATGTATTTTTAAAGCGTACAAAATAGTAAACGTACGTAATACAGACACTACAACAGACACGACGAGTATGCGGTGCTTCTTTCGATGAGTATAAGTAGGATAAATAGTTTTAAATGTTTTCCAAAAGATATAAAAAGTTACGAAATGGTGCAGAGATAACATTCTGGTTTACAGATTAAAATTATTGAAAAGCCAGGGGAAGCGACTCATGATAGGAGTGGTAAAAATAGACTGCGTGCAACAAACTATTGCGATTTCGCGCTTTTTTTGTTTGTGGCACAAGCCACAAACATATAACTCACTTTGTCGGTCTGTCCGTAGGTCCAAAATTGTCGCACTTCAAATCGAGGCTGCACTTCAAATTGAGGCTGCTCTTTAAAATGATGTTTCGTTTTCAATTGTCGCATGCCACAAACGATTGCGAATCCGCGCTTGTTTTATCGAGCTTAGCTCTTTTTTTCCCCCAGACTGAGATATTGCAGAGGTCCCGCAACACTGCATACGATACGAATCCAATGCGATGGGATTGTGATGATGATGATGATGACTGTGAATCATGATTAGAAAAGGTTAAAAAGGGTGTGGGTTTTTTTTTGGGGGGGCATACTTTTTGCGTGAAGTAATCACACACAAAGTCTTTAGCCATTGTTTTCCGGGAGGGTTTAGGGTTGTTTGGTGTGTGTGTGTGTGTGTGTGTGTGTGTGTGCGTGCGTGCGTGCGTGCGTGCGTGCGTGCGTGCGTGCGTGCGTGCGTGCGTGCGTGCGTGCGTGCGTGC
>CM065709.1:8546783-8556783 GCA_017654935.2 Phymorhynchus buccinoides | reverse complement strand
TCTAATCCTCGGCAAGTCGACTGCTTTAATGTACTGAGTTCTGCGAAAACCTCATGAACACTCATAAATGGGATGTTAAATGAGTTGTTTATTTGCTTCGAGTCACAGAAGCATTTAAGTTTGCTTAAATCATTTAAATGTGCTTTATCAGTTACTATTATCCTTTCAGCAACAGTTGTAAAATGTTGATTTAGGCTTTCAGCGGGTATTTTAGAACCCTGATTAGAAGATGACACTATTTTCCCCGACAATTGGTTAATAGCCTTCCAAATGCTTTTTGAATTTTGTTTAGAGGAAATCAAGTCACTGAAATATTTTTTCTTGGCCTTTCTTTTCATTGTTGTTATTTTATTCCGTTTTTGTCTAAACTGATCATCTTTCCCTGTCGTTAGCAACAAATTTTCACGAATTTTTATTTCTGCTCCTATCTCTTCCTTTAACCAAGGAGGCTTTTCAGTTAATTTAACACGTTTAGTTGTGAGTGGTGCATGCTTATTTAAAACTGGAACAAAAAATATTGTACCACTCTATAAGAGCATCATCAGGGTCAGTGAATTGATATATGCTTGAAAAATTAATATTGCATAAGTCCCTAACAAAATCTTCTTCAACAAATTTATTATAATTACGATAGTGTATGGTTTTATGAAATAACCGGGGTATCTTGACACCCTTTGCTGACCATGTTAGACAGACTGGGTAGTGGTCACTGAGACCATAGCATGGTACTGATAGTTCTAATGCATTAGTAGGATTGGTTATATAAATGTGATCAATTAACGTTTGTGACTGTGATGATACCCTTGTTGGTGTCTTTATAAGTTGAGAGAGAGAGAGAGAGAGAGAGAGGAGAGAGGAGAGAGAGAGAGATTGGAGGGAGCGAAGAGGAGAAGAGAGAGAGAGAGAGGGAGGGGTGGGAGATAGAGAATTAAACGAGAGCGAAAGAAATAAGAGAGAATGAGATGTGGTTTAGAGAAAGAGAGAGAGAGAGAGAGAGAGACGAGAGAGAGAGAGAGGTGAGATAGTGAGAGAGAGATGAGAGAGAAGAGAGAGAGAGAGAGAGAGAGAGAGAGAGAGAGAGATAAAGAGAGAGAAAGAGGAGAGAGAGACTCAAATAAACATAGCGAACATAACTAGAAGGGTTTCGTCAGATTTATTTAGACGCTAGATGTTCACGCGAATCGTACCTGACAAAATGTCAAAACCGGATCGTATGCAGTGTGGCTGAACCTTTAACCCTTTCACATCCAAAATCGCGTATTTTTTTAGCACCACAGTGATTTAACACCTATGTCACTAAAACAGCATCAAATTGGGGTGGTTATTATCCAAATACCCTATTGTCTTAGTTTTGTGGAAGTAAGGATAGACCTTATTTTATATTATGCACAGAAGAATCACCAATATTGCAGACGGCAAATGTAACCCTTTCACCGCCAATGTCGCATTTATGCACCACAGTGGTTTAACACCCATGTCACTAAAAGGCATCAAGTCAGGGCCTGTTATCCAAAGACACTATTTTCTTAATTTTGGGAGGTAAGGATAGGCCTAATGTTATGCATGTCACAGAGGAATTCAGAATATTGCAGACACACGTTTGTCTCTACCCAGTTAAGTTTAATGGTATTCTTTTGCTGAAAAATGGCTGGCGGCGAAAGGGTTATTAAAGGACACAGGTGGGGCTGAAATATGGCTGGCGGTGAATGGGTTAATGAAGTCCAATAGAAACCGAAAAAAGAAAAAAGGGAAGATTGGAAATGGAAAACTGAAGCCGAAACAAAAAGGCTTAAACAACGATTGGGGGAAAACGAAACTTTTACGAAGTTTTTCGTAATATTTCGTTTTTAACTTTTGTTGTTGCTGTTGCTGCTATCTGATGATTTTCAAAATCTTATGTTTGGAGACAATTACAATACAGATTATAATTTGCAAACACACAAAGAAGAGAAAAGGCGTTATAATCACGAGAAACAGCTTATGCAAGCGCAGAGGCACGCTATTGCCCTCAGAAAACACGCGCGTACACACGTACATACACACACACACAAACATAAACACACACACAGACATAAACACACACACACACGTACGTACATACACTCGCACACACAGCGCACGCACACACGAACGCACATCCACACACACACACACACACACACACACACACACACACACACACACACACACACACACACACACACACACACACACACACACGTCACACACACAAACACACACGCAAAAACACACACACACACACACACACACATTCAAACACACACAAAACACACACACACACCACACACACACACACACACACACCCACACACACACACACACACACACACACACACACACACACACACACACACACACACACACACACACAAATCAATAACACACGCACGCAGCAGCTAGAATTGCAGCGCGTAATTCCGAGGGAACGATCCATCTTAATGTGAATTTAGATCTGCATGAATATTATAAACATATTGAAAAATTATCCAAAGATAATTTTGACAGCATGTTAATGACTTCAGACAGTCAATATTCACGCTATTGTATAAAAGGCTCAAGTACAATGAATTCCTACTTAATTTTAAAGCAGCTCAAATATACAAGTTCAAGACAAATCGTATCTTTGATGTTTAAACTTCGTTTAAATGCTTTTAAAACAAAATTTTCTAAAGACGTTAAGTGTATATGTGGAAATCAAATATCTATAAATCATTTGCTCCTATATTGTCCTAGAATTAAAGAACAAATCAACAAAACTGATGGTGAATTGCTGAACCATCAAACGCCTTTAACCATTGAAAAAATCTTAAACAACTTTAATCTCCTTAAACGTTTTTCAGAAATCCTGCACATAAGTCCTGTTGGTATTTTTCTTTGAGTTACACATTAATTGTTGGTTTAAATTGTGTTATTATATTTTTGTTGTTAGCCATTTAGAAATGAAGACACACTTGTTTAACTCTTCATGTTACATAAGTCAGTTTGAAATGTTACTGTATGTCCCCCCCCCCCCCCCCCCCCCCCCCCCATCTTATATATATATTAATAATATAATGTAGTTTCTACATGCACTCAGTTAGATTTGTATGAATAGATGTGTAGGGAAAACACATAAATAATACTACCATTCACGCACTCACACACACTCTCACTTCAATAGCTATCTGCTGTATTTGCTTAATTAATTTCACACACACACACACACATTTGTTTTTTGTTTTTTTTAATAATTTTTGTTGTCTGATATCACTTGCGAGTGAACAGACGTAAAACTAAAGAACGAACACACGCGCGTGCACCCGAAAACATACACACGTAAACGAAGACGGTTAATTATCTCAAGCAAAAAGCACAAGAAATCCGAAGGCTTTGTTTTCGATATTTGATATTGGCAAAATAATACCTCTAAGAAATCCTAGAAAACTCTGGCAAAAAGTTTCAGAACTGAAAGTTGATATTTACGATCTTTTTTTGTTACCAAGAGAAAGAGAGGGGGGAAGGGGAAGGGGGGAGGTGCGGATGGAGGAGGAGGGGGATGGGGTATTTTTATGCATAACGCACTGTCTCGATCTCATAATATCAGGTATCAAAAAGCAGCCACGTGACTTTCAAGCACATGCGCAGGTGCAAATAAAGTAAATAAAACCAAAAGAAGATGGAGAAAACTAATAATTGTGACATGGATGGAAATCTGTTTAACGTCCTCAGGTCTGGAACAGACACATATGGGACACTAGTAGAACTATATAAAGATGTTGGGAACGATCCTGGAGGCAATGACCGGATAGGCAGTGCAACACCAGGATAGTCCATAAAATCTTGTTTCAATATATGCTGACAGGCAGAAGTTCTGCACACACGCATTGCACAAAATCATCAAAAATGTAAATCAAATTCAAAATTAATTTTACTTTGGGTAATCCTAAATCATGCAATTGTACACACAGCATGATTTAGGATTACCCAAAATAAAATTAATTTTGAATCTGATTTACATTTTTGATGATTTTTGCAATGCGTGCAATGCGTGTGTGCAGAACTTCTGCATGTCAGTATAGATATATGATAAAACATAATTGTGACATTGTCATTCTTCTTCTCAGTGTTGTAAACCTGGGGGCCGTTTCACTACAAGGGCTAACGTTACGTTGCGCTCGCTCAAATCGGCAAAAACGGTCTAAAGAAACACCCTTTGTTTGCCGATAGTTCGCGTGACGTTTTGTGTTGGTGTTTCAAAAATGGCATGCCCATCGTTTAAGATTCAGACATGTAAATGATAATGATTTGATTTGTAGTCTGTCTAACTCAGCAACAGAAGACGAAGTGCATATTTTTTTTTAAGTTCTGCTGTCCGGTCTTGAACGATCTTAGAAATCAAATTCATAAATCCGAAGTTCTATTCTGACCCATGCAATTTTCGGATGGTTCTATTACTGGCATCAAAACATGAAAGAAAACCTCTATTGGAGCTAGCTTTGTACACACAGTAGCCTACACCAGTTCCCCTCATTCTGTCTCCTTTCAGTTTTCCACAGAGAACTATTTGTTTCAAGATATTGCCTTTAACAGAGGCAAATATTCGTGTCATTGATGGTGGGTAGGGTTAGGAAAAGACCTTACGAGCGGTATGTCAACATTAACAAAAAATGTAAGCCTAATGGATAAAACACTTTAAATTGGTTTATGCTGGTGACGAGTGTTAGCAAAAGGCATGAACTGAAAAGAGCTGAGAAAAGCTACTGTATATACATACATCTACGAAGCTAGCAAGAGAATTCATAATGCATTGTCCTAGGCATATACTTTGATTTAGTAGTACTGCGTTGTGCTGCATTTTGTGTGTGCACTTATTTCAATTATGATGTGTTCGCTTGTTGTTGGCTTCTTCCTTCTTTTTCTTATACAAATTTGTTTATGTGAACTTCATCAGTATGGGGCTATGGCCTTGACCTGATTAAACATTTGTATTCGTATTCGTATTCTCTCTCTCTCTCTCTCTCTTCTCTCTCTCTCTCCTCTCTCTCCTCTCTCTCTCTCTCTCTCTCCCTCTCTCTCTCTCTCTCTCTCCCTATACTCTCTCTCTCTCTCTCTCTCCCTCCCCTCTCTATCACTCTCCCTCTCTCTCTCTCTCTCTCTCTCCCTCTCTCTCTCTCTCTCTTCTCTCTCTCTATCTCTCTCTCTCTCCCTCCCTCTCTCTTTCTCTCTCTCTCTCTCTCTCTCTCTCTCTCTCTCTCTCTCTCTCTCTCTCTCTCTCTCTCTCTCTCTCTCTCTCTCTCTCTCTCTCTCTCTCTGTCGATGAAAGGGAAGTGACTGAGACCACTTATTAAAAGTACGGTGGTTGCGGCCCTTGGCTGCCATACGTTGGCAGTTGACATAGTGTTGCATATTTAAAGCAAAAAATATATGGCATGTGCGTGTATGTGTGTGTGTGTGTGCGTGCGTGCGTACGCGTGTGTGTGTGTGGGGGGTGGGGGGGGGGTGTGGTGTGTGTGTGTGTGTGTGTGTGTGTGTGTGTTCGTGTGCTGTGGTGTGTATGTATGTGTGTGTGTGTGTGTACGTGGCGTGTGCGTGTGTGTGTGTGTGTGTGTGTGTGTGTGCAGACAGACAGGGAAAACAGAGAAACAGACTGAGATTGGGGTGGGGGGTTGGGGTGAGAGAGAGATTGGTGGAAGGAGGGGTGGAAGTGTTAGAAAGGTCTCGGCACACGTTAACATTATTCACGGTATATTTCTATTTTCCCCATGGCAACACAGTGAGTTGTAAGTCGTATCATGAGTGGCCTATATAAACACTGTGTTGCCATGGGGAAATAGAAATATCCCGTGATTAATGTCAACGCATACCGAAACCTTTAATGGTCTGTGTACACGTTAACACTATTCACACAAAATATGTATTTCCCCATGGCTACACAGTGAGCTGTAAGTCATATTAAGGTCTGTGTACACGTTAACACTATTCACGAAGATATTTCTATTTCCCCATGGCAACTCTTAAAGGTCTGTGCACACGTTAGCACTATTCACAAAATATTTCTATTTCCCCATGGCAACACAGTGAGCTGTAAGTCATATTAAGAGTGGGCTATCACTGTGTTGCCATGGGGAAATAGAAATATATCTTGTGAATAGTGTTAAACGTGTACACAGACCTTAAGAGTATGACTTGCAACTCACTGTGTTGCCATGGGGAAATAGAAATATCTCCGTGAATATTGTTAACGTGTACACAGACCTTATTTAATATGACTTACAGCTCACTGTGTTGCATGGGGAAATAGAAATATCCTGTGAATAGTGTTAACGTGTAAACAGACGTTAATAAAAACTTACAGCTCACTGTTACCATGGGGAAATATAAATATTTTGTGAATATTGTTAACGTGTACGCAGACCTTCATGAGTGGACTGAACACTGTGTAGCCAGCCATGGGGGAAATAGAGAGATTTTGTGAATATTGTTAACGCGTACGCAGACCTTCATGAGTGACTTAAACACTGTGTAGCCAGCCATGGGGGAAATAGAGAGATTTTTATGAACATTTTAAACGTGTACTCAAAACCTTATGAACCGGGGGGTGGGGTGGGTGATGGTGTGGGAGGAAGGCATACTAACACAGATAAAGCTAAGCTAAACCCACAAAGGTAGAGGGACTGAGTGAGGAGTGTGTGTGTGGGGGGGGGGGGGGGGGACAAACAAAGACCCCAAAAAACAGATGATAAAATCTTCTTCATTAGATTACAAGCAGACATAAACAAACAATTACAGAGAAAATGAGAGAGAAAATCAGGTCGAGAGAGAGAAACGAAAGCAAAGGAAGGAGAGACAAGAGGAAAGGGGGTGGGGGGAAAGTTGCATCAAAACAGACAGAAGAAAAGAAGAAAACTTCACTGGGTAGAGACAAAGCAAGCGCGGAATCGCAATAGTTTGTGGCACGCGGTCTATTTTTACCACTCCAATCATGAGTCACCTCCCCTGGCTTTTCAATCATTTTAATCTGTAAACCAGGGACGGTATTCATGTCGAGATAGCATGAGACTTAGCATGATGCTAACTTAGAAGCTCTTCCAAAAGTCCTATTAAATCCTATAGGACATTGGAAGAGCTTCTAAGTTAGCATCATGCTAAGTCTCATGCGATCCCAACGTGAATACCGTCCCAGAATGTTATCTCTGCACCATTTCGTAACTTTTTATATCTTTTGGAAAACATTTAAAATTAGTAACTTTTAACATCAAGTTTTATACAAACTGATCGCCAGTCGCCCTCTGGCCCAGCCACCGAGGGCTGTCAGCACAGATAATAAATTATTCTTATTTTTAATATCAGACGGTTTTAATCGCCAATACACAAGTTCACCTTTACATCAACATTACATAAACACTTTTCATCACAAAAACATCTTAACCATCAACATATATTACACACATGATATTCACAACAAAATATCACATTGTTACTGAAATACTTATACTTTGGGAAAGAAAGATAAGCCAAAACAAAACCATTTATAGTAGTGCATGGCGTCCTACTCCATAAATTTTGTACATGTTAATATAAAATAAAGGTTATTTTTTCATTTGTATGGGATCCTTTTTAATACTTAACCCGTTCGATGGTGCCCCCCTCAGGAAGTCGCGCCCACTGTGGGTTGTTGGCGCGAGGATGTTTTGCGTATCCTCCCGCGGTGGGCGCTTCTCCCTTTGGCGGCGAGGACCCCCGGGTCATGTCCCCTCCCTCCCCCACCCCTTCCCCAAAGCCCGTGAGTTGGTCTCCCCCTTGATGGGGCGGGCCCGCTGGGGGCTGTTGACGCGAGGATGGCTTACGTGTGCCTCCCCCAGTGGGCCCGCCCCCACTCGGTGTGTTGAGATCCTCCGGATTACCCACTACTCCCCCCCCCCCCCCCTTTTTTTGTTTTTTTTTTTAAAGGATCCCAGGTATTTCATTTATATAAATTTTAAAATAGAGCGATTCACTTTTGAAGAGCATACATAAACGTCCGTGATGTAAGTTATTCCCCCTATCATATAGATAGGGCAGGACAATAAAATATTAATGTTTAGATAGATATGAATTTTTGTAAATTGCCATAAGAATATATATATATTTTGTAAATATGAAATAGATATATGTACATATTCCCTTTTAATAATAAATAAGGGCCAAATTTGGCTTTTTATGAATAAAATAATTTTTTGAAATTTTAACCTTGTAGCCCTTGAATTTTAATACAACAGGGAGGGTTGTATTATGGCCAGACAAACAAAATAATTTTATTAATCTATTTTACATCACTAGTCATTTATTAAGTGTCACGAGACACAAAATACTATATTTTATAAATTTTAAATCCTTTCAATGTAATAAATAAACTTGCGCTTTTAAGAACTCCCCCTTTATATTATATGTTCCGTCCACGTCCTTGTTTGGTCTGTTGTGTCTTGCGTTTGTTTTATTTTTAGCTCCTCATACTAACCCAATACAAATGTCCCATATGTGCCTTCCCAGGTCGAGAGGACGTAAAGCCCAAAATTTCATTCATTCAAAACATTTAAAACTATGTATCCTACTCATACTCATCAAAAGAAGCACCGCATACTCGTCGTGTCTGTTGTAGTGTCTGTATTACGTATGTTTATTATTTTGTACGCTTTTAAAATACATCATTTTAAAGAGCGGCCAGAAGTGTAGCCTCGATTTGAAGTGCGACAATTTTTTGTCAAAATGTGCGACAATTTTGGACCGACAGACCGACAAAGTGAGTTATAGGTTTGGCTTGTGGCTTGAGTCACAAACAAAAACGTTGCGAGTCAAACGTTAGAGATTAACGAGAGAGAGAGAGAACGAAACGAAACGAAAACGAATTTTTATTTATACAGGGTAAATGAGATAAGCATTGCTTTTTTTACACTCAGCCCTGTGGGCAAACAAGAAAAACTAACAGACCAACAAATAAGTAATGCAAAAACATTATAAAGTAACATATAAGCATCAAAGCAATCCTTCAAACCATCATCAAGAATAGCAATAAATACAAAATAGCAATGTAAGAGGGAGACCGAGTTAAGGACAACAGACAGACAATATAAGGAAATTGAAAAAAAAGGACGTGTGTGTGTGTGTGTGAGAGAGAGAGAGAGAGAGAGAGAGAGAGAGAGAGGAGAGAGATGAGAGAGAGAGAGAGAGAGAGACAGTACACACACACAACATACACACACACAACAGACACACACTCACAACACACATACACACACACACACACACACACACACACAACACACACACACACACACACACACACACACAGAGGGCACACACACACGCGCGCGCGTGACGCGCGCACTGGGAAAATTGGTTCAATTTTCAACAGACACATAAAACCTCGTCTGCAGCGTGACTTTTTCATTGTTTGAAAAATGCTGCGCAATACTATCTATCTACTCTCTCTCTATTACATCCTTCTCCACCCTATCCCTCTGTCTATCTCTCCTCGCTCTTTCTCTCCCTCTCTCCTCTCCCCTCTCTCTCTCTCTCTCTTTCTCTCTCTCTCTCTCTCCCTCTCCTCTCTATATTCTCTCTCTCTGTCTGTGGTTGTGGTGGGTGTGATGTGTGTGTGTGTCGTGTGTGTGTGGTGGTCGCCAGTGTGGGTTGGGTGTGTGTGTGTGTGTGTGTGTGTTGTGTGTTGTGTGTGTGTGTGTTGGTGGGGATGTGTGTGTGTGTGAGTGCATGTACCCACATGTACCCACAGTATGGGTATGTGTTAAGGGTTCTGTATCGCTCTCTGTCTGATACTCCGCATAGCTCTCTCCGCTCGATGCTCGCGCTCGCTCTCTCTCTATATCTCTATCTGCTCTCTCTCGCGCTCTGCTCTCCTCTACTCTCTCTCGCCTCTCGCTCTCACCAACACAACACAAACACACACACACACCACACACACACACACACACACACACACACACACACACAAACACACAAACAC
>CM065709.1:8537200-8546283 GCA_017654935.2 Phymorhynchus buccinoides | reverse complement strand
AATTTGCATACCCGTAAAATATTTTTCTGCTCATTTATTCAATCTACCGTTGATTATGCATCCACACTTTGGGATTTGGCAAGTCAAAATTCACTGAAATATTTATTCAGTGTTTATAAACGTGCTGTGTTGAATGTAACTCTAAACAAATCGTCTTCTTTAACCAGCGAGGACTACAAGTCTGCTAACATTCTTCCTCTTCTTAAGTCCAGATTGCTTTATAACAAAGGGATTCTTATGCACAAAATTTTAAATGGTAACTCCCCACCTTCGCTAACAGCTAACTTTACTATTAATGAGTTTCGACACAGCCATAAATTAGATCTTCCTCTTCCTAGTATCACCCTTTATAAATCAAGCTTTTTCTACTCTGGAAGCTGGCTGTGGAATAGACTTCCTATCTCCTTGAAATATGAATCAAATTTTAAGAGGTTTAAACAAATATTTTACGATTTCCTGATGAATATCTCTAATACCTCAATATTGTCCCCTGAAATGTTTTGAAAAAGTTCGCACATATTCCCATTTCATTCGTTGCATCTAATTATTGTCTGTGTATTTTTGTATTTTTTTAAAAAAGTTAAAACTTTATCAACTATTTTGCTTTAAAATATACCATGTTTGCACACGTGTGCTACTATATAATTATATTTTATGTCAATTGTGGCTAGATATTTGACATACTTTGTGTGTGCATAACTGTGAATGAAGGAATGTATTTACATGCAAGTATATATGCATATCTCTCCAAACTTTCTCGTATACCTTTTTTTTTTTCGTTTTTATAACTTATTTTTTCATATTTATGACACTTTTGATATTGTTCTATTTTATATGTGAAATGCGATTAGATTCTCTCTCTCTCTCTCTCTCTCTCTCCTCTCTCTCTCTCTCTCTCTCTCTCTCTCTCTCTCTCTCTCTCTTCTCTCTCTCTCTCTCTCTCTCTCTCTTCTCTCTCTCTCTCTCTCTCTCTCTCTCAATTTTTCCGAGTTTATTTTTATCTTCATGTTTATATGCTTATGATACCTTGTGCATAGAGGGGTGGGGGGAGGTGGTGTTGTGTGTGTGTGTGTGTGTGTGTGTGTGGTGTGTGTGTGTGTGTGTGTGTGTGTGTGTGTGTGTGTGTGTGGTGTGTGTGTGTGTGTGTGTGTGTGTGTGTGTGTGGTGTGTGTGTGTGTGTGTGTGTGTGTGTGTGTGTGTGTGTGTGTGTGTGTGTGTGCCTAAAAGAAGGATGGGGCAGACAATTGTTTAGTTTAATTCTTTTGGTTGTTCTTTGTATTTATGTTTGGTTTCTTTTCTTCATTTTCTTCTTTTTTTGCATGAGGACTGGACGAAAAAAAGCAATGTTGCTTAATCTATTATCCTCAATAAAGAAAAGTTATTCATTCATTCATTCATTCTCTCTCTCTCTCTCTCTCTCTCTCTCTCCTCTCCTCTCTCTCTCTCTCTCTCTCTCTCTCTCTCTCTCTCTCTCCTCTCTCTCTCTCACTTCGTCATCTCTCTCTCTCTCTCTCTCTCTCTCTCTCTCTCGCACGAACGAATCTGATAAAATATCTGTATTCTTGTATCAGACATTTCATTTGATTCGCAAAGTAAGTAAAGTTAAAAGTAACAAAACACTTTATTATCTCGTTAGGTGAAACTACACAGTGTGGTCTCATAGTACAAGCACAATACCAACAAGGAAACACGTTTGGCATGCATTAACCCTTTCACCGACAGCCATATTTCAACCAACAATTTCCATTAATTTTACCTGGGTAGAGAACAAAATCCATCTGCAGTATTGGGGATTCTTCTGTGACATCATTTATATAATAAAAAGCCAAGTGTCCGCGCGTGTGTGTGTGTGTGTGTGTGTGTGTGTGTGTGTGTGTGTGTGTGTGTGTGTGTGTGTGTGTGTGTGTGTGTGTGTGTGTGTGTATGTGTGTGTGTGTGTGTGTATCTGTCTGTCTGAAACACAAAACGGGCCTTATAACCGCCGTTTTTTCGACCGAATCGCTTCAAATTTGCTGTGAGCCCTAACGGGGCGATGGCAACGGCAACCGAGGCGGCCGTGTCATTTGCGCGGTTTGGCAAATGCGCGAAACGCGTATCCGCCGGCCTTTCGGCGCCCGTATCTCCGGCGTTTCTGGGCCGATTGCCTTCGAATTTTGCAGGTAGATGACCGGGGACGGTGACTATTGATGTGCCAAACTGGAAGCGAATCGATTCAGAAACGCGTGCGATATACGCCGCTTCACCTTTTCACGAATAACTCCGCCGTTTCTTAACCGAATCGCTTCCAATTTGCTGTCAGGCTTGCTGTCGCCAGAGCAAAGCCTGGCAGCAAATGTGAAGACAATCGGGAAAGCGCGTCAATCTCAGAGCAGCGTCAACGGGAAACGGGACCTTATAACTCAGCCGTTTCTTAACCGAATCGCTTCAAATTTGCTGTACTCAGCGAAACCAGTTACTAGGCGTTACCGGTACTCGGTGTTGCGCTAGTATATATAAAATAAGGTCTATCGAATCGCTTCAAATTTGCTGTACTCAGCGTTACCAGTACTTAGGCGTTACCGGTACTCAGTGTTGCGCTAGTAATATATAAAATAAAGGTCTATCCTTACTTACCCAAAACTAAGACATTTGGGTCTTTGGATAATAGACCCCCAATGTAATGCCTTTTGGTGACATAGGTGTCAAATCACTGTGATGCTAAAATGCTACTTTGGCGGTGAAAGGGTTAAAATCACGCACGCACGCACGCACGCACGCACGCACGCACGCACGCACGCACGCACACACGCACGCACGCACGCACGCACGCACGCAAACGCACGCACGCACGCACGCACGCACGCACGCACGCACGCACGCACGCACGCACGCACGCACGCACGCACGCACGCACGCACGCACGTACGCACACACCACGCACGCACGCACGGCACGCACGCACGCACGCACGCACGCACGCACGCACGCACGCACGCACGCACGCACGCACGCACGCACACACACACACACACACACACCACACACCAAACACCCAAACCCTCCCGGAAAACAATGGCTAAAGACTTTGTGTGTGATTACTTCACGCAAAAAGTATGCCCCCCCAAAAAAAAACCCACACCCTTTTTAACCTTTTCTAATCATGATTCACAGTCATCATCATCATCATCACAATCCCATCGCATTGGATTCGTATCGTATGCAGTGTTGCGGGACCTCTGCAATATCTCAGTCTGGGGGAAAAAAAGAGCTAAGCTTCGATAAAACAAGCGCGGATTCGCAATCGTTTGTGGCATGCGACAATTGGGGAAAACGAAACATCATTTTAAAGAGCAGCCTCAATTTGAAGTGCAGCCTCGATTTGAAGTGCGACAATTTTGGACCTACGGACAGACCGACAAAGTGAGTTATATGTTTGTGGCTTGTGCAACAAACAAAAAAAGCGCGAAATCGCAATAGTTTGTTTGCACGCAGTCTATTTTTTTTTACCACTCCAATCATGAGTCGCTTCCCCTGGCTTTTCAATAATTTTAATCTGTAAACCAGAATGTTATCTCTGCACCATTTCGTAACTTTTTATATCTTTTGGAAAACATTTAAAACTATTTATCCTACTTATACTCATCAAAAGAAGCACCGCATACTCGTCGTGTCTGTTGTAGTGTCTGTATTACGTATGTTTACTATTTTGTACGCTTTTAAAATACATCATTTTAAAGAGCAGCCTCAATTTGAAGTGCAGCCTCTATTTGAAGTGCGACAATTTTGTCAATATGTGTTTGCAAGTGCGACAATTTTGGACCGACCGACCGACCGACCAACCGACAGACAGACAGACAGACCGACCGACCGACCGACAAAGTGAGTTATTGGTTTGTGGCTTGAGCCACAAACAAAACCCCACACAAAACAACTTGACTTATTCTCTCTACCAAAAGGTTCAACTCTTACCATCTCTATCAAGGTTAGTGTTTTGTGACTGAAGGATACGTCTTTCTAGGTAACTTTAACCCTGTCACCGCCAACACATATATCAACCAAAAATGTCCATTAATGTTACCTAGGTAGAGAACAAAATCCATCTGCAGTATTGGGGATTCTTCTGTGACATCCATATAAAATAAGGTTATATCCTTACTTCCCAAAACTAAGACAATGGCTGGTACCCACGTGTCGTCATATCCGGCCACAAGGAGCGTGCCATATTATGGGAGACCGCCATCTTAGTCAGTAACTTTGTTTGAAAAATGCCAGATCGATGCTGTTTACACACAAATCTGACTAAGATGGCGACACTTCCGTTGGATGCGCACGCAGGTGGGGGGGGGGGGGGGGGGGGGGGGGAGGAGCCATAGTGTCTTTGGATAATATACCCAATGTGATGCCTTTTAGTGACATGGGTGGTAAATCATTGTGGTGCATAAAATTCGACATTGGCGGTGAAAGGGTTAAAATCAAATTCGAGTAGGCCTTGCTTCTTACCAAACCATTATCATTAGCATCACGGACACCATTTTGTTAAAGGGGTACTCTGACGGATGAGTTTTTTACAAGAAACACGTCGAGATCACCGGGAAAACACCCTTTACAGATATCACAACACTCACTTTGCTCTGGTTTCCTAGAAATCAAGCCGTCAAAATCGGCGATTCCTCCTTGGCGGAGGTGCTGGAAGTCAGATTATTTCGGTGAAAGAGAAGGCACGTGCTGTCTCTTTTCTAATGGCCGCCTGAGTTAGACCAAAAATCGTTTGCACGAAATTTCCACAATACAAGCATCTTTATACAGTTTTTTTAATACAGTTTTTACCAAAAGGAGTTTCGCTCACAACAAAGGAAATAGCTCCAATTTGTTTTTTTTACTGCACTACAAAAAAAGAAAAAGCTTCAACCACTCTCAGTGGCCTCCACCCACCCCGTCCAAAATGACTTCTCTCTCCGGCATCTCCGCCAAGGAGGAATCGCCGTTTTGACGGTTTGATTTCTAGGAAACCAGAGCAAAGTGAGTGTTCCTGATCCTTGAAAAAGGCTGTCTTTCTATTGATCTCGACGTGTTTCTTGCAAAAAAAAAACTCATCCGTCAGGGTGCTCCTTTTAACCGTTTCGCGACCTCAGTGAAACCCAACTTTCACCATCCGTAACACGCACACAGGTTTTTCTTAACTCATTAGCTACGTCAACCCGAATGCCCTACTACCCAAAGTCTTTATTATTAGTAGTAGCACGCACGCGCAAAGTTCTATAACTCTCTCGTCGTCACGTGGACCAATACTCTTTTTTTTTAGAGTTATCTATCTCTCTGTCACAAGAGCGGAAGCCGGAAACACGCGAACAGGTTCGTTAACTCGTCACCGACGTCCAAAGATACTTACAGAGTTATCCGTCATGTGAATGATCGCTCATCTCTTGAGAATGAGGTGTCTACTGTTCTATAGAATCGCAAAGGTCTGTGTACACGTTAACAGTATTCACAAAATATCGCTATTTCCCCATGGCAACGCAGTGAGTTGCAAGTCATATTATGAGTGGCCTAACACTGTGTTGCCATGGCAAAATAGAGATATTTTGTGAATAATGTTAACGTGTACAGCAACCTTAAGTGTTGGGTTATGTAGCATTGTGTTAAGGTCTCGGTACACGTTAGCATTATTCACGGGATATTTCTATTTCCCCATGGCAACACAGTGTTAGCCCACTCATAAAGGTCTGTGTACACGTTAGCACTATTATTGCTTTATATTTTATACATCTGTATCGTTAATAAATCAGGACTTTCCTGGAGTTGCACTGCCTCCGGCATTGCTCTCCAGGATCGTTCCCACCATCTTTATATATCTACTAATGTCCCATAATTATGTGTCTGCTTCAGACCGGAGGACGTTAAGCAGATTTTCATTCGTTAGCACTATTCATAATATATTTTTGTTTCCCCCAGGGCAACACAGTGAGTTGTCAGTCATATTATGAGTGGCCTAACACTGCTATTGCCATGGGGAAATAGAAATATCCCGTGAATATTGTTAACGTGTACAGAGATCTTTACAACTCACTGCTTTGCCATGGGGAAATAGAAATATCCCGTGAATGATGTTAACGTGTACAGAGACCTTACAACTCACTGTGTTGCCATGGGGAAATAGAAATATCCCGTGAATGATGTTAACGTGTACAGAGATCTTTACAACTCAACTGTGTTGCCATGGGGAAATAGAAATATCCCGTGAATAATGTGAACGTGCACCAAGACCTTTAAAATGACTTGCAACTCACTGTGTTGCCATGGGGAAATAGAAATATCCCGTGAATAATGTTAACGTGTACCCAGACCTTAATATGACTTGCAACTCACTGTGTTGCCATGGGGAAATAGAAATATCCCGTGAATAATGTTAACGTGTACCGAGACCTTACACTGGCTTCCAGTCGAGGCAAGAATAAAGTATAAAATTGCTTGCCTCTGTTTCAATGCTGTCCATTCATCTAGTCCTGCCTACCTCTCTGATCTCGTTCACCTGTACTCACCCTCCAGGTCTCTCCGTTCCTCTTCTGACAAACTTATCCTTTCTATTTCTCGTACTAACACTAAGACAAATGGTGAACGTTCATTTTCTTTCAGCGCCCCTTCTGTCTGGAACTCCCTACCATATGAACTTCGTTCTGCTAAATATGTCCAATCTTTCAAAACCGCTCTTTAAAACTCACCTCTTCCGGCAATACCTCTGATTTCTTCCTTGTCCTGTTTCCTGCCTTAAAATGATGTCCCCCACATTGTGGGTGGGTGGGTGTGCGCGCGTATGTGGGTGTGGGCGTGTGCGTGCGTGCGTGTTGTGGCTGTGTGAATGTTTGTGATAGTTGATATTGTAGTAGCTTATTTATGATTTATGTATTTATTTAAACAATTGTGAAGCGCCGTGAGCTCAAGAGAGAAAGGGCGCTCTATAAATGTTATTTATTATTATTATTATTATTAATATGACTTACAACTCACTGTGTTGCCATGGGGAAATAGAAATATCCCGTGAATAATGCTAACGTGTACCGAGACCTTAATATGACTTACAACTCACTCAGCAGATTAAAATTAACGTTTTAGAGAGTATAGTAGCCTTTATAAGACACACTTCATAGGAACCTACATGACATCAAAATGCATTAGTAAGAAAAATAATATCTGACCCCAGCACCATGAAATGGACATTAAGTCGCTGGGCTAGTTTCTCACAACAGGCTTGCAAAAGTAAACAAAAATCTATTTTTTTTGATCACTTTTGAGTTATGGGTATATTCCTGCTCTCTGACATCTCATCTGTCATATTTATAAAGGATAATCTTTATTATGGTCTCTAAATGCTCCCAGAAAAGTGCTTTGAAATGAGTAGGTCCATGCATTTTCTTCAACTAGGCTAGACTGTGATTTCTCAAAATGGCCGACAGTCACCCTGCCAACTTTGAATGCTCGTAACTCTAAAACAAAAAAGAGTTACGAAAATGTTTTTTTTTTATGTAGATCATTTGAAAGCGAATTGTCTGAAGTTTGTAACTGAACCATTGTCTCAGAATGGTCATTTCAGTGACACTTAATGTCCTTTCGTGGTGCTGGGTCACATATAGAGATAGGGGTAACTCAGAGATGGAGACACAACGACGGGAGATATACAGATGAACAGACAGACAGACAAACAGACAAGCAGACAGATAAAACAGAAGAACAGGAAGCATAACGACAAAGACAAAAGTGCTCAGTCGCAGACAAAAAGTGATAATATGCGTGCTACTAAAGATAAAGACTTGATAGATTTCAAGCTTCAAGACAGACGGCACGGTATAATGTAAGTTCAAGGGATCAGCTTAACTCTTAAAGGGGCACCCTGACGGATGAGGTTTTTTGCAAGAAACACGTCGAGATCACTAGAAAGACAGATTTTTCAAGGATAGGAACACTCACTTTGCTCTGGTTTCCTAGAAATTAAACCGTCAAAACGGCAATTCCTCCTTGGCGGAGATGCCGGAGAGAGTAGCCATTTTTGAATGGGGTGGGTGAAGGTTTATTGTGGTGAAGCGTTTTGTTGTTGTTGTAGTGCATTAAAAAAAAAAGAAGCTGTTTCCTTTGTTGTGAGCGAAACTCCTTTAGATAATCTGTATACAATTAAAAAATAAAAGAAAAAAAAAGGCTTGTATTGCGAACATTTTCGTGCAAACGATTTGGTTCGATTTGGTTTAAACGCAGGCGGCCGTTAGAAAAGAGACGGCACACGCCTTCTGTTTGGGTGAAATAATTTGACTTCCAGCACTTCCGCCAAGGAGGAATCGCCGGATTTGACGGTTTGATTTCTAGGAAACCAGAGCAAAGTGAGAGTTGCAATCTCTGTAAAGGGTGTTTTCCTGGTGATCTGGACGTGTTTCTTACAAAAACTCATCCGTCAGAGTGGCCCACCACATCAATGAGAGAAATCACGGGTTTCACGTGTTTCTCTCTCTCACTCTCTCTCTATCCTCTCTCTCTCTCTCTCTCTCTCTCTCTCTCTCTCTCTCCTCTCTCTCTCTCTCTCTCTCTCATCTCTCTCTCTTCTCTCTCCTCTCTCTCTCTCTCTCTCTATCTGTAAGAAATCTTATTTTGACCAGTTTCGACTCCCCATACAAATGCCCCCAAGATGAAAACGAGACAAAGAATTTGAAGAGCAGCCTCATTTTGAACTTGGGGAATTTGCATGTGGGTCACACCTACCCAGAACAAAACAAGGGACTTAAATCTACGGGGTCAGTTGGTCTTTAAAGGAGTATCTACGGTGATAATTGTTGCCGTGCCTCTCCTATCCTTTCTTTTTTTTCTTTCTTTCTTGTCTTTCTTTCTTTCTTTTTTACTTTCTTTTTTTCTTTCTTTCTTTCTTTCTTTCTTTCTTTCTTTCTTTCTTTCTTTCTTATATTTACCTTTCTTTTCTTTTCTTCTTTCTTTCTTATTGCTTTTCTTCCTTTCTTTCTTTCTTGTCTTTCTTTCTTTCCTTTCTTTCTGCTGTCTTCCTCCCTTTGTTCTCTTTCTTTCTTTCTTTCTTTCTTTCTTTCTCTTTCTTTCTTTTTTCTTTCTTTCTT
>CM065709.1:8527200-8534700 GCA_017654935.2 Phymorhynchus buccinoides | reverse complement strand
AGAAAGAAAAAGAAAGAAAGAATAAGAAAGAAAGAAAGAAAGAAAGAAAGAAAGAAAGAAAGAAAGAAAGATAAAAAAGAAAGAAAGAAAGGAAGAAAGATAGGAGAGGCACGGCAACAATTATCACCGTAGATACTCCTTTAAAGACCAACTGACCCCGTAGATTTAAGTCCCTTGTTTTGTTCTGGGTAGGTGTGACCCACATGCAAATTCCCCAAGTTCAAAATGAGGCTGCTCTTCAAAGTTCTCTGTCTCGTTTTCATTTTGGGGGCATTTGTATGGGAGTCGAAACTGGTCAAAATAAGATTTCTTACCAGAGAGAGAGAGAGAGAGAGAGAGAGAGAGAGAGAGAGAGAGAGAGAGAGAGAGAGAGAGAGAGAGAGAGAGAGAGAGAGAGAGAGAGAGAGAGACAGAGAGAGAGAGAGAGAGAGAGAGAGAGAGAGAGAGAGTGAGAGAGAGAAACACGTGAAACCCGTGATTTTCTCTCATTGATGTGGTGGGCCACTCTGACGGATGAGTTTTTGTAAGAAACACGTCCAGATCACCAGGAAAACACCCTTTACAGAGATTGCAACTCTCACTTTGCTCTGGTTTCCTAGAAATCAAACCGTCAAATCGGCGATTCCTCCTTGGCGGAGGTGCTGGAAGTCAAATTATTTCACCCAAACAGAAGGCGTGTGCCGTCTCTTTTCTAACGGCCGCCTGCGTTTAAACCAAATCGAACCAAATCGTTTGCACGAAATGTTCGCAATACAAGCCTTTTTTTTCTTTTCTTTTTTAAATTTTATACAGATTATCTAAAGGAGTTTCGCTCACAACAAAGGAAACAGCTTCTTTTTTTTTTTAATGCACTACAACAACAACAAAACGCTTCACCACAATAAACCTTCACCCACCCCATTCAAAATGGCTACTCTCTCCGGCATCTCCGCCAAGGAGGAATCGCCGTTTTGACGGTTTAATTTCTAGGAAACCAGAGCAAAGTGAGTGTTCCTATCCTTGAAAAATCTGTCTTTCTAGTGATCTCGACGTGTTTCTTGCAAAAAAGCTCATCCGTCAGGGTGCCCCTTTAAGAGTTAAGCTGATCCCTTGAACTTACATTATACCGTGCCGTCTGTCTTGAAGCTTGAAATCTATCAAGTCTTTATCTTTAGTAGCACGCATATTATCACTTTTTGTCTGCGACTGAGCACTTTTGTCTTTGTCGTTATGCTTCCTGTTCTTCTGTTTTATCTGCCTGCTTGTCTGTTTGTCTGTCTGTCTGTTCATCTGTATATCTCCCGTCGTTGTGTCTCCATCTCTGAGTTACCCTATCTCTATATGTGACCCAGCACCACGAAAGGGACATTAAGTGTCACTGAAAATGACCATTCTGAGACAATGGTTCAGTTACAAACTTCAGACAATTCGCTTTCAAATGATCTACATAAAAAAAAACATTTTCGTAACTCTTTTTTGTTTTAGAGTTACGAGCATTCAAAGTTGGCAGGGTGAATGTCGGCCATTTTGAGAAAATCACAGTCTACAGTTGAAGACAATGCATCCACCTACTCATTTCAAAGCACTTTTCTGGGAGCATTTAGAGACCATAATAAAGATTATCCTTTATAAATATGACAGATGAGATGTCAGAGAGCAGGAATATACCCATAACTCAAAAGTGATCAAAAAAATAGATTTTTGTTTACTTTGCAAGCCTGTTGTGAGAAACTAGCCCAGCGACTTAATGTCCCTTTCATGGTGCTGGGGCAGATATTATTTTTCTTACTAATGCATTTTGATGTCATGTAGGTTCCTATGAAGTGTGTCTTATAAAGGCTACTATACTCTCTAAAACGTTAATTTTAATCTGCTGAGTGAGTTGTAAGTCATATTAAGGTCTCGGTACACGTTAGCATTATTCACGGGATATTTCTATTTCCCCATGGCAACACAGTGAGTTGTAGGTCATATTAATAATAATAATAATAATAAATAACATTTATAGAGCGCCCTTTCTCTCTTGAGCTCACGGCGCTTCACAATTGTTTAAATAAATACATAAATCATAAATAAGGTACTACAATATCAACTATCACAAACATTCACACAGCCACAACACGCACGCACGCACACGCCCACACCCACATACGCGCGCGCACACCCACACCACCCACAATGTGGGGGACATCATTTTAAGGCAGGAAACAGGACAAGGAAGAAATCAGAGGTATTGCCGGAAGAGGTGAGTTTTAAGAGCGGTTTTGAAAGATTGGAAAGATTTAGCAGAACGAAGTTCATATGGTAGGGAGTTCCAGACAGAAGGGGCGCTGAAAGAAAATGAACGTTCACCATTTGTCTTAGTGTTAGTACGAGGAATAGAAAGGATAAGTTTGTCAGAAGAGGAACGGAGAGACCTGGAGGGTGAGTACAGGTGAACGAGATCAGAGAGGTAGGCAGGACTAGATGAATGGACAGCATTGAAACAGAGGCAAGCAATTTTATACTTTATTCTTGCCTCGACTGGAAGCCAGTGTAAGGTCTCGGTACACGTTAACATTATTCACGGGATATTTCTATTGCCCCATGGCAACACAGTGAGTTGCAAGTCATTTTAAAGGTCTTGGTGCACGTTCACATTATTCACGGGATATTTCTATTTCCCCATGGCAACACAGTGAGTTGCAAGTCATATTAAAGGTCTGGTGTACACGTTAACATTATTCACGGGATATTTCTATTTCCCCATGGCAACACAGTGAGTTGTAAAGATCTCTGTACACGTTAACATCATTCACGGGATATTTCTATTTCCCCATGGCAACACAGTGAGTTGTAAAGATCTCTGTACACGTTAACATCATTCACGGGATATTTCTATTTCCCCATGGCAAAGCAGTGAGTTGTAAAGATCTCTGTACACGTTAACATCATTCACGGGATATTTCTATTTCCCCATGGCAAAGCAGTATTAGGCCACTCATAATATGACTGACAACTCACTGTGTTGCCCTGGGGGAAACAAAAATATATTATGAATAGTGCTAACGAATGAAAATCTGCTTAACGTCCTCCGGTCTGAAGCAGACACATATGGGACATTAGTAGATATAAAGATGGTGGGAACGATCCTGGAGGCAATGCCCGGAGGCAGTGCAACTCCAGGAAAGTCCTGATTTATTAACGATACAGATGTATAAAATATAAAGCAATAATAGTGCTAACGTGTACACAGACCTTTATGAGTGGGCTAACACTGTGTTGCCATGGGGAAATAGAAATATCCCGTGAGTAATGCTAACGTGTACCGAGACCTTAACACAATGCTACATAACCCAACACTTAAGGTTGCTGTACACGTTAACATTATTCACAAAATATCTCTATTTTGCCATGGCAACACAGTGTTAGGCCACTCATAATATGACTTGCAACTCACTGCGTTGCCATGGGGAAATAGCGATATTTTGTGAATACTGTTAACGTGTACACAGACCTTTGCGATTCTATAGAACAGTAGACACCTCATTCTCAAGAGATGAGCGATCATTCACATGACGGATAACTCTGTAAGTATCTTTGGACGTCGGTGACGAGTTAACGAACCTGTTCGCGTGTTTCCGGCTTCCGCTCTTGTGACAGAGAGATAGATAACTCTAAAAAAAAAGAGTATTGGTCCACGTGACGACGAGAGAGTTATAGAACTTTGCGCGTGCGTGCTACTACTAATAATAAAGACTTTGGGTAGTAGGGCATTCGGGTTGACGTAGCTAATGAGTTAAGAAAAACCTGTGTGCGTGTTACGGATGGTGAAAGTTGGGTTTCACTGAGGTCGCGAAACGGTTAAAAGGAGCACCCTGACGGATGAGGTTTTTTGTGTGTGTGCAAGAAACACGTCGAGGTCAATAGAAAGACAGCCTTTTTCAAGGATCAGAACACTCACTTTTGACTCTGGTTTCCTAGAAATCAAACCGTCAAAACGGCGACTCCTCCTTGGCGGAGATGCCGGAGAGAGAGAGAGAAGTCATTTTGGACGGGGTGGATGGAGGCCACTGAGAGTGGTTGAAGCTTTTTCTTTTTTTTGTAGTGCAGTAAAAAACAAATTGGAGCTATTTCCTTTGTTGTGAGCGAAACTCCTTTTGGTAAAACTGTATTAAAAAACTGTATAAAGATGCTTGTCTTGTGCACATTTCGTGCAAAATGATTTGGTCTAACTCAGGCGGCCATTAGGAAAGAGACAGCACGTGCCTTCTCTTTCACCGAAATAATCTGACTTCCAGCACCTCCGCCAAGGAGGAATCGCCGATTTGACGGCTTGATTTCTAGGAAACCAGAGCAAAGTGAGTGTTGTGATATCTGTAAAGGGTGTTTTCCTGGTGATCTCGACGTGTTTCTTGCAAAAAAAACCTCATCCGTCAGAGTACCCCTTTAACAAAATGGTGTCCGTGATGCTAATGATAATGGTTTGGTAAGAAGCAAGGCCTACTCGAATTTGATTTTAACCCTTTCACCGCCAAAGTCGAATTTTAGCACCACAGTGATTTAACACCCATGTCACTAAAAGGCATCACATTGGGGTATATTATCCAAAGACACTATGGCTCCCCCCCCCCCCCCCCACCTGCGTGCGCATCCATCGGAAGTGTCGCCATCTTAGTCAGATTTGTGTGTAAACAGCATCGATCTGGCATTTTTCAAACAAAGTTACTGACTAAGATGGCGGTCTCCCATAATATGGCACGCTCCTTGTGGCCGGATATGACGACACGTGGGTACCAGCCATTGTCTTAGTTTTGGGAAGTAAGGATAAACCTTATTTTATGATGTCACAGAAGAATCCCCAATACTGCAGATGGATTTTGTTCTCTACCTAGGTAACATTAATGGACATTTTTGGTTGATATATGTGTTGGCGGTGACAGGGTTAAAGTTACCTAGAAAGACGTATCCTTCAGTCACAAAACACTAACCTTGATAGAGATGGTAAGAGTTGAACCTTTTGGTAGAGAGAATAAGTCAAGTTGTTTTGTGTGGGTTTTTATTTGTGGCTCAAGCCACAAACCTATAACTCACTTTGTCGGTCGGTCGGTCGGTCTGTCTGTCTGTCTGTCGGTCGGTCGGTCGGTCCAAAATTGTCGCACATATTGACAAAATTGTCGCACTTCAAATAGAGGCTGCACTTCAAATTGAGGCTGCTCTTTAAAATGATGTATTTTTAAAAGCGTACAAAATAATAAACATACGTAATACAGACACTACAACAGACACGACGAGTATGCGGTGCTTCTTTCGATGAGTATAAGTAGGATAAATAGTTTTAAATGTTTTCCAAAAGATATAAAAAGTTACGAAATGGTGCAGAGATAACATTCTGGTTTACAGATTAAAATTATTGAAAAGCCAGGGGAAGCGACTCATGATTGGAGTGGTAAAAATAGACTGCGTGCAACAAACTATTGCGATTTCGCGCTTTTTTTGTTTGTGGCACAAGCCACAAACATATAACTCACTTTGTCGGTCTGTCCGTAGGTCCAAAATTGTCGCACTTCAAATCGAGGCTGCACTTCAAATTGAGGCTGCTCTTTAAAATGATGTTTCGTTTTCAATTGTCGCATGCCACAAACGATTGCGAATCCGCGCTTGTTTTATCGAGCTTAGCTCTTTTTTTCCCCCAGACTGAGATATTGCAGAGGTCCCGCAACACTGCATACGATACGAATCCAATGCGATGGGATTGTGATGATGATGATGATGACTGTGAATCATGATTAGAAAAGGTTAAAAAGGGTGTGGGTTTTTTTTTGGGGGGGCATACTTTTTGCGTGAAGTAATCACACACAAAGTCTTTAGCCATTGTTTTCCGGGAGGGTTTAGGGTTGTTTGGTGTGTGTGTGTGTGTGTGTGTGTGTGTGTGTGCGTGCGTGCGTGCGTGCGTGCGTGCGTGCGTGCGTGCGTGCGTGCGTGCGTGCGTGCGTGCGTGCGTGCGTGCGTGCGTGCGTGCGTGCGTGCGTGCGTGCGTGCGTGCGTGCGTGCGTGCGTGCGTGCGTGCGTGCGTGCGTGCGTGCGTGCGTGCGTGCGTGCGTGCGTGCGTGCGTGCGTGCGTGCGTGCGTGCGTGCGTGCGTGCGTGCGTGCGTGCGTGCGTGCGTGCGTGCGTGCGTGCGTGATTTTAACCCTTTCACCGCCAAAGTAGCATTTTAGCATCACAGTGATTTGACACCTATGTCACCAAAAGGCATTACATTGGGGGTCTATTATCCAAAGACCCAAATGTCGTAGTTTTGGGAAGTAAGGATAGACCTTATTTTATATATACTAGCGCAACACTGAGTACCGGTAACGCCTAGTAACTGGTAACGCTGAGTACAGCAAATTTGAAGCGATTCGATAGACCTTATTTTATATATACTAGCGCAACACCGAGTACCGGTAACGCCTAGTAACTGGTTTCGCTGAGTACAGCAAATTTGAAGCGATTCGGTTAAGAAACGGTGGAGTTATAAGGCCCCGTTTCCCGTTGACGCTGCTCTGAGATTGACGCGCTTTCCCGATTGTCTTCACATTTGCTGCCAGGCTTTGCTCTGGCGACAGCAAGCCTGACAGCAAATTGGAAGCGATTCGGTTAAGAAATGGCGGAGTTATTTGTGAAAAGGTGAAGCGGCGTATATCGCGCGCGTTTCTGCATCGATTCGCTTCCAGTTTGGCACACAGATAGTCACCGTCCCCGGTCATCTACCTGCCAAATTCGAAGGCAATCGGCCCAGAAATACCGGAGATACGGGCGCCGAGAGGCCGGTGGATACGCGTTTCGCGCATTTGCCAAACCGCGCAAATGACACGGCCGCCTCGGTTGCCGTTGCCATCGCCCCGTTAGGGCTCACAGCAAATTTGAAGCGATTCGGTCGAAAAACGGCGGAGTTATAAGGCCCGTTTTGTGTTTCAGACAGACAGATACACACACACACACACACACACACACACACACACACACACACACACACACACACACACACACACACACACACACACACACACACACACACACACACACACACACGCGCGCGGACACTTGGCTTTTTATTATATAAATGATGTCACAGAAGAATCCCCAATACTGCAGATGGATTTTGTTCTCTATCCAGGTAAACTTAATG
This sequence comes from Phymorhynchus buccinoides, assembly GCA_017654935.2. Taxonomy (NCBI): domain Eukaryota; kingdom Metazoa; phylum Mollusca; class Gastropoda; order Neogastropoda; family Raphitomidae; genus Phymorhynchus; species Phymorhynchus buccinoides. The sequence continues at coordinate 8,527,569 of CM065709.1, read as the reverse complement.
GAAATTGTTGGTTGAAATATGGCTGTCGGTGAAAGGGTTAATGCATGCCAAACGTGTTTCCTTGTTGGTATTGTGCTTGTACTATGAGACCACACTGTGTAGTTTCACCTAACGAGATAATAAAGTGTTTTGTTACTTTTAACTTTACTTACTTTGCGAATCAAATGAAATGTCTGATACAAGAATACAGATATTTTATCAGATTCGTTCGTGAGAGAGAGAGAGAGAGAGAGAGAGAGAGAGAGAGAGAGAGAGAGAGAGAGAGAGAGAGAGAGAGAGAGAGAGAGAGAGAGAGAGAGAGAGAGAGAGAGAGAGAGAGAGAGAGAGAGAGAGAGAGAGAGAATGAATGAATGAATGAACAAGTTTTCT
>CM065709.1:8512200-8514700 GCA_017654935.2 Phymorhynchus buccinoides | reverse complement strand
CTCTGGCTGTCCCAGACCTGGTTTTTCTTCCTGTATATAATTCTACGAGTCACGGGGCGTGTTGGCCCGCGTTTTACGTGCGTTTGAGCACAGGTTTCATGGCCCGCAGGAATCCAGCAGTGGAGACTCGCGGGTGTTGGAGTTGAAGTCAGCAGACGTGCCTTTCTGCTGCCTTTCTGTCTGTGGAGGGTGGAGTCGGACCACAAGGGGAGGAACTCCGCAACGTCGCCAGCTCGGGTGACTGAATTCTAGTGTTGAGCAACTATCCTTTAGCTCATCTAATCGTCAAGGAAAGAGGGGAAAAGGGAGAGGGTTTAAAGTAGTGTTTTGAAGTACTCGTTTTTTTGTGTGGGTGGGTTTTTTGTTTGTTTTCATTCAATTGAAGGCGTTTCAGAACAAAAGGGATGGCTTTTCTATCACATGTTTTGTACTTTAGTTTTCTTTAAATGAACAGCTGTGAAGGGAACGATTTAGTTTTGCTTGGTTTTCGCAGTCTTCCCTGTTTGGTTCAGCTAGTTCATCCGGCCTCAGGACTTTTTCCTGGCCGATTTATATTTGATTCTTTGGCCTTTCGGTCAAGGAGAACCTTGAACTGGCAAGGAAAATAACACGTGCCTCATAGTAGGTCAGGACCTAGACCGTTTTCGTTTTCTTTTTAAGTGTTCTTTTTTCTTACAGATAGAAGAATTTCAATTTTTTGTATGTGGTTATATATCGGTGTTTTTTAATAACTTCTTTTCCAAATAGTGGAACACCCCTTTGGGGAAAATTTATTTTCATTTGTGTTTCTTTGGTGTGTGTTAAAGTCAAAGTCAAAGTCAAAGTCAAAATTTTTATTTTCAGATGGAACATTCAATAAGCAATAATGGTTTGCTTTTTTACATCAACAGTTAAAGAAGGAAATAAACATGAGAACACCCCCACCACCGCCACCCACACACACACACAGACACAAACCAAACCAAAACAAACAACAACAAAGACATTAATAAGTTCATGCACGCACACACCCGAGTACTCGTATACACTCTCTCTCTCTCTCTCTCTCTCTCTCTCTCTCTCTCTCTCTCTCTCTCTCTCTCTCTCTCTCTCTCTCTCTCTCTCTCTCTCTCTCACTCTCTCTCTCTCTCATAAACAAACATCTATACGCTCAAAATACATATATACATATATACATATATACAAATACATACACATATATATATAACAAGATAAGATACACAGGCACATTAATACTTCGAGTAATTTCCAGTGTGATAGAGGATCAAGATATGATGATTCAGATCAATAAACCACATCATATGAAACATGATATAAATAAAATTGACAAGAATGTGATCAAGAAACCAACATATCAAATAATTAGGTTGCCTTGTTTGTCACACAGTATAAATTTGATTAGAAGACGTGATCAAACTTAATATTATATTAATCATTAAATGGGTCTTCTTAAAAACATCATCATGGAGCATTAACAGGCAACCGTTACCGGACGTAGACCTTGCATCAATGGTAGACATGAAGCCAGAAATACACTTAGAATGAATTTGATGTGTTGTAAACGTCAACCTTTAATCTATGCTTACAGAACGTTCATATTCATGAGGTGAGTTTTTAATTTTTTCTTAAATAGATTCCTGTTTTTTATGCATTTCAATTTTTTGGGTAACTGGTTCCATAAGTTTCCACCTGAATAAAGAAAACTTGATTTGTATATATTGTTTTTTTGGTCGAGGGAATGATAGTGAATGGCTATGTCTATGTTGGTTGGTTTCAAAAGTGCTCGTTATCTTTTTCGGAGCATTTCCGTTCACAACGTTATGCATAAATAATGCTTTATTGAAGAAAAGTCTGTTGTGAAGTGTTAATATGTTTAGATGTTTATAGTCATCACTTGTTAAGGAACTTGATTTTAACAAAATCAATTTAACAGCTTTTTTATACATACGATGAACAATTTTCAAATTGGTCTCACTACAGTTATCCCACAATGTGGACGCATAATCAATCAATGATAGAATGTGGGCATTAAAGAAGAGCTTACGAGAATGAATATCTAATAAGTTTTTGATTTTAGTCAATTGGAACGTTTATTTGGAAAGTCGTTTTCCCAAGGATACAATCTGATCAGTCCAAGAGAGGTCTTTGTCAACAATGATACCTAATGTTTTATGAGAGTCAACTTCTTCAATTTTGTTGTTTCGTATATATAAAGATGGAAATTTGTTCTTCATTTTTTGCCGTTTTTGCCTTGTTGTTGCGTACATGCACTTTGTTTTGGTTGTATTTAAGGACATGTGATTTAACTCAGTCCAGGTGACTATATTTTGAATACTGTTTTGAAGTTTACATCCTAGTTGTTCGGCATCAGAATCACTGGAGTGAACAGACGTATCGTCTGCAAACATTTCACATTTACTTGAAATAGAACAGGGTAAATCATTCACATAAAGAGAAAATAAGAGAGGGCCAAGCACAGAGCCTTGAGGTACTCCATATT
>CM065709.1:8502200-8504700 GCA_017654935.2 Phymorhynchus buccinoides | reverse complement strand
TTAATTGTTTTGACTTTTTTTTTTTCATTTTTTCTCAAAAGTACCAAAATTGACATGCGTTTTTTGTTTTTGTTTTCACCGACGATAATTATCATCACATTTGTGACAGAAATCAACCAAGCATAATCGCACCCACAATCCCCAACAAAACACATTCAATGCTCAAATAAAGAAAGAGGGAAGGAAGGGGTGGTGACAATGGAAACAGTTTGGAAAACAGTTTGGAAACAGATTTATTTCAGCTTTGGACCCAGGGGGGGGGGAGGGGGAGGAGGAGGTTTTTGTTAAGCTAATACATAGATAACAACAATCACAATGGCAGACAGTGGTGAGTCAAAAAGAAAATAAGAAAGCATACATTCAGATAATTATGAATAACAACAAAAAGACTTAATGATCTAAGAAATAAAATTCAATCTAAAAGTATCCCATACAAAAACAAAGAGCGGATTCGCAATCGTTTGTGGCATGCGACAATTGAAAACGAAACGTCATTCTAAAGAGCAGCCTCGATTTGAAGTGCGGTCTATTTTTACCACTCCAATCATTACATACACTGAGTCGCTTCCCCTGGCTTTTCAATAATTTTAATCTGTAAACCAGAATGTTATCTCTGCACCATTTCGTAACTTTTTATATCTTCTGGAAAACATTTAAAACTATTTATCCTACTTGTACTCATCGAAAGAAGCACCGCCTACTCGTCGTGTCTGTTGTAGTGTCTGTATTACGTATGTTTATTATTTTGTACGCTTTAAAATGAAGATTCATGTGCTCTGTTCAGTATATAATTATTTCCATACCTAAGGACTGTAGATATGACAACTGAAATGTTACTTTATGACCAAGTATTTTTTTCTTTCTGTACTTTTCTTTCTCTTTTACAATATGTGAGACAATTTTGGACCGACAGACCGACAAAGTGAGTTATAGGTTTGTGGCTTGTGCCACAAACAAAAAAAGAATAACAAAGACATTGGTTACAGAGCAGTGGCTTAAACTAAAACAAGCGCGAAATCGCAATAGTTTGTGGCACGCGGTCTATTTTTACCACTCCAATCATGAGTTACCTCCCCTGGCTTTTCAATAATTTTAATCTGTAAACCAGAATGTTATCTCTGCACCATTTCGTAACTTTTTATATCTTTTGGAAAACATTTAAAACTATGTATCCTACTTATACTCATCAAAAGAAGCACCGCATACTCGTCGTGTCTGTTGTAGTGTCTGTATTACGTATGTTTATTATTTTGTACGCTTTTAAAATACATCATTTTAAAGAGCGGCCAGAAGTGTAGCCTCGATTTGAAGTGCGACAATTTTGGCCGACAGACCGACCGACCGACAAAGTGAGTTATAGGTTTGTGGCTTGAGCCACGAACAAAAACAAACAAGTAGGTTTCACAGGTAGTTTTGTTCCGCATTTAGGTGTTTCTTAAAGTTTTAGGAAACAAAGTTGCAAGTATTATGGATAAACGTTGCGTGTTTGACCAGTTTAGATTTCCTGCGGGTATTCATTAAAGTACTAAATTTAATTTTAAAAAATAGAGCGTGTCATCACGTTTGGAAGAAATACTAACGCACGAACAAACTGGGTAAAGCCACACTGACTCCGAAGTCGGAGTGTGGCTGCCCACGTGGCGGGGGTTAATCTCAAAACGGTCACACGCGTAACGTTCTCATCCCTAGCGGGTGATGCATTTGTACCATAGTGTTCAAGTGCTTCGGCTGTTGTGATGGTCCCTGGAGTCTTTTAGCCAGACTACGGCAACAACGCCAACATAATGTCCGCTCATCTACAAAAAACACATGTTGGATGGATGGATTCTTCTTCTTCTTCTTCTTCTTCTTTCTTCTTCTTCTTCTTCTTCTTCTTCTTCTTCTTCTTCTTCTTAGATCGCTCAGACAGTTTCCTGTCAATCATGAGCGCAGATGCGTCATGCTGCCGTTATGTGCCTAAATTGAAAAAAAATTAAAAAAAATTAGGCCCAGTCTGTCCGACTTCGGCTGGAAGAAATCTTTTTGACAGTGTTTCTTGAGAAAAGGCAAGGCAGGAGAATGGACCGGACAGGCAGAAAGATTGTAGATGACAGACAGCAAGCAAAGGGAAAAGGCAGAGTCAAAGAGAGTGACAGATTAGAGGAAGTTGCAAGCACAGATCTTCCAGAAGTTGGGGGAACTATTTACGCAAAAGACTCCCCGGTATCCCCATGGGGTGGGGGTGGGGGGTGGATGGATACGAGAACCAACGAACAATAAATAAAGTGAATTAATCGAGATGCTGACATGATATACAGAAAAAGGGAAATGAATCAGGCCCTGTATTCACGTTGAGATAGCATGAGACTTAGCATCATGCTAACTTAGAAGCTCTTCCAAAAAGTCCTATTAAATCCTATAGGACATTGGAAGAGCTTCTAAGTTAGCATGATGCTAAGTCTCATGCTATCTCAACGTGAATACCGTCCCAGGCCCTGTATTCACGTTGAGATAGCATGAG
>CM065709.1:8479700-8482200 GCA_017654935.2 Phymorhynchus buccinoides | reverse complement strand
ATATGAAAGATGAGATGTTAGAGACTACGAAAATATCCATAACTCAAAATTGACCCCCAAAAATGATATTTTTGACTTTGCAAGCCTGTTGTGAGAAACTAGCCTTGCGACGTAATGTCCCTTTCGTGGTGCTGGATCACATATTGTCTTACAATCAGAATATCCGGAGAGAGAGAAAACCGAGTAAGCAAAAAAATAGAAGGAAAAATGGAGATAAGATTGACCTTTGCTCCTTTTACAAACTTGTAACATGTAAGTTCGGCTTTCGCTGTTATTTTGACTTATTTTCTTTCTTGTTGTCTTGTCCGGGTTTTTTCGGGGCGGGGAGGGGTGGGGGGGGGGGGGGGTTGTTTTGCATGACAAATAACTACACTTGAGACTCATGTTGTATTTCTTCTTCTTTTTTAAACACATACAAAACAAAATATTTTTTAAACAAATAATACGTATGTATTGAAATATGTGTTCTAGAGTATGAGCCAATTTGGAGAAACGACCTCTTCTTCACTCCTTCCCCTTCCCCTCCCCCCCCCTCCCTACGTTCCCCTCTCCCTCCCTCTCTCTCCCTCTCCCCCCTCTCCCTTCCCCCCACCCTCCAGTCTCCCCCTAATAAAAAAAAAACTGTTTTTCTTTTTTAAAAAAACCTTTCGCCTCCTGGCACCACAATGATTTAACACCCACGTCACTGAAAGGCATCAAATGAGGGTCTGGTATCCAGTGACCTTAATATGTTCTTCATCTTGGGAGGTAAAGGGCAGACCCTATTTTATGCATGTCACATAAGAATGCAGACAGAATCTTTTCTTTACCCAGGTCAGTCTAATGGAAAGGTTTAGCTGAAACAAGCGCGAAATCGCAATAGTTTGTGGCACGCGGTCTATTTTTACCACTCCAATCCCCTGGATTTTCAATAATTTTAATCTGTAAACCAGAATGTTATCTCTGCACCATTTGGTAACTTTTTATATCTTTTGGAAAACATTTAAAACTATGTATCCTACTTATGCTCATCGAAAGAAGCACCGCATACTCGTCGTGTCTGTTGTAGTGTCTGTATTACGTACGTTTATTATTTTGTACGCTTTTAAAATACATCATTTTAAAGAGCGGCCAGAAGTGTAGCCTCGATTTGAAGTGCGACAATTTTGTCAAAATGTGCGACAATTTTGGAACGACAGACCGACCGACCGACAGACAGACAGACCGACCGACAAAGTGAGTTATAGGTTTGTGGCTTGAGCCACAAACAAAAATGTCTGGCGTTAAAAAGGGTTACAACTGTTCAAACCAACCATTCACTTCGCCCACTGTCGATTCTTTTTTTTCTTCTTTCCTTTCTTTTGTTTTTCAGGTTTGAAACCCGGAAGCGGAATATAGGGGGCGTGAGTGTCTCACTTCCGGCGAATATCTCAGCTTTCTTGCGAAGCTTGCGAGAAGGGGCATTTGTGGAGTGCAATCACCGAGTGGCGAGAGAGTTTGTGAGGAAATACCCGTCGAGCAGGACCGTTCCTGGGCAACGTTTCCGCCAAACTGTTTTCCAAGCGTTACGCATCGCTAAGGACACGTTGGATAATCTTGGGCTTATCTTTGCCCTGAGCTGTGGAACAGTGTTGGGTAAGTTGTTGTTGTTGTTCGTTGTTGTTTGTTGTTGTTGTTGTTGTTGTTGTTGTTTGTTGTTTGTTGTTGTTGTTTGTTGTTGTTGTTGGTTGTTTGTTGTTGTTGTTTGTTTGTTGTTGTTGTTCTTCTTCTTGTTCTTGTTGTTGTTCTTGTTGTTGTTGTTGTTCTTCTTCTTCTTCTTCTTCTTCTTCTTCTTCTTCTTCTTCTTCTTCTTCTTCTTCTTCTTCTTGTTGTTGTTGTTCGCTGTTGTTGTTCGCTGTTATTGTTGTTGTTGTTTGTTTGTTGTTGTTGTTGTTCTTCTTCTTGTTCTTGTTGTTGTTCTTGTTGTTGTTCTTCTTCTTCTTCTTCTTCTTCTTCTTCTTCTTCTTCTTCTTCTTCTTCTTGTTCTTGTTGTTTGTTTGTTGTTTCTTCTTCTTCTTCTTCTTCTTCTTCTTCTTGTTCTTGTTGTTCTTGTTGTTGTTGTTCGCTGTTGTTGTTGTTGTTGTTGTTTTGTTGTTGTTTGTTCTTCTTCTTCTTCTTCTTCTTCTTCTTCTTCTTCTTCTTGTTTGTTGTTGTTGTTGTTCTTCTTCTTCTTCTTCTTCTTCTTCTTCTTCTTCTTCTTGTTGTTCTTGTTGTTTGTTGTTGTTGTTCTTCTTCTTCTTCTTCTTCTTCTTCTTGTTGTTGTTCTTGTTGTTTGTTGTTGTTCTTCTTCTTCTTCTTCTTCTTCTTCTTCTTGTTGTTCTTGTTGTTTGTTGTTTGCTGTTTGTTGTTGTTGTTGTTGTTGTTGTTGTGGTTGTTGTCGTCGTCGTCGTCGTCGTACCCTGGCTTAAAGACTCCAGGAACCATCCCAACAGACGAGGCACTTGAACACTATGGCACAAATGCAACAGCTAGGGGTGAGAAC
>CM065709.1:8462200-8464700 GCA_017654935.2 Phymorhynchus buccinoides | reverse complement strand
GACGCGTAAGTTCCGTACGGAAAACCCTAAATAAGAGGAAGAAAGAAGGATAAAAGTTTACGCATATAGTGGAAATTGGGACACGTGCGCAAATCTTTTCCCTTCTTTGTTTCATTTATTTATGGATTGCGCACAACGGGTTTCTGCATGGAATATCAGCTTATGTGTGTACACGGCCTTAAGCTTTGTTTTGTGAATCCCCGTCAAACAAATAATGTTTACATCAATTGAAACAGGGTGAGGGGATAGTGGAGGGTGAGGTAGGATAACAGAGGGTGTAGTGTATATTTAACCCTTTCACCGCCAGCCATTTCTCAGCAAAAACAATTCCATTATACTTACCTAGTAAAGAACAAACAAGGGCATCGCCGAGCGGCAGCAACGCATTGTGACAATGCAAACCCGGCCAGAGTTATGTCCTGCCCCCCCCCCCCCCCCCACCCAAACCCCCCCCCACACACACACCCCCCGGCCACACACACACACACACACCCCTTACAGAACGCATAAAATACATAGCCCAAAATTTGAAGCGATTCTGTTCAGTAGTTCACGAGATACAGCTGAACTTTTATACAAACTTCCTTGCACCATGTCCTCCCCCCCCCCCCCACCCCACCCCCCAATAAACACACAACTTTCCACCCTTACAGAACGCATAAAAATACATAGCCCAAAATTTGAAGCGATTCTGTTCAGTAGTTCACGAGATACAGCTGAACTTTTATACAAACTTCCTTTCACCATGGTACACCACCACACAAAGTCTGAAGCGATTCTGTTCACCAGTTCTGGAGATAACGCTGGGGGGAAATTACATAGCCCAAAGAAGGAAATTTCGGTTTTTAAGGTCAAACTTCAAGGCCAAGGTCAGCACGGTGTTGATTAACAAAAGGAAGCTTCCTTTTTAAGCTGTCTACCACTCTGCCAATTGTAATTAAAATCCAAGCAGTAGTTTTTAAGATAATCGATACACAGCACAACACCACACACACACACACACACACACACACACACACACACACCTACACACACACACACCACACACACACACACACACACACACACACAAACACACACACACACACACACAGACACACAAACCGATCGCAATACCTCGGCCTCTGACCGGGTAAATATCATCTTCAATCTCTGCCAATTGTAATTAAAATCCAAGCAGTAGTTTTTAAGATAATCGATACACAGACACACACACACACACACACACACACACACACACACACACACACACACACACACACACACACACACAGACACACAGACACACAAACCGATCGCAATACCTCGGCCTCTGACCGGGTAAATATCATCTTCAATCTCTGCCAATTGTAATTAAAATCCAAACAAGTAGTTTTTTAAGATAATCGATACACAGACCACACACACACACACACACACACACACACACACACACACACACACACAAACACACTCACACACACACACACAGACACACAAACACACAGACACACAAACCGATCGCAATACCGGCCTCTGACCGGGTAAAATATCATCTTCAATCTCTGCCAATTTGTAATTAAAATCCAAGCAGTAGTTTTTAAGATAATCGATGTACACAGACACACACACACACACACACACACACCACACACACACACACACACTACACACACACACACACACACACACCACCCACACAACACACACACACACACACACAAGCACACACACACACACACACACACAAACCGATCGCAATACCTCGGCCTCTGACCGGGTAAATATCATCTTCAATATTGGGGAATCCTTCTCTGACATGCATAAAGTAAAGCCTATTCTTACCTCCCAAAATTAAGAAAATAGGGTCTTTGGATTGCAGACCCTGTTTTGATGCCTTTTAGTGACATGGGTGTTAACCCTTTCACCGCCAATGTCGCATTTTAGCACCACAATGGTTTAACACCCATGTCACTAAAAGGCATCGAATCCAGACCTATTATCCAAAGACCCTATTTTCTTAATTTTGGGAGGCAAGGACAGGCCTAATCTTATATATTATGTCACCGAGGAATTCACAATACTGCAGAAGTACTGTTTTCTCCACCCAGTTAAGTTTAATGGTATGTTTGGGCTGAAAATAGGCTGGCGGCGAAAGGGTTAAATGATTGTGGTGCAAAAATGTGACGTTGGCGGCGGAAGGGTTAAGGGGACAGGGACGAGGGAACAGACTCCCCCAAACTCAGGTTCGACATCAGGTCTCAAAAAGTAGAAATTGTATTCACCTGGGCGTAGGTCCCTTCGGGTATAGCATAACACAGGATCTGGCACCACCATCAGCTCAGTTGCTGGGTCAGAGGGTGTAGAGTGGCACAGTGGTAATCGCGGGTGACACAGCTTCGTGTCAAGTAACCCGAGTTCGAACCTGGGTACAGGGTTTTTTTCCTCTCACTTTGCACTAGGCCTTTCTGTCTGAATGTGGAGTCTTTCGGTTGAGATGATAAACCGAGGTCCCGTGTTC
>CM065709.1:8455874-8461700 GCA_017654935.2 Phymorhynchus buccinoides | reverse complement strand
ACATTTACTGTAAACATATATAGAAATACGTTGAAAAAGACGGGTGAGCACAACTGTATTCCCACATACCGCTCGTACCACACTGTGCATGTTCTGTCCATGATACTACTACTACTACTACTACTTTAGTAGCACATACTGCTATCCCACAAATGTTTCTTTTTTTTCTGTTTGTGTCTGTCAAACATCAGCGAACGCATGCGTGCCCGCACAAGCGCGCCGCCACAGCGCGCGCGCGCGCACTCACACGCACCGCAAACACACACACACACACACACACTAACCACACCCCAACCACATACACACCATATACACACACTCACACACTACACACACACCACACACACACATCACACACACACACAGACACACACTATGCACACACACACACACACACAACACAAACACACACACACAAGGCCACACCACACACACACACCACGACACACACACACACACACACAGCCACACACAGTAACACACACACACACGCACACACACGCACACAGTGCACACACACACACACACACACACACACACTCTCACACACACACCACACACATCACCACACTCACAACACTCACACACACAGGGGTTCTACATCTCTCACGCAACGACACACACCACCACATCTCTCTCACACACACACACACACACACACACACACCACACACACACACACACACACCACACACCACACACACCACACACACACACACACACACACAAAATCACACACACACACACACACACACACACACACCACGCACACACACACACGTGACAACCTATGTCGACGTGTGCGCCAGTACGCTCGCTTGTATAGATATTGATTTATGCACACTTACACATGAGTGTGGGCGATGAAAGCTTAGACTGAAAAAACATCATTGTTGTTGGACTCCGCAGTGTTGTATCATGTTTCGAAATCTATATGAATATGTTACTAATATCCTAAGTAACATACCAATTCGTTTGTCAATATCAGCACAAGTGGGCATATTTGAATTGTTGTTGTGTGTGTGTGTGTGTGTGTTGTGTATGGGTGTTGTGTGACACATTGTGTGTGTGTGTGTGTGTGGGTGTGGTGTGTGTGGTGTGTGTTTGAGGGTGGGGTGGTGATAGAGAGAGAGAGGGAGTGTGTGACCTGTGCGTGTTGCATGTGTGTTTGTGTAGTTTGCATTGTATATGTGTGTGAGTGTGTGTGTGTGTGTGTGTTCTGTGTGTGTGTGTGTGTGTGTGTGTGTGTGTGTTTGTGTGTTGCCGTGTGTGTGTGTGTGTGTGTGTGTGTGTGTGTGTGTGTGTGTGTGTGTGTGTGTCGTGTGTGTGTGTGTGTGTGTGTGTGTGTGTGTGTGTGTTGATTGTTGATTGATTTCATTTAAAGTCTGTTCACACAACATGGTGATATTACACTTTAACACACCCCCCCCCAATCCCCCCCCACAAAAAAAAAAGCAGCCAACATTTTTAGTGTGGTGTTTGCGTGAGTGCGCGCGCGTGTATGTCTGTGTGTTCGTGTTTGTATGTATGTGAATATGAGTGCGTGTGTATGAGTCAGTGTAACTATGCATATGATTTATGTCAGTAAATGTGGAAGAAAAAACAACATACACACACAAAAACCGTTAACAAATTAATAGCACAAAAAAATTAAAACAAAATGACAAAGAAATCTAAATTAATGTTAATTAGCTCATGAACTATAGTAATCTTGCAATTCCAGAGCTGGATATGACTGTAGCAATTTTGATCATTTCATGACTGTAAACTACATCTTTTAAAGTTCCAATTTGTGCAACTTGTATCCCAGATAGTTTGTATAACAATGATAATAATGGACATTCTAAAAGAATGTGTTGAACTGATATTGGGTGACCACAAGCGCATTCTACATCTTTAGAAAATTTGGTCTTCCACGAGTTTAATCGAATTTTGTAGATAAGGCTAGATAAAGATCTTGAACAAAATACATAATAATATCTTAGATTTTGAAGGAAGTTTTTTATATATATTATATACTATTTTCTAGCATTGAATTTATTTTGTGTTTTTCTAGTTTTATTGAACAATCTGAAGATTTTCTACTAGATCTAGCACCTTCTTTCGCTAATTTATCTGCTAGTTCATTCCCGAACGATACCACAGAGCGATGGAATCCAGCAAAATTCAACGTTAATTCCTTTAGGTATAATAGAATGTATTATATATTTTACATCAAAAATTAAATCTCTTCTGGTGTTTGCATTCCAGTTTTGTAAACTATAAAGAACAGATTTCGAGTCAACACAAAGTAAAATACTATAAATTGCAATATCCCTATCAGGTATCCAGGATAGTGCCATTACAATTGCATAACGTTCAGCAGTAAATACAGAAAAAAGCCTTTTCCTAGACAAAAATATTTTCTCATTTTTAAGTCAGGGATCACAAATCCAGCTCCTGTGTATGATTCCACAACTGAACCATCTGTATAAATCTTAAGATGATACGGGTATGTGTTTTTTAGATGTTCTTTTGCTTCAACTGATATTTGATTAACATAACATTATCATCTTTTTTCAAAGCGGTATAATCTGTATCAAATTTAGCAGAAATATGCTCCCACTGAGGTACAATAGGCATTGTTGGTATACTTGAAATTCGGTAATATTGATATCGCACTTCTTAAACAATTCATCCGTATAATTTCTAATAGGTTGAAGGTAAGAAATATTTTGAGCCCTCTTAGGAAAATCTTGTTTTGAATCAAGAAAAATGTCACTAGTCACTGAATTAGACACTGAGAGACTTCTAGTCACATACTTGGCTGTAGCCAGCTTACGTTGATCATCAAGTGATAACAAATTAGCTTCTCTGTACGTTTTGAATGTATCTGTGTGCACTGGAACACCAAGTGCTAACATAACGGCCTTACTGTCTATGCTTTGCAACCTTTTTAGTAGTGTCTGGGCTGGAGAAATAAACTTCTTGTCCGTACGCTAATTTTGATCGAACCAGACTAGTAGCAAGATGTAAGAGTGTTTGAGTATCTTGACCCCACGTCTGAGCGCTAACTATTTTCAAAAAGTTTAATCTTTGTCGAGCTTTACTTATAAGATGTTCAATATAGTATCGCCAGTTTAATTTAGGAGTGAAATAGACTCCTAAAAAGTTTACATTTTTAGAATATTGAAGAGGTTTGCCTTCTAAAACAAGTTGAGGCAGATATTTTGGATTTTCACCATTACTAAAAAACATTAATTGTGATTTTTTTCCTGAAAGTTCTAGCCCATTTTCCTTATATAATATTTGTTTAACTTATCTAATTCGACTTGATAAAGTTTTTGAACATGTGTTATGATTCTCTTATTTGCTTGTTTTCTAATATTCGTATTCATCCATACTGCAATATCATCAGCATATTGCACTAAATGGATATTGTTAGATGGAACTTTTGGAAGATCGTGCATAAGAATAGTGAAAAGAATTGGAGCAATAATAGACCCTTGAGGAATTCCAATATCAATATTCTTAAATGACGAATAACATGTACCAATTCTAGTACAAATAAATCTCCCAGACAAGAAACATTTAACAAATTGATACATTTCACCACTGATTCCAATATTGTTCAGATTATAAAGCAATCGTGCATGCCATTCACTATCGCAAACATGAAAAAAACAACTATTCTAAAAATGAACCGTGTTGACCACAGTTGATTAACTATGATGAACAATGTTGTTCAAGACATTGCAAGTTTAGTCCTGATTTTTATCTTCTATTTTTTTTCTTCTATTTTCACAACCTCATTTACCCCAGATAGAAAGTCGTTAGAGATACGAGCTTTTGGTGGAAGGTGGCTGGAAAAAAAAGAGAGAGCTGACTAAATTGTATCTAACCGTATGAACCCCCCCATAAAAGCAAAGAGAAAGAAAAAAAAAAAAAAAAAAAATCCAAAAAAAATCTACTACTACTACTGACTACTACTACTACTACTACTACTACTACTGCTACTACTGCTATCATTATTTTGTTTTATTGTGTATACTTGAAAAAGAACGAAGATACGAGGTTTTTTGTCCTTAACTAGATCTGAATTTGGGACTTACACGAGTTTTTCTTCTATTTACACAACCTCATTAATATTTTGACCCCAGATAGAAAGTCGTTAGAGATACGACCTTTTGGTGGAAGGTGGCTGGAAAAAAAAGAGAGAGCTGACTAAATTGTATCTAACTCACCCCCCCCCCTACCCCCCAAAAAAAAATTCAAAAAAAAATCGAGATACGAGGTTTGTGAATTTCACCGACGAAATACCTCATCAATGTCAGACGGAAGGCCACCCCCACGAGGAGTTGCAGCCACCTGGTGAGATGAGGTGAGTCTTCGCAGGAACACTAAGGAACCGATTGCCGCGAAGGCCACCACCAAAGCGCAGAGAACTCGCTTTCTCTTCTTCCACATCTTCGTCATCACCATCATCATCATCAGCTGATGTCGTTCTTTGGCATTGACAAACTGCAATTTATTAACCCTTTCACGACCAATATTTGCATTTCAGCAGCACAATCATGGTTTTAACACCCATGTCACTAAAAGGCATCAAATCAGGGCCTGTTATCCAAAGACACCTATGCTCTTCATTTTGGGAGGTAAGGGGAAGAAGAAGAAACGTTTTGCTTTACGTCCTCCTGGTATTAGGGGAAGACGGGGTAAAAAGCGCATGGGCGGGTAAAAAGCCCACCCCAATTATCTCATGAAATAAAGAAAATGTCAGTCAAATTTGCCCATGAGACGAATGCTAGACATTAACGCTCGTCTCATGGGCAAAATGAGACTGAAATTTGCTTCATTTCATGAGATAATTGGGGTGGGCTTCTTACCCGCCCATGCGCTTTTTACCCCGTCTTCCCCTAACCATGTGGGACAAGGGAGGTAAGGATAGGCCTACTGCTACATATCTTGGGTGAAATTCAAAAACCTCGTATCTCAATGTTAGTAGTTTTGAAAAAATAAAAATAAAAGTTTTAAAAATGAACCGTGTTGGCCACAATTGATTCACTATGACGAATTTGTTGTTCAAGACATTGCAAGTTTAGTCCTGCATTTCGTTAAAATTACTTAAAAACATTTTTTTAGACTTGAAAAGAACGAAGATACGAGTTTTTTGTCCTTAACTAAATCTGAATTTGGGACTTACGAGTTTTCTTCTATTTTCACAACCTCATTTACCCCAGATAGAAAGTCGTTAGAGATATATACGAGCTTTTGGTGGAAGGTGGCTGGAAAAATGAGAGAGCTGACTATGTATCTAACTCAAATACACCAAAACAATCGAGATACAAGGTGTTTGAATTTCACCAACGATAAAAAGGAATTCCAAATATTGCAGATTTTTCTCTCCACGCAGCTACGTTTCATGGTACTTTTGGCTGAAAAATGGCTGGCGGCGAAAGGATTTAAGATTTTGGGGGCAATTTTGCACTTTAGTTACACATACCTGCCCGCTCAGAAATGTTGGTGTTGAATGTTTTTTCCACTTCGAAGCAACAGTCTGTCCCCCCTTTTTTTTAAATTTATTTTTTTTATAGAAAAGGGATGGTGTTAGGAACAGCCAATGTTTATTTGTCATCAAACTAAAAGAAGTACGTTTTGAGATTGAGGGTAGTAAACATGAGGGGGGGGGGGGTTCACACACACACACACACACACACACACACAAGCACACACACACACGCACACACACTCGCACGCACGCATACACACACACACACACGCGCGCGCACACGCGCGCGCGCGCGCGCGCACGCGCACACACGCACGCACAAACACACACACAAGCAC
>CM065709.1:8435874-8440874 GCA_017654935.2 Phymorhynchus buccinoides | reverse complement strand
TGACCACTTTGCAAACATAAAAGAAAAAGTTATAAAACATGACAGGTCCACTGAAAATGATCTTGGCACTTTAAAATACTACCTTGACTCAAAAGACTTTCATTATCCTTTTGTTCTTCAGCCAATGACTGTTTTCGACGTTAGTAAAAACCTTTCTTCTTTAAAACGATCAGGAACCCGTGATTTAGATGGCTTAGGCTTAGATACTAATATATTAAAAGTGGCATGTCCTGTTATTTCAGATTCGTTAACGTATTTGTATAATTTGTGTATTGATAAACAATGTTTTCCTATTCATTTCAAACAAGCTAAAGTTACCCCTCTTTATAAATCTGGTGAAACATCTAATCCCTCAAATTACAGACCCATTGCTATTTTGTCAGCCATATCAAAACCTATCGAAAAACACCTTCAAGTGTCCTTGTATTCTTACCTTGATAAAAATGACTTACTACATGGCGACCAGTCTGGATTCCGTAAAAATCATTCTTGCCATAGCGCATTGATACAGCTTATTGATAGTCTTCTTTGTAATGTAAACGACAATAAATTTAACGGTATTCTATTCGTAGATTTTGAAAAAGCTTTTGATGTGATTAACCATTCTCTATTGCTACGAAAACTAGAACTTTACAAGGTAACTCCAGAATTTAAAAATCTGATGTCATCCTTTTTGAGCGATCGAGTGCAGTCAGTGGTTATAAACAATACAATTTCAGCACGATTGCCAGTCAAATATGGAGTACCTCAAGGCTCTGTGCTTGGCCCTCTCTTATTTTCTCTTTATGTGAATGATTTACCCTGTTCTATTTCAAGTAAATGTGAAATGTTTGCAGACGATACGTCTGTTCACTCCAGTGATTCTGATGCCGAACAACTAGGATGTAAACTTCAAAACAGTATTCAAAATATAGTCACCTGGACTGAGTTAAATCACATGTCCTTAAATACAACCAAAACAAAGTGCATGTACGCAACAACAAGGCAAAAACGGCAAAAAATGAAGAACAAATTTCCATCTTTATATATACGAAACAACAAAATTGAAGAAGTTGACTCTCATAAAACAGTAGGTATCATTGTTGACAAAGACCTCTCTTGGACTGATCAGATTGTATCCTTGGGAAAACGACTTTCCAAATAAACGTTCCAATTGACTAAAATCAAAAACGTATTAGATATTCATTCTCGTAAGCTCTTCTTTAATGCCCACATTCTATCATTGATTGATTATGCGTCGACATTGTGGGATAACTGTAGTGAGACCAATTTGAAAATTGTTCATCGTATGTATAAAAAAAGCTGTTAAATTGATTTTGTTAAAATCAAGTTCCTTAACAAGTGATGACTACAAACATCTAAACATATTAACACTTCACAACAGACTTTTCTTCAATAAAGCATTATTTATGCATAACGTTGTGAACGGAAATGCTCCGAAAAAGATAACGAGCACTTTTGAAACCAACCAACATAGACATAGCCATTCACTATCATTCCCTCGACCAAAAAAACAATATAACAAATCAAGTTTTCTTTATTCAGGTGGAAACTTATGGAACCAGTTACCCAAAAAATTGAAATGCATAAAAAACAGGAATCTATTTAAGAAAAAATTAAAAACTCACCTCATGAATATGAACGTTCTGTAAGCATAGATTAAAGGTTGACGTTTACAACACATCAAATTCATTCTAAGTGTATTTCTGGCTTCATGTCTACCATTGATGCAAGGTCTACGTCCGGTAACGGTTGCCTGTTAATGCTCCATGATGATGTTTTTAAGAAGACCCATTTAATGATTAATATAATATTAAGTTTGATCACGTCTTCTAATCAAATTTATACTGTGTGACAAACAAGGCAACCTAATTATTTGATCTGTTGGTTTCTTGATCACATTCTTGTCAATTTTATTTATATCATGTTTCATATGATGTGGTTTATTGATCTGAATCATCATATCTTGATCCTCTATCACACTGAAAATTACTCGAAGTATTAATGTGCCTGTGTATCTTATCTTGTTATATATATATGTGTATGTATTTGTATATATGTATATATGTATATATGTATTTTGAGCGTATAGATGTTTGTTTATGAGAGAGAGAGAGAGTGAGAGAGAGAGAGAGAGAGAGAGAGAGAGAGAGAGAGAGAGAGAGAGAGAGAGAGAGAGAGAGAGAGAGAGAGAGAGAGAGAGAGAGTGTATACGAGTACTCGGGTGTGTGCGTGCATGAACTTATTAATGTCTTTGTTGTTGTTTGTTTTGGTTTGGTTTGTGTCTGTGTGTGTGTGTGTGGGTGGCGGTGGTGGGGGTGTTCTCATGTTTATTTCCTTCTTTAACTGTTGTGTTATAGATGGCTTGATGTAAAAAAGCAAACCATTATTGCTTATTGAATGTTCCATCTGAAAATAAAAATTTTGACTTTGACTTTGACTTTGACTTTAACACACACCAAAGAAACACAAATGAAAATAAATTTTCCCCAAAGGGGTGTTCCACTATTTGGAAAAGAAGTTATTAAAAAACACCGATATATAACCACATACAAAAAATTGAAATTCTTCTATCTGTAAGAAAAAAGAACACTTAAAAAGAAAACGAAAACGGTCTAGGTCCTGACCTACTATGAGGCACGTGTTATTTTCCTTGCCAGTTCAAGGTTCTCCTTGACCGAAAGGCCAAAGAATCAAATATAAATCGGCCAGGAAAAAGTCCTCAGGCCGGATGAACTAGCTGAACCAAACAGAGAAGACTGCGAAAACCAAGCAAAACTAAATCGTTCCCTTCACAGCTGTTCATTTAAAGTAAACTAAAGTACAAAACATGTGATAGAAAAGCCATCCCTTTTGTTCTGAAACGCCTTCAATTGAATGAAAACAAACAAAAAACCCACCCACACAAAAAAACGAGTACTTCAAAACACTACTTTAAACCCTCTCCCTTTTCCCCTCTTTCCTTGACGATTAGATGAGCTAAAGGATAGTTGCTCAACACTAGAATTCAGTCACCCGAGCTGGCGACGTTGCGGAGTTCCTCCCCTTGTGGTCCGACTCCACCCTCCACAGACAGAAAGGCAGCAGAAAGGCACGTCTGCTGACTTCAACTCCAACACCCGCGAGTCTCCACTGCTGGATTCCTGCGGGCCATGAAACCTGTGCTCAAACGCACGTAAAACGCGGGCCAACACGCCCCGTGACTCGTAGAATTATATACAGGAAGAAAAACCAGGTCTGGGACAGCCAGAGCGTCAACGAAGCCTCTCGTCCCCAGGACCTAGCCCCAGAACCTCCGAAGGACCATACAGCATAGGCACCTCCAGCCAAGGATCCGGACCCGTCGAGCGAACGACGTTTCTTGGAACAGGACGACAGCTAGGGAGTTGTCCAGGAGCGATCTTGAATACTGCAGAGATACGAGATCCCTACATGAGCCGATATAGAAACGGGGGCACAATGAGGGAGACACATAGAAACAGGGACATTTACAGACGGGGACACAATGAGGGGGACACATAGAATCGGGGGCACAATGAGGGGGACACATAGAAACAGGGACATTTACAGACGGGGACACAATGAGGGAGACACTTAGAAACGGGGAGCACACTGAGGGAGACACATAGTAACAGGGACATTTACAGACGGGGACACATATGAGGGTGACATTTAGAGACGGGGGCACAATGAGGGTGACACATAGTAACAGGGACACATAGAGACGGGGACACAATGAGGGAGACACATAGAGACGGGGACATTTACAGACGGGGACACAATGAGGGTGACACATAGAAACTGGGGCACAATGAGGGTGACACATAGTAACAGGGACATTTACAGACGGGGACACAATGAGGGAGACACATAGAGACGGGGGACATTTACAGACGGGGACACAATGAGGGTGACACATAGAGACGGGGGCACAATGAGACACAAAGACACATAGAGACGGGGACACAATGATGGTATATAGATAGGGGACTGACGGGCACAATGAGGGTGACACATAGAGACAGGTGACATTTACAGACGGGGACACAATGAGGGTGACACATAGAGACTGGGGCACAATGAGGGAGACACATAGTAACAGGGACATTTACAGACGGGGACACAATGAGGGAGACACATAGAAACGGGGACATTTACAGACGGGGACACAATGAGGGTGACACATAGAAACTGGGGCACAATGAGGGAGACACATAGAAACAGGGACATTTACAGACGGGGACACAATGATGGTGACACATAGAAACGGGGACACAATGAGGGGGACACATAGAAACGGGGACACATAGAGACGGGGACACAATGAGGGAGACACATAGAAACGGGGACATTTACAGACGGGGACACAATGAGGGTGACACATAGAAACTGGGGCACAATGAGGGTGACACATAGTAACAGGGACATTTACAGACGGGGACACAATGAGGGTGACACATAGAAACTGGGGCACAATGAGGGTGACACATAGAGACAGGGACATTTAGAGACGGGGACACAATGAGGGTGACACATAGAAACTGGGGCACAATGAGGGTGACACATAGTAACAGGGACATTTACAGACGGGGACACAATGAGGGTGACACATAGAGACTGGGGCACAATGAGGGTGACACATAGAAACAGGGACATTTACAGACGGGGACACAATGAGGGTGACACATAGAGACTGGGGCACAATGAGGGTGACACATAGTAACAGGGACATTTACAGACGGGGACACAATGAGGGTGACACATAGAAACTGGGGCACAATGAGGGTGACACATAGTAACAGGGACATTTACAGACGGGGACACAATGAGGGTGACACATAGAAACTGGGGCACAATGAGGGAGACACATAGTAACGGGGACAATTTACAGACGACGGGGGCACAATGAGGGTGACACATAGAAACTTGGGGGCACAATGAGGGTGACACATAGAAACTGGGGCACAATGAGGGTGACACATAGAAACTGGGGCACAATG
>CM065709.1:8394425-8401925 GCA_017654935.2 Phymorhynchus buccinoides | reverse complement strand
CCACGGCCCTACCGCTAGAGCTCTACAGAATAACAGACTTTCCAATTAAGTAATGACTGTGTTCTTACTGTGACTTCGTGTAAATCAGATCAAGCTCTGTGTCATTTGCACGTACTACTCGCGACTAATGTGACAGTGAAAGGTTTCTTCGTTAATTTGCTGTTGTAGAGGTTAGAGCTGGAATAATTCCATTATGCGCTATTTTCGCTGGCTTTAAAGGGGCACCCTGACGGATGAGTTTTTGTAAGAAACACGTCGAGATCACCAGAAAAACACCCTTTCCAGAGATCGCAACACTCACTTTGTTCTGGGTTCCTAGGAATCAAACCGTCAAATCTGCGATTCCTCCTTGGCGGAGGTGCTGGAAGTCAACTTCTTTCATCCAAAGAGAAGGCGTGTGCCGTCTCTTTTCTAATGGCCGCCTGCGTTTAGATCAAATCGTTTGCACGACATTTTTGGCAATTTCAAGCCTTTTTTTATTTTATTGTTTATCTAAAGGAGTTTCGCTCACAACAAAGGACATAGCTCAAAAAAAAGAAAAAGCTTAAACCACAATGAGTGGTCTCCACGCACCCCATCCAAAATGGCTACTCTCTCCGGCATCTCCGCCAAGGAGGAATCGCCGTTTTGACGGTTTGATTTATAGGAAACCAGAGCAAAGTGGCTGTTCCGATCCTTGAAAAGGCTGTCTGTCTGGTGATCTCGACGTGTTTCTTTCAAACCTTCATCCGTCAGGGTGCCCCATTAAATCGCCCGCTGACTTTCCAGACAGCGACGAGAAAAATGTTGCTTGCAATAGGGCATTTGCCGCGAGGGTTCGTTCTCTATACTAGACTACTAATTTGCCTGCACTCGTTCTGCCCGGGTTACGCTGACCTTTCCAATTCAACTCTCTAAGTTCAACTCAGTGACATTCAAGGTTTTCGCGCCGGTGTCGTATATAATACTGTCGCTCATAAAATTGTGTCGCAGACAGTATTTCCTAGGAAATACTGCAGCTTGTTCGTGAAAAAGTGTCGCTGAGCGACATTATTTTATAAAAATTTGAAGCGCGACAGGATTTCACAAGAAATGTCCATAAAATGGCGTCGCTACCTAAAAATAAAATCGTGTCGCAGCGACAGCATTTCACGTCACACTGTGAACTACTGCTGCCAAAACGCTACGACCATATTTAACAGAAAATATTAACTCTAGCAGCAACATTTCACATGGAAATGTGTCGCAAGCGACAGTATTTACTGACTACAATATTTCACAGTGTCCTGTCGCAAAAAACTGTCGCAAAGTTTGGAGCGACAGTGTTTTAA
Organism: Phymorhynchus buccinoides; assembly: GCA_017654935.2. NCBI lineage: Eukaryota > Metazoa > Mollusca > Gastropoda > Neogastropoda > Raphitomidae > Phymorhynchus > Phymorhynchus buccinoides. Next base: position 8,400,615 of record CM065709.1, on the reverse strand, counting down.
GGCATGAGACAATATTTTATAGGACATTTTTCGTGAAAATTTGTCGCGCGACAGTTTTTTTCAGAAAATAATATCGCTGCAACAGTATTGTCACGTGAAATGCTATCGCTGCGACACGATCCCACGGCGACAGTATTATATACGACACCGGCACGCGGCAAATGCCCTATTTCCATTGACGCTAAAATCGCCGGCGATTTTCGATGGCGCTATTTAAACGTTCGCGCTGGAAAACAACGAAAACGATCGTGCCTACGGGAATTGCAAGCAACGGTTTTTTTTCAACCAGTACCTTAATTTTTCTCTTTTTATTCACGCTTTTTGGAAGCCATGCTCGCTGGAAAAAAAAAAATGACGTGATGTTTTAGTTTCGTGCCCATTTTCACATTATTTTCGACAGCAACCAAAATATTTGTTCGCTCCACCAGGGTATAAAATCAAATCGCGAGTAATACGACATGGGTAGGGTAAGACAGGGTAAAAAGCCCATGGTGGGGTAAGAAGCCCATCCCAATTATCTCATGAAATAAACCAAATTTCAGTCACATTTTGCCCATCATGAGATAATTGGCATGGGCTTCTTACCCGCCCATGGGCTTTTTATCAATTATCTCATGAAATAAAGCAAATTTCAGTCCCATTTTGCCCATGAGTAATATTTAGGCCTATGCCACAATCTTCTGAACATAAAATATGGCACACATCATTCAAATCACCAAGTAGAATAGACAAGTCACGCATGATTTATGCTTTCATGCCAGGAACAGAGAAAACACAAAACAACTTAGGACATTACAAATGACACCAGAGAGAGAGAGAGAGAGAGAGAGATTTGAGACGAGATGAGAGAGATCGAGAGATGAGAGAGATCTGAGAGAGAGAGAGAGAGTGAGAGAGAGAGAGAGAGAGAGAGGAGAGAATGAGAGAGATATGAGAGAGAGCGCCGAGAGAGAGATGATGAGAGAGAGAGAGAGGGAGATTCGGAAGGAGAGAGGAGAGAGCGATAGAGATAGATAGAGAGAGCGAGAGAGTCGAAGGAGAGAGAGAGAGAGAGAGAGAATGAGAGAGAGAGAGAGAGAGAGAGATGAGATGAGAGCGGAGAGAGAGTGAGAGGGAGAGAGAGAGAGAGAGAGAGAGAGATGAAGGTAGACGGAGAGAGAGCGAGAGCGAAGAGAGAGACGAAGAGAGAGAGACTGCGCAGAGAGATGAGGACGAGAGAGAAAGAGACGAGAGAGAGAGAGAGAGAGAGAGAAGCGAGAGAGAGAGAGAGCAGAGAGAGAGAGCGAGAGATATAAGAGAGGCGAGAGAGAGAGAGATGTCCTGAGAGAGACGAGAGAGAGAGACCGAGCTGGATTCCGCGATTTCCCCCCCCCTCCGACTTCACAGAGAGAGAGAGAGAGATTTAGACTGAGAGAGCGACGGACTTGAGAGCGAGAGAGTGAGAGAGAGAGGGCCCGAGAGAGACGAGAGAGAGAGAGAGATTGTTCAGCCATAGACTCTTTTCGACGAGAGAGGCAGACAGGACAGACACACACATCACACACACACACACACACACACACACACACACAACACACAGAGAGAGAGAGAGAGAGATGAGAGACTGAGAGAGAGAGAGACGAGAGAGAGAGAGACAAGAGAGATGAGAGAGAGAGAGAGAGAGAGGATGAGACGAGAGAGGAGAGAGAGAGGAGAGAGAAGAGAGAGAGAGAGAGAGAAGAGAGCGCACAGAGAAAATGGAGAGAGATTGAAGAATGAGAGAGAGAGGAGAGGGGAGAGAGAGAGAGATCCCCTTTGAGACAGAGAGGAGAGCGAGAGAGAGAGAAGAGAGAGAGAAGAGGTAAACGGTTTATGGGGAAAAGTTATTATTAGGTTGAATGCGTTCCAAACGAAGAACCTTGTTGACTGTCTCAATGTCTCCCTCTATAATATCTTTAAGGACAAAAAAATATGACCCGTTTCTTCTTTATAAGGAAAGTACTAAATCCTACACAGGGAGGGAGGGGGGGGGGGGGGGGGGGGGGACAGTGGGTTGAAATCAGTTCGTTTCGAATCCGGGCCAAGATGGCGGCCGGAAATGGTTGGGTTTGGCAGGCTGGCTGCGTTCGCATTGGCTGCCCGTCTGACTTCCGGTCCCCATCGTGACGCCTGCCTCGTTTCCAATGCCGCTTGTTAGTGGTTTCCTGTGAGCAGTAGAGAGAGAGAGAGAGAGAGAGAGAGAGAGAGAGAGAGAGAGAGAGAGAGAGAGAGAGAGAGGGGGATGAGAGAGAGAGAGAGAGAGAGAGGGATAAACAAAGCTTACGATCAAGTGTGGCATTTCCAGCTCTTGAATAAACTTAAAAACATTGGTCTATCTGGAAACGTATTCAATTATGTAAAAGATTTTCTGAGAGACAGGGTAATTCAAACTAGAATAGGAACATCATATTCTACGAATAGAAATTTATCGATGGGAATCCCTCAAGGGTCAGTTTTGGCTCTTCTTCTTTTCACCATATTAATGTATGATCTGCCAAATAAGTTATCAAATAACGTTGTATTAGTTCAATACGCAGATGACATATGCCTGTGGATGGAGGTAACTCTAAAAAAGAAAACCCCACAGCGTAGCATTAACCACACCAAAAAAATATATCAACGAGAGCTCGACAAGATGGAGAATTATATGAAGTTAAATGGATTAAGCTTATCTACTGAAAAAACAAATATTATTCTCTTTAATAGTGGTTCTAATCCGGATAAAATGCCTGCATTTACATTGGGTAACACGCCTCTTAAATGTGTTACCAAAGTTAATTTTTTAGGAGTTTATTTCACGTCAAAATTAACATGGAACGATCATATTGAATATTTATTAACGAAGACGCGAAAAACGTTGAATTTTCTTAAAGTTGTATCTAAACAAAAATGGGGACAAGATTCATCTACGTTGATAACTCTGTGTAAAGCTTTAATGAGGTCGAAATTAACATATGCACAAGAAATATTTTTTAGCGCTCCAAACTATTTGTTAAAAAAACTACAAAGCATTGAATGCAAGGCATTAAAACTAGCACTAGGTCTCCCAGTGCATGCGTCGTCCACTCGTACATACTATGAGTCTCAAATGCTTCCATTAGAAGAATACAGAGACTTAGCATGTTGTAAATTTGTCATAAAAAATGCAGTTGTTAAAACACATATTGCTTCAGAAATAAAAATCAGGTCAGATATTGATTTTCCTAAAAGAGCTAAAACAATATCTTCTCAAGTCACAATAGCTACATACACATCAAAAACTATAACTGACTCTGGTCTTTCCACTGACATAGGTGCTGTATCTGTCAGACCATCAGTGTTTCCTATACCACCATGGGAACTCCACAAAGCGCATTTTGATATTGACCACACAAATATAAAAAAAGATGAAAACATCAATATGCTAGCAAGCTATGCCAAATGTCATATTGAAGAAAACTACGCCAATTATTTAAAAATATACACTGACGGTTCATGCATAGATAGAAAAAACAGGATGTGCATTCTTAATACCAGACTTAAAAATAGAGAAATCATTTTACATTGGTTTAAGCAAATCGATATTTACAGCAGAATTAACTGCAGTACTTATGGCGTTACATGATCTTATTAGCTTTCCCAAAAATATATTTCAAGTTCTTTTCTGTGTAGATTCAAAATCAGTTATTCAGGCATTAAAAACTTTGCAGCTACACACTAGACCTGAAATGATTATTGAAGTCAGTTGTTTGATACACATGCTTATTGTACGAGGTACCCGATTAACATTTTGTTGGATCCCATCTCATTGCTCTTTTTATTACAATGAAAAGGTAGACAGGGCAGCAAAACATGGAGCTAAACATGGTTTTCATTCTGAATGCCTTGATTTCCCCCTATCTCTGCACGAACAGTGCAACTTACTTAAGTTGCACATTTGGAAAAAAATCCAATATAACATTAAAAATCGCGATAATCAAGAACAATTCGATATTAAAGGTATTAAACATAATTTTAGCGTCAGTAGAAAGTTACTTGCTTTAATGTATAAATGGAAACTAGATGCCTTTAAAACAAAATACGTTAAAAGCATAGTTTGCATATGTGGAAACAAAATAACTAATAGTCATATTCTATCATGCAATGACCTAAAGACATTTATTCCTGTCTTGTTGCAAAATAGCGCTTGTAGTATTTTTAAATCACCAGCCTTAACGTACAAGTTTTTCGTTAATTTAGAACGCAGTCCAATAGGGAAGTACTTGTAAATAATATCCATTATAATAATTATTACTATTAGGTGGGTTATGATGTTTTTTTTTGTTGTTTTTTTGTTGTTGTTGTTTTTCCTTATCTTAGAACTCGGTTGCATAGATAATTATTTGTAATTTGTTTCTATTGCTATCATAGGATGATGGACAGGGGGGGGGGGGGGGGGGGGGGGGGGGGGGGGGGGGGCGGATGTGTGTCGGGTGTGTGTGTGTGTGCGTGGGTGTGTGAGTGTGTGTGTGTGTGTGTGGGTGGGTGGGTGGTGGGGGGGGTAATGTTGGGTTTTGTTTTCCAGTTGGGGTGATTTTTGTTTTTACTGTTACTGGTTTTATTCCTATCTTATGTGGTTTATGTATTACTTCTACAGTTCAGTCCTATCCATTCATATTGATTGTGCATACACCTGCATGCACCCACTTTGATATTTCACACACATATCCACAAATTCACATGCACGCAACCACTTTAACATGCATACACATTTTTTTTAAATTTTAAATAATTTTTTTTCTTTTTTTTTCTTTTTGTCTAATATCACGAGAAGTGGATAGACGTTAAATGAAAGACACACACACACACACACGCGCGCGCGCACTAATGGGACTTTTAAATGATAAATGAAAATTGTATTTGTTTTGCTTATGTGTTGAACAAAACAATTTTGTTGTTGAAATAATCAAAATCAGACAAAACCCCACTACTTTTATATAAATGGCTTGTTAAATTATTAGTCAGTTACAGGTTTTAACCCTTTCACCGCCAAAGTCGCATGTTAGCACCACAGTGATTTAACACATATGTCAATCAAAGGCATCACATTGGGGTATATTATCCAAAGACCCTATTGTCTTAGCTTTGAGAAGTAAGGATAGACCTTATTTGATGTATGTCATAGAAGAGTCCCCAATATTGCAGATGGATTTTGTTCCCTACCCAGGTATATTTATTGGAATTTTTTGGGCTGAAATATGACTGGCGGTGAAAGGGTTAACACACGCTTTTTAAGACTTGAAAGATCATTGAAATTTCACGGTAAAATAGTTCTTCGAAGTCGTCTTCGTTACTTTGTTTCTAATTATTATTGACTTGATTATCTTTAACAAAGACTAGCAACTTCAGTCATACATTGACACATTGATATTGGTTGCATAACAATAACGGTATATTGCGTCATGGCAGTATAATATAGTTCTATGAGAAGTGGGGATGACATTTTATATGCAGACACGAAATCATAGTAGGGGAAGACGGGGTAAAAAGCGCATGGGCGGGTAAGAAGCCCACCCCAATTATCTCATGAAATGAAGCAAATTTCAGCCTCATTTTGCCCATGAGACGAGCGTTAATGTCTAGCATTCGTCTCATGGGCAAATTTGACTGAAATGTTCTTTATTTCATGAGATAATTGGGGTGGGCTTCTTACCCGCCCGTGCGCTTTTTACCCCGTCTTCCCCTATATCCATAGGAATTGTTCGGAAACAATTAAGGGGAGTAATTTCATGGTGTGTGGGAGTGATCTTGCCTAATTCAATCGGTCAAACAGGGGACGTCACTCTACCATCAGCTCTCGTAGCCTATCGACTCATGTGTTCGAGCAGACATACAGCACTTAGAACATCGCGCGTCATTCTAAAATAATTATGTTATTTATATTTTTACGTCACATTTTGCAAGTTTTATCAGTTTGTGACCACTGGCCGCCCCTAATTGTTCAATACAAAAAAATGTTTGCAAGTCGCTGAATCGCATCCTGCGTTTTCAAGCTTCGACGCCATTGTTGCATTGCTACCATGGTATGTGACCGAGTAATGGAGGTAAACAACTGTAATTTTCACGAAGTTCTCTCCCCTAGTCTTTTGTTCTGAAAATCGTCTGTTGTCTCGGTTTTTAGTATGTATCTGTTTGTTTGACGTGCGCGCGCGTG
>CM065709.1:8364425-8366925 GCA_017654935.2 Phymorhynchus buccinoides | reverse complement strand
GTGCGTGCGTGTGCGTGCGTGTTCGTGTGCGTGTGCGTGCGTGTGCGTGTGTGTGTGTGTGTGTGTGCGGGTGCGGTGTGTGTGCGTGTGTGTGTGTGTGTGTGTGTGCGCGCGTGTGCGTGTCGCGTTGCGCGCGCGTGTGTGTGTGTTTGCGTGTTATTTATTTATTCATCGTTTACTTCTCTATTTATTCAGATGTTGGTGCTTGATATAAATTATGATAATTGTTCGATGAACGAGTTAGCATGATGAAATGAGATGCAAGCGCATTGAATTGCGTAGCAAGAAATGCGCTTGATAAATACTATACATACTTATATTATTATGAATCCCCCGAACACGTAGTGTGGCTGCCTACGTGGCGGGTTAATAAAAAACGGTCACACACGTAATGTTCTCATCCACAGCTGATGCATTTGTACCATAGTGTTCAAGTGCTTCCGCTGTTGGGATGATCCCTGGAGTCTTTTAGCAACAACAACATATTATTATTTATTCCATTCATTCTTTCGTTTCTGGCTCTGATAGCCTAGCTGACAGGATAACACTTTATTTTATTTTATAAGGTACTTTAAGATACATATCTGTTATAATTTAAGAGACGCTCGACGAGTTACGTTCATAACTATTACTTTGTTATCATTTTTTTTAACGTTTTCATTTCATTTTTCTCATATTAACACACAGACAAACACGATAAATCAATAGGTTAAGAAATAAACTAGTAAACTTAAAGAGAAGAGAAAACAAAACAAAAACACAAACATATTGAGATAAAGTAGAATAATAGATTTAACTCAAAAACTAATAATACAAAAAAAAAACAAAAACACACACAAAAAAAAAAAAACTTACCCAAAAAATGCATAGTAATAATAATTAAAAAAATATATAAATAATAATGATGCCCCCCCCCCCCACCCCCCACTTTCCTCCCCATAATTTTGTTTTTTACATCGTTCAAAATGGCCTTGATCATAAACATTTTACGTATCATATATATATATCTGTATCGTTAAAAAATCTAGGACTTTCCTGGAGTTGCACTGCCTCCGGGGCATTGCCTCCAGGATCGTTCCCACCATCTTTATGTCTACCAATGTCCCGTATGTGTCCGTTTCAGACCGGAGGACGTTAAACGGATTTTCATTCACATTTTTTACGGAGGTCTTCATTAACTATTACTGTTACACTTACAATCTCTTCTCATTTCGTTCGAAAGATAAACAGGCCTTTTCGCGCGTCAATCGAACATGTTTATGTTATGATCCCCCCCCCCCCCACTCCCCCTCTCCCTCCCTTTCCCCCCCCCCCCACCCCTCCTACCCCTCAAGACCTTCTTACTTTAACCCTTTCACCGCCAAAGTCGCATTTTAGCACCACAGTGATTTAACACCTATGTCACTAAAAGGCATCAAATTGGGGTCTATTATCCAAAGACCCTGTTGTCTTAGTTTTGGGAAGTAAGGATAGACTTTATTTTATATATGTCACAGAAGAATCGCCAATACTGCAGATGGAGTTTGTTCTCTACCCAGGTAAATTTAATGGACTTATTTGGCTGAAATATGGCTGGCGTAGAAAGGGTTAAACTCAGAGAACGTAGTATATTATTGAGACATATTTAACCCTTTTACCGCCAGCCATTTTTCAGCTCCCCCAAAATACCATTAATTAAACTTTTAAGTGTGTAGAGAGACGGTATTTATTACGAATTCCTCTGTGACATGTATAACATTAGGCCTACCCAGATTTAAGAAAAATAGGGTTTTCGGAGAACGGGCCCTGATTTGATGCCTTTTCAGTGACATGGGTGTGTAAAGATCCACCAGATCACGTGTCAAAATCAACGGGTTTCGCGTGTTTTTCCTGTAATACCCGGTACGAAATCTTGTTTTGACCAGGTCTCACTTCCATGCAAACGCCCCCAAATTCAAACCGAAACATCGTTTTAAAGAGCAGCCTCAATTTGAATATGGGAACATGTGTATGTGGGTCACAGCTACCCAGAAAAATCCCACACACGGGACTTAACCGTGGTGCGTCAGTGTGTCTTTAAACCATCGTGGTGCGTAAATGCGACATTGGTGGTGAAAGGGTTAACTTGTTTTTAAAGACACTGACGTGGAAACATTAATGATGAAAATAAGCATAAAACATTATTTGCTATTCATGTTCTGGTTGATGTTCAGACACCCAGTCGAGAACTCGCTATAATACGAGTTATGTGATGGGTGTATGTTGTTTTGTAGTTTAAGATAGTGTAGGTGTTATCTCTCTCTCTCTCTGTCTCTCTCAATCTCATCTCTGTCTCTCTCTCTCTCTCTCTCTCTCTCTCTCTCTCTCTCTCTCTCTCTCTCTCTCTCTCTCTCTTCTCTCTCTCTCTCTCTCTCTCTCTCTCTCTCTCTTCTCTCTCTCTCTCTCTCTCTCATTAGCCTCTCTCTCTCTCTCTCTCTCTCTCTCTCTCTCTCTCACTCCGCTCTTCTCTTCTCTCTCCTAG
>CM065709.1:8339425-8341925 GCA_017654935.2 Phymorhynchus buccinoides | reverse complement strand
TCATTGTGCCCTCGTCTCTATGTGTCACCCTCATTGTGCCCCCGTCTCTATGTGTCACCGTCTCATTGTGCCCTCGTCTCTATGTGTCACCCTCAGTGTGCCCTCGTCTCTATGTGTCACCCTCATTGTGCCCTCGTCTCTATGTGTCACCCTCATTGTGCCCCCGTCTCTATGTGTCACCCTCTCTTTGTGCCCTCGTCTCTACGTGTCACCCTCATTGTGCCCTCGTCTCTATGTGTCACCCTCATTGTGCCCCCGTCTCTATGTGTCACCCTCATTGTGCCCTCGTCTCTATGTGTCACCCTCATTGTGCCCCCGTCTCTATGTGTCACCCTCATTGTGCCCCCGTCTCTATGTGTCACCCTCATTGTGCCCTCGTCTCTATGTGTCACCCTCATTGTGCCCCCGTCTCTATGTGTCTCCCTCATTGTGCCCCCGTCTCTATGTGTCTCCCTCATTGTGCCACCGTCTCTATGTGTCACCCTCATTGTGCCCCCGTCTCTATGTGTCACCCTCACTGTGCCACATAGAGACTAACCTATATAAATATGAAAGATAAGATGTTAGAGAACACAAAATACCCATAACTCAAAATTGACCCAACAAAAAGTTCAGGTCAATTTTGAGTTATGGGTATTTTTGTGTTCTCTAACACCTTATCTTGACTTTGCAAGCCTGTTATGAGAACTAGCCCCTCCCCGTGTGGATACCGGGGGGTCTTTCATAGAAATAGTTCCCCCACCTTCTGGAAGTTCTGTGCTTGTAACTTCCTCTAATCTGTCACTCTCTTTGACTCTGCCTTTTCCCTTCGCTTACTGTCATCTGCTATCTTTCTATCTCACAGGTCCATCCATTCTCCTAGCCTTTTTTTCTATACATTCTTACAAAGATTTCTTCAGCCGAAGTCGGACATGCTGGGCCTAGCTATTTCTTAGTTAGGCGCATAACGGCAGCATGGCGCATCTACGCTCATGTGACAGGAAACTGTTTGAGCGAACGAAGAAGAAGAAGAACTAGCCCAGCGACTTAATGTCCCTTTCGTGGTGCTGGGTCACATATATATTTGTTGTTGTTTGTCTGGGCTATTCTTGCACACACATCCTTTAAATGTCAGACTTAATGATACAAAGACTTTTTTTTTGTTTCCAGTTTGATGTGATAACGTTTAATCGATATAAAATTTGAAGCGATTTTGAAAACGAAGGAAAACAAAAAAATATAAAAAAACACACACCTCACAATTGATTTTTTCCAACACCATTATAATAAATTGCTGTGTCGCTACTTTCCGATATTCCCATCTCCTTTCTTATGTTCGTCTGTCTCCCTCTCTCTCTCAGTATGTAAGTATATGTAAGTAAATATTATATTATGTCAAAGTAAATACATTATGCTTGTTTGTGTAACTTAATGTGCATGCTTGTGTGTTCGTGTGTGTGTGCATGTATGTGTGTGCACGTGTGTGTATGCGCGCGCGCGCGCGCGCGCGCGCGCGTGTGTGTGTGTGTGTGTGTGTGTGTGTGTGTGTGTGTGTGTGTGCTGGCGTGCGCGCGCTCGCGCGTGTGTGTATGTAAATACATTATGCTTGTGGGTGTAACTTACTGAACATGCTTGCGTGCGCGTGCGTGTTTGTTCATACATGTGCTGATGTGTGTGCGTGTGTGTGAGTGTGCATGTGTGTGTATGTGCTCGCGTGCGTGCGTGTGGTGCGTGCGTGCGTGTGTATGTGTGTGCATGCGCGTGCTTGCGTGCGTGTGTGTATGTGTGTGCGCGCATGCGAGCGCGCGTGTCTGTCTAACACTCCTTGCTACAAATAACAACAATAAAAATAATAAAAAAAACTCAACATCAAACCATCACCCCCACACCATCCCACACCCTTTGGGCAGTAACAAAACAGAAGGTACTATCATTCTTCTCTGGTGAAAGCCAGAAGGTGCTATTCTTCTTCTCTGGTGAAAGCCAGAAGGTACTATCATTCTCCTAGGGTGAAAGCCAGAAGGTACTATCATTCTCCTAGGGTGAAAGCCAGAAGGTACTATCATTCTTCTCAGGTAAAAGCCTGAAAGTACTATCATTCTTCTCTGGTGAAAGTCAGAAAGTATTATCATTCTTCTCTGGTGAAAGCCAGAAGGTACTATCATTCTTCTCTGGTGAAAGCCAGAAGGTACTATTATTCTTCTCTGGTGAAAGCCAGAAGGCACTATTATTCTTCTCTAGGGTAACAGACAGAAGGCACTATCATTCTTCTCTAAGTGAAAGCCAGAAGGTACTATCATTCTTCTCTAGGTAAAAGGCAGAAGGTATTGCTAACCTTTGTTTCTGGGGGTTTTCTGTTAGTATTGTGTGGCTTTTAGGCTCAACAGAAAGATACCACCTTCTGGAATGATAATAATAATAATAATAATAATAATAATAATAATAATAATAATAATGATAACCCTTGAGCATTGTGAATGTAGCTGTCACCCACGCCATCAACTCCTTCTTCGTCTAGCGG
>CM065709.1:8325819-8328319 GCA_017654935.2 Phymorhynchus buccinoides | reverse complement strand
TACAAAATTGGTGACATTTAGAGACGAGGACACATTGCGACGGGGACACAGAAAGATAACATTGGGGACATACAGATACCAGGACACATTAAGACGGGGACACATGGAGGCAAACTTGGTGACACATATAGAGACGAGGACACATTGAGACAGGGACACATAGAGACAAAAAGATTGGGGTATAATTATAGAGACGAGAGCATATTGAGACAGAGACACGTAGAGATACAAATTGGGGACACATAGAGACGATGACACATTGAGAGACAGGGACACATAGAGACACAATTGGGGACGCATACAGACGAGGACACGTTGAGACGGGGACACACACAGACACAATTGGAGGCATATAAAGACGGACACGGGGGTACAATACTATGTTACCTTTTCCATATTTTTTTTCTTCATTTTTTTGTTCTCGTCCAATCAGCACCTCTGATGGACCTGTCTCTCTGCATCGTCATTGACTAAATGGCCAATCCCTTTCTCCGAAAGGGAACAGCGGAAATTACCTCATTGGCCAATCGCCAGGCTCGTTACGTGAATGGCTTCAGAAACCCCTAGCTGTTTTTGGTGGGTTTTTTCTCCTGAAGCTTTAAAAACGGGGAAGAGGAGAATAAAGGGGAAGGCCGCGGAAATGGCCTATTATGTATGCGATTAAATTAAATATTTTTTTTACCGCAGGTTGGATTTCTGATACTGTAGTGACTATTACACTAGAAGAGTACTGTCTTGCAATGTGGTGATGTAATATTTACGCAGAGTGAAATATGTTTGTGGATCAATGAAATAAAAAAATGAAAATAATAAATCAGACATGCAGACGTCAGACGTTATACTTTTACACTTTAGAAACATTACTTTACAAGAATGAACATTCATTTTAGGCTGAGCCTATTCTTGCCAGATTCTGTCAAGAGACAGAGAAAGTGAGGTCAGAGACGTACAGATAGACAGGGACAGAGAGACAGGCAGACAGACAGAGAGATAGAGACAAACAGAGACAGGCAGATATACAGAGGCAGAGAGACAGGCAGACAGACATAGAGATAGAGACAGACAGACAGACATACAGGCAGAGAAGAAGAAAGCAGATAGATAGGCAGCTAGACAGAGATGGAAACAGACAAACATACATAGGCAGATGTATAGGCAGACAGAGAGATAGAGACAGACAGACAGACAGACACACAGGCAGAGAAGAAGAAGGCAGCTAGATAGGCAGCTAGACAGAGATGAAAACAGACAAACATACATAGGCAGATAGATAGGCAGACAGAGAGATAGAGACATATAGACAGACATAGGCAGAGACAGATATAGAGAGACAGACAGATAGGCAGACATGCAGAGAGATAGAGACAGATAGACAGACAGAGACAGAGACAGACAGATATACAGACAGATTGTTAGGCAGACAGACAGAGAGATGGTGACAGATAGACAGAGGCAGAGACAAACATATATGCATAGAGGCAGATGGATAGGCAGACACACAGATAGCGATAGAGACATATAGACAGACATAGACAGAGACAGACATATATACAGACAGATAGATGGGCAGACAATCAGAGATATGGTGACAGATAGACAGAGACAGAGACAGACATATATACAGAGAGGCAGATGGATAGGCAGACAGACAGATAGAGATAGAGACAGATAGTGAATAAAGATTTGCTTAAACCAGACAGATAGACAGACAGAGACAGAGACAGATATATAGACAGACATATAGATAGGCCGACAATCAGAGAGATGGTGACAGACAGATATACAGGGACAGATAGACGAGCAGACAGAGAGAGAGACCCAGAGAGAGACAGAGAGAAGAGAGAGAGAGAGGAGAGAGAGAGAGAGAGAGAGAGAGAGAGAGAGAGAGAGAGAGAGAGAGAGAGAGAGAGAGAGAGGAGAGAGAGAGAGAGAGAGAGAGAGAGAGAGAGAGAGAGAGAGAGAGAGAGAGAGAGAGAGAGAGAGAGAGAGAGAGAGAGAGACATTCATACAGACAAACAGACAGACACAGAAACAAAAAAATGGGTAGGCGCCGCGCTTGCGGCGACGCGCTCTCTCGAGGAGGGGGAGGGGAGAGCAACCCAAATTTCACAGAGAGTACCAGTGACTAGAGCATACCGAATACCCCACCCCCCATCCCCCACCCCCACCCCCCACCCCCATCCCCCCACCCCCATCCCCTACCCCCGAAAAAACCCCCAAATCAGAAAAGGAACGATGAATCCTTATAGTAACCTCAGGCTTTTACCCGATATTTATAACACCTCCTTCTTCTCCGAAGTCGGAGTGTGGCTGTTTCACGTGGCGGGGTAATAAAAAAAACGGTCACACACGTAAGGTGAATGCCAGAACTTCCCATCTATGCTCTGTATTCCTTTTGAGATAGACCGTTCTGGCAGGCACCCCTCGTAATGTCCTCATCCCTAGCTGGTGCATTTCAATTGTACAAAACGTGTTCAAGTGTTTCGGCTGTTGGGATGAT
>CM065709.1:8315819-8318319 GCA_017654935.2 Phymorhynchus buccinoides | reverse complement strand
GAAGAAGAAGAAGAAGAAGAAGAAGAAGAAGAAGAAGAAGAAGAAGAAGAAGAAGAAGACGAGGAGGAAGAAGAAGGAAGGAAGAAGAAGAAGAAGAAGAAGAAGAAGAAGAAGAAGAAGAAGAAGAAGAGAAGAAGAAGAAGAAGAAGAGAAGAAGAAGAAGAAGAAGAAGAAGGAGGAGGAGAAGAATGAAGAACAAAGAAGAAGAGAAGAGAATGAAGAAGAGGAGGAGGGGGAGGATGAGGAGGAGGAGAGAAGAGGAGAGGAGAGAGAAGAGAAAGAGGAAGAAAGAGGGAGGAGGATGGGGGAGGAGGAGAGGAGGAGGAGGAGGAGGAGGAGGAGGAGGAGGATGAGGAGGAGGAGGAGGAGGAGGGGGAGGAGGAGAATGAGGAGGAGGAGGAGGAGAAGGAACACATGAATGACTGATATAAAATGCAACATTAAATTAAAAGCAGAGATGTCGAAACATAGCTAGTAATTGGTACATCCACACAAGGCTTTCCTATAATGGCTAAGAAAATACTGCACCCTAAATCACCCACTCTCTCCCCCTGTCTACCTACCTACACATCCAGAGAGAGAGAGAGAAAGAGAGAGAGAGAGAGAGAGAGAGAGAGAGAGAGAGAGAGAGAGAGAGAGAGAGAGAGAGAGGGAGAGAGGGAGATAGAGAGAGAGAGAGGAGAGAGAGAGAGAGAGAGAGAGAGAGAGAGAGAGAGACAGAGAGAGAGAGAGAGAGAGAGAGGGACAGAGAGACAGAGAGACAGAGAGGGAGACAGACATAGACAGTCAAAGAAAATCACACTTAGAGTCGCACAGTCTTCTTCTTCTTCTTCTTCGTTCTGCGTTCCCAGGCCTTATGGCCATAATGGGTAAGGTAACGTATGTGTTTCGATTTTTCAGTTTTCACTGGTCTCTCCGCTGCATACAGCCGACACATTTCGATTTCGGAGAAACTGATGTCGAAGATGGGTTTGTGTTCCCCTCAGAAAGCCAGGAGAATGAGCGAATAAGTCAGAAAGATCGTAGATGAGAAAGTAGAAAGCAAAGGCAAAGACAGAGTCGCAGTGGAGCGACAGATTAGAGGAAGCTACAAGTACATAACTTCTAGAAGGAGGGAGAACTATTTGTACAAAGACATACCCCCCCCCCCCCCCCAACCCCAATATCTCCATGCGCAAGACTCACAGTCAAAATCCGTTTATAATAGAAGAAGCAAAAACACTGCAATTTCCTGTTAATGTAACAATAACGATTTCATCAATAGAATTGATGTTACACGATTTATTGTTAAAAACAAAAACACCCCAATAAAATAATAATAACTTTATCTTAACCCTTTCGCAGCCAAAGCTGCATTTTAACACCACAGTGAGTTAACACCTATGTCTCTAAAAAGGCATCAAATTGGGGTCTAATATCCACAAAGTAAGGATACACCTTATGTTATACATGGCACAAAAGAATCCCCAATACTGCAGATGGATTTTGTTCTCTACCCAGGTAAATTTAATGGACATTTTGGGCTGAAATATGGCTGGCGGTGAAAGGGTTAAAATATCTGATCATTTTTGGGAGGAGGAAGAAAAACAAGAGAAAGGGTTAAAATCAGAAATTCGGTTGAAAAGAAATGGCGCGAAGGCGGGTAAATGAAAATAGAACACAATGGATCGGTCGTGATGATAGACAGAAAGCAGTAAAATAAAATAAGTAAGCTGTTAACAAAAATGAATAGCTTCTCGCTTGTTATCTGAGGAGGAGTTCCATTAATGAACAAAACAAAAAGAGAGAGAAAGAAAGAAAACAAAAATGAATAAGCGAAGACACTAGAAGACATTAATGCAATCATTATTACCATCTCCTTCAAATGGAAATGAGTATATGGCGGGGGGTGGGTGGGGGTTAGAATAAGAGAGAAGAGGAGGAAAACAGAAAAGCTGATTACGAAAGGATGAGGAGGAACACGAAGATGGAAAAAGGAAAATAAGAAGAAAGAAGAAGAAGAGGAAGAAGAAGAAGAAGAAGAAGAAGAAGAAGAAGAAGAAGAAGAAGAAGAAGAAGAAGAAGAAGAAGAAGAAAAAAAAAAAAAAGAGTTTTAAGAAATGAAGAACGAATGAAGAAGAGACAGTGGATATAAAATAGACGAATCAAAAGAATAATTAAAGATTGAAAGAGAAGAAGAATAAGGATAGAATAATCATAAGATAGAAAATATAATAAGAAGAAGAAGAAGAATAAGAAAGAAGAAGAGAAGATATAGAAGAATAGAATAATCTGAGGAGGAGAAAGGAAGAAGTAATAATAATAATAATAAAAAGAAGAATAATAATAAGAAGAAGAATGAAGGAAAATAAAGAATAAGAATAAGAAAGCATAAGAGAATGAGGTGGAATAAAGTCAGAAAGAAGACGAAGAATACAGTGGAAGAAGAAAAGAAGAATAAGAAGAAGAAGAAGAAGCATAAGAATAATAAGAAGAAGAGGAAGAGGAAGAAGAATAATAA
>CM065709.1:8309737-8315319 GCA_017654935.2 Phymorhynchus buccinoides | reverse complement strand
CCCCCCCCCTATCTCTCTCTTGCTTCTCTCTCTCTCTCGCTCTCTCTCTCTCTCTCTCTCTCCTCTCGTTTCTCTCTCTCTCTCTCTCTCTCTCTCTCTCCTCTCTCTTCTCCTCTCTCCTCTCTCTCTCTCTCCTCTCTCTCTCCCTCTCTCATCTCCTCTTCTCTCTCTCTCTCTCCCTCTCTCTCTTCTCTCTCTCTCTCTCGACTAACGATTATATTTTGCTACCAAAAATTCCTTGTTTGTTTAAATGTTACATTGTTATTAGCGATCAGAATGAAATGTATTCCTTAAAAATTTTGTTTATATGTTTTAATAGATAGCCTTTTGTCAAGTGGGTAGTACATTAATTACTTAAGCTAAATTCTTCGAATTTTTGTACATAATTATATATGTCTGTCTGTCTTTCTGGGTCCCTCTGTCTGCTTGTCTCTGTCCTCCTCTTGTCTTTTTTTCGTCTATGGTCTCCTCCTCTGCTCTGTGGGTCTCTCCCTCTTCTGTATGTGTGTGTTTGTGAATGCGTGTGTGCAGTGGGTGGTCGAGTTGGCCTGTTGTGGGTGGGTGACATGAGTATTCCTATTGTTATGTTTCACATGTCATAATTTGTTGCCGATTTTTAAAACAAATTAAAGAATGTTTTAAAAATGATTACTACATCGAAAATGTATCTCTCAAAGGAAAGGAAAGGAAAGAAAGAAGGGGGTTTTTGGTGAATGCTTGACCAAGTCCTCTCTCCTCTCTCCTCCTCTCTCTCTTTCAATACCTCTCTCTCTCCTACTCTCTCTCTCCCTCCGCTCCCTCTCTCGTCTCTCCTCTCTCCCCTCTCTCGTCTCTCTCTATCTCCTCTCTACGTCGTCTCCCTCTCTCTCTCCTCACTCTCTCTCTCGCTCCTCTCTCTCTCTCTCTCTCCCTCTCTCTCCGCACATCCTCCTCTTCTCTCTCTCTCTCTCTCCTCTCTCTCTCTCTCTCATCTCTGCGTCCCTCCTCCTCTCTCTCTCCTCTCTCTCCTCTCCCTCTCGTCATCTCTCATCTATCTCCTCTCTCTCTCTCTCTCTCCATCTCCTGTCCGCCTCGCTCCTCTCCTCGTCCTCCTCCTTCTCTCGCTCTCTCTCTCGCTCTCTCTCTCTCTCTCCATTCCCTCTCTCTCTCCTCTGTCCCTCTCTGCTGTCTCTCTCTCTCTCATCTCTCTCTCTCCCCTCTCTCTCCTCTCTCTCTCTCTCTCCTCTCTCTCTCTTTCTCTCGCTCACTGTCTCTCTATTATCTCTCTCTCCCCTCTCTCTCACCCCTCCCACCTTCTCTCTCTCTCTTCGTCTCTCTCTCTCTCCACCTCTCTCCCCCCCTATCTCTCTCTTGCTTCTCTCTCTTCTGATTCTCTCTCTCTCTTGCCTCTCTCTCTCTCCTCTCTCTCTCTCTCTCTCCTCTCGTTTCCTCTCTCTCTCTCGCTCTCTCTCTCTCTCCTCTCTCTCTCTCTCTCATCTCTCGTTCATCTCCTCTCTCTCTTTCTCTCTCTCGTCGACTCTCTCTCATCTCTCTCTCTCTCTCTCTCTCTCTTCTCTCTCTCTCTCCAAATCTCTCTCCTCTCTCTCTCTCTCTCTTGTCTCACATAAACATAGCTGGAGATGGAGTGAGGATCAAGTACATCATACGGCTGTCTCATTCTGTCTTGGGAGTAACAGACAAAACTGTGTTCGTTACCTTGACCACATATTATAGATAGCGTGGCGGTGTGTGTGTGTTTGTGTGTGTGTGTGTGTGTGTGTGTGTGTGTGTGTGTGTGTTGTGTGTGTTGTAGTGTGTGTGTGGATGTGTGGTTATGTGTGTGTGTGTGTGTGGTGTGTGTGTGTGTGTGTGTGTTGTGTGTGTGTGTGTGTGGTGTTTGTGTGTGTGGCTGTGTGTGTGTGTGTATGTAGCTGTATGTGTGTATATATTTGTGTTGTGTGCCTGTTGTGTGCCTGTGTGTGTGTGAATGTGTGTATGTTGTGGGGGTGAATGAAACACACACACACACCGCACGCTACGCACGTGTGCACACGGACAGCTAAGCCAAAACCAGCTCAAACGAACTAGCAATCGAAGCACACACATACACACACACACACACACACACACACACACACACACACACACACACAACACACACACACACACACACACACACACAATCCGACAGCACTCACACACACTCAGGGAAACCACAACACCACCCACACACACATGGCCACACACTACACATACACAACACTCAGCTAAGAAGCAAACGCAACCACCAAACAAACACATACACACACACACACGCACACAAAAGCAAGCAAACTTAGGCCGGATTCACATTAGACACGTAAGCTCCGTACAGAAAGCCCTAAATAAGTGGAAGAAAAGAAGGGTAAAAGTTTACGCATATAGGGGAAATTCGGACACGTGCGCATAATCTTTTCCCTTCTTTGTTTCACTTGTTTTATGGATTGCGCACGGGTTTTCCGCATGGAATTTTCTGCTTATGTGTGTACACGGCCTAACAAAGAAACAAACAACACCAACAGCCATACTCACTGCATTCTCCTCTTTAACTCTTCATTGCCCTCGGGTCGTCATTCTTCAAATTAACCCTTTAGGGACCACTCACAAATGAGGCCGGGGGGTCGTTTCCGTTGTGGTTGTTCTTTTCCTTTCCGCTTACACTTCCTGACATTCTGACAAGTTACATACACACTAAAGCGCACTGGTACATCAAATTTTGTTATCTGGGGGGTCTCTGTTTCTTCTCTGTCTGTCACAAGTCTGTTTGACCCCTGTCTCTCCTGTCTCTCCTCTGTGTGCTCTTTCTCCCTGTGTGTCTCTGTCTCTTTGTTTGACTGTCTGTCTGTCCTGTCTGTCTGTCTGTCTGGTCCTGTCTGTTCTGTCCTTTCTTGTCCTCTATCTCCTCTCTCTCCTCTCCTCTCTCTCTCTCCCTCCTCTCTCTCTTCTCACTCTCTCTCTCTCTCTCTCCTCTCTCTCATCTCACTCTTCTATCTCGCATTTCTCTCACTTCTCTCTCTCTCTACTCTCTCGTCTCTCTCTCTCGTGCTCTCTCTCTCTCTCTCTCTCTCTCTCCTCGTCTCTCGTCTCTCTCATCTCACTCTCTTCCTCCCCTCTCTCTCTCTCTCTCTATCTCTCCCGTCTCTCTCTCTCTCTTTTCTCTCTTTCTCTCTCTTGCACTCTCTCTCTCCTCCCTCATCCTCTCTCGTTCTGTGTCTTCCCTGTTCTCTCTGTATGTCTGTATGTATTGTAATGTTTGTCTGCCTCTCTCAGAGGATGAAAAACACTTCTTGCTTTGTTGTCCAGCTTAAAGAGATCTGCGAGATATTTTGCTACCCAGAAAATATTCTATCAAACCCTTGTTTCTTTTAATGTTCCATTGTTATTAGCGAATCAGAATGAAAATGTTGCTTGAGAAAATGTGTTTATACGTTTATAAAGCCTTCAAGCTGCGTAGTAACATTACTTAGCTAAAATTCGCTTTGTTTTACTCTTTATCATCAGTGTAATGTTATTGAATATTGCACAAAAGTTTGTATCTCTTGTCTATTGCCTTTGCTTTCGTTCATGATGTTATTGTTTTTTCACTCCTCAGGGGCTGTTTAATCTCCTGTCTTTGGTACTTCCTCTTCCACTTCTCTGTCTCTCCGAATGGTGCTCTATGCCTCTCCTATCTTACGTATCCCGTCTTTTCCTCTCTCTCTCTCCTTACCTCTCTCGCTCTCATCCTCTCTAGCCACTCCTCTCTCTCTCTGTCTCTCTCGCATTCAAAACGTGTGCTGCGCCGCCCAGGCGCGTCGCTCATCTGTGAGTCTTCTCTTCTCTGTTGTCTGCCGCTGGGACAAGATGAGCCCATTGATAGTCTGATTGTGAATCCTCTCATGCGTATTTAACCTCTAGCGTCTGCCAGTTGCTTATTCTCTTCTAAAAAAGAGGGGGGGATCTTCTGTTGGCCTCGTTCCCCTCTCTCAATCCCCTCTGTCTACTTTCCTCATCTCTGCCATCTCCCATCTCCTCACTCATCCAGTTTAGATCTCCTCTCTCCCCCCCCCCCCCCCTCTTCTTCTCCTTCTTTCCGCCCATGCCCTCGCCTCTCTGCCTCTCCTCTCTCTTCTCTCTCCTCCCTCTAGAGTTCTCTCCCCCCCCTTCTTCCTTTCTCCCCCCCCCCTCCTCTTTCCCCCACCCCCCCTCTCTTTCTCTCTTCTCTTTCTCTCTCTCTTCTCTTCTCTCTCTTTCTCTCATTCTCTTCTTTCTCTCTCTTCTCTCTCTTCATTCTCAAGAGCTGTGCTCTGCAAGTAGCCCCGATTGGGGATCAATTCTCTGGTGAGGTTGACGCAGTGGGCCTGCTACCAAAAGACGCATTATTTTGGAGACCTTTTTCTTTTGCACTCTGCAGTCCACTCTGTGGTTAGTCGCCACCTCTTCTTAATTATCGTTTCTGTAACTCAACGCCACACAGCTCTAAGATCCTGGCGCCAGTGTGGATTTTGCAGGAACAAAGCATCGAGACTATCAAGTAGAAGATCCCCTAGATGACAATGGGGGTTGTACATGAAAGGTGTTGTCTGATTTTCCAATGCCTATTGTCCCATGCATATTTGACACTATCAGTGAATTTCCCATGTGCACACGTATCACAACGCGTAGCTTTGCATTTGTACACGAATATATATATGCAAGCCCCTGCCCTACACGAATTGAAGAAGAAAAAACAACCACAAAATTAAACTTTCCTCTTATATATCTCCTAATTTGCTCTGATAAAAAACTTTTTTCTTGTGTGTCCCTCATATTTAAGTTTGCTCAGCTCTGCGAAAGAACTCTCTCTCTAACTTAAATTTTTAACTTCTATGAATTGACCTCTTGCTGTTCTCCCAAAGAAGAAAAGGAAATCGTGTCTGATATAACTTTTTCTCCCAATGGGGGAGATAAAACATCTGCTCTATGCAATATCCTCAGCTGTTTCGTCTTTGAGAAAGACTCTTCAGTCTGCATATCGGTCTGCAAAGTATGTCCACAGTGAACATCTCAAACTGAGCCCCCCCCTTTTCTACAAGAGAAAGGTTGTCCTCTATGCACTCAGATTGAAAGTCCACAATCAATCTCAAACCAGCACTTAATTAAAAAGAAACGGTAACAATCTTGTGTAAAATAACAAAAATAATAAGGTTCTAAAGTTACAATAATATCTATATATACTATATATATATTATATATCATTTTATATAAATATATATATATATATATATATATCCCTATATCTATATATAGAGGAGAGAGAAGAGGAGAGAGAGAGGAGGAGAGAGAGAGAGGAGGAGAGAGAGAGAGAGAGAGAGAGATGGGGGGAGAGAGAGAGGGAGTCTCAGACATACATACCTACAGATAGACAGATACAGAGAGAAAGAAGAGAAAAAGAGAATAGAGAGCTCGTTACAAGAGTGATATGATTTATTCATGCGCATACACATCATTTACAGAACATCTTACAAAGGATCTCTATCTAATATGTCCATTGTCATTCATTGGTATTGACCTGAGGGATCCTCATCATCATCTCAGTGGGGCAA
>CM065709.1:8277237-8292237 GCA_017654935.2 Phymorhynchus buccinoides | reverse complement strand
GAGTTAATTAGAAAGAGAGTTATCCCCTTTTGTTCAATCTAGTACTGTAATGCATCGTAGAGTGTTGTGTTTGTGCTGATGATTATTATATATTATAACTAATAATATTATATTACACAACTTAATTATATCATATTTGATATAATAGGGAGAAAGGTGGCAGAGCGGTTAAGACGTTCGCCTGCCAAATGTAATGCGTGACTGCAGCGTGAGTGACCCGGGTTCGAATCCCGGCCTCGCCCTTTCTTTCTAGTTTGATAGGAAATCGAACTGAACGTCGAGTCCTTCGGATGGGGACTTAAAGCTAGTCTGACCCGTGCGCTTTGCGCACGTACACATCCCACATGATCTGAAAGTCGGTAAGAGCAGGGATAAATCCCGCTGCCTGGCATGGTCAAATTGATAGCTAGGTTTTCCAAGTGTGCCCATACCCCCTCCTCACCCTGTGCCCCCCCAAAAAAAAAAAAAAATCAAAAAAAAAATCAAAGAGAAAATGAAGTAGGCGCTGCACTTGCGGCGACGCGCTCTCCTGGGGAGAGCAGCCCGAATTTCACAGATATAAGTCTCTGTGACTAGAATATACCAAATACCAATACCAAATACCTATAATATGATGTTATATTACATATAATCGACAATGCGGGGCGTTATTTCAGTTGTAAATAATCACACAAGCACATAGTACACGCGCGACAATACCCATACCACAGATGCTTCACCTTCCTGTCGAATGTGTTGGCAATTGTTTTAAAATATTGTACACTTGTTTGATTAAGTATTATTAGGTATTAGGTATTAGGTACTTTATAGTCACAGATGCGTCTCTGTGAAATTCGGGTTGCTCCCACCTGGAGAGCGCGTCGCAGCCAGAGGTGCGCCACCCATTGTTGTTCTTTTGCATGTGATTTTTGTGTGACTGATGAGGGGGGGGGGGGGTGGGGGGGGGTGGCATATCTCTCTCTCTCTCTCTCTCTTCTCTCTCTCTCTCTCTCTCGTCATCTCTCTCTCTCTCTCTCTCTCTCTCTCTCTCTCTCTCTCTCTCTCTCTCTCTCTCGCGATCAATCTGGCAGTGCTAAGGTCTCAGTCCACATGAGGTCGTAAACTGGACAGTGCGGCGCAGGTCTTCTGCCGTTCTCCACAGCTTGCTGGCGGTTGGCACCTCCTGTGGACAGATGTTTGACCAAATGACAACTTTTTCGTTGCCACTGGGCTTAGCGTACGCTACGTGCATGGGCACACGGGACCTCGGTTTATTCCACTAGCACAAACAAGTATGAGTGTCCCTTTGTCAAATCACTTTTACCGCTTCATGTTATTTCTTGTTATGAAAGTCAAGAACAAAGAAAAGATGACCGCTATTTCAAATGTGTAGCCCAGCACTATGAAAGGGACATTAAGTCCGCTGGGCTAGTTTCTCACAATACAGGCTTGCAAAGTCAAAAATATGATCTCTTATTAGTTTTGAGTTATGGGTATTTTCGTGCTCTCTAGCATCCCATCTTTCATATTTATGAAAGCCAATCTTTGTTATGGTCTCTAAATACTCCCAAAGGTGCTTTAAAATGAGTAGGTCAATGCATTTTCTTCAGCTAGGCTAAACGTCAGACTGTGATTTATCAAAATGGCTGACAGTCACCCTACCAACTTTAAATGCCCATAACTCTTAAAACGGAAAAAGTTATAAGAATGGTTCTTATATCCTTTGAAAGAGAATTGTCTGAAGATTCTAACCATAGGGGAAGACGGGGTAAAAAGCGCATGGGCGGGTAAGAAGCCCACCCCAATTATCTCATGAAATGAAGCAAATTTCAGTCTCATTTTGCCCATGAGACGAGCGCTTTTTACCCCGTCTTCCCCTACCATTTTCTCAGCATGGTCATTTTGACACTTAATGTCCCTTTCGTGGTGCTAGGTCACATTTCTCTATAGAGCTATCTTTGTTTTCATAACATTCTCTCTCTCTGCTCTAACAAATGTACACTCTACCCAATTTAGTTGCTCCTTGGAGAAATACCATCAGCTTGTACTACTCTTTCTTCGTACAACAGATAAGCCAGACATTCTAGAGTTTATGTTCAGTCTGTGCCCGAAGTTACGACATCACGTGCTTCGACATCAACCAATGAAATATATCGTTACAGGAATAAAGGAAATAAAACGTGCCGCGTCTATTCCACCAATGAAAGGTCACGATATATGAAGACGGAAACGGAACGTGCCATGCTTAGGAAAGAAGGGCTTTAGTGATTGGCTGGCACATGTCCTATAGCAATCGTCAATCAGATTCAAACATGGCTTGATTAATCAACTGAGTCGTCTTCTTGTTGTTGTTGTTGTTGTCTTACCCTGGCTTAAAGACTCCAGGGATCATCCCAACAGCCGAAGCGCTTGAACACTGATGCCCAAACGCACCAGCTAGGGGGTGAGAATATTACCCCGCCACGCGAGCAGCCACACTACTTCTTCTTCTTCTTCGATCGCTCAGACAGTGTCCTGTCAATCATGAGCGCTGATGAGTCATGCTGCCGTTATGCGCCTGACTAAGAAATAGTTAGGCCCAGCAAGTCCGACTTCGGCTGGAGGAGGAAATCTTTTTGAAAGTGTTTCTAGAAAAAAGACAGGAGAATGAACCACAAAGGCAGAACGAGAGTAGATGTCAGCAAGCAAAGGGAAAAGGCAGAGTCAAAGAGAGTGACAGATTAGAAGAAGTTACAAGCACAGAACTTCCAGAAGGTGGGGGAACTATTTATACAAAAGACCCCCCAGTATCCCCACGGGGGGCCAGCCACACTCCGACTTCGGAGGAGTTTCGACTGATGGTTATTATGCTAGGAGCTTGTTTGTCATGGCTAAAAACAATCCCCGCATAACTATGCAGAACATAACAACATTTTGATGTAGCCTTGGTGTTCTAGCTTATGTGATTCATCTAGTTGTTGAAGTGGGGAAGGGTTATGTATGATTTACCAAATGTCTTGAAGTTGGATTATTATGTTTAATATTTTGAAGTTGTAACGTGTTTAAAAAAAAGAAGAAGATATACGTATACAAAGACACATACACGCGTACGCACATACAGGCACACATGCACGCGCAAACCCAGATGCACACACATACCCACACAGTTACGCACACGCACACGCGCACACACACACGCGCACACACGCACACACACACACACACACACACACACACACACACACACACACACACACACACACACACACACACACACACACACACACACACACACACACACACACACACACACACACACACACACACACACACACACACACACACACACACACTAACTCCCACTTTCTACCTATATCTTCTTTGTATGTACATAATTATATTTTATCTGATAATCACGTTAGTATAATGGTCGCGATCCAGTGATGTAGAATTGTGCCAATCAATGGGATCGCTAGATGCAATCTCTGAATCAGTTTGCTCTTTGAATATGTGACCCAGCACCACGAAAGGGACATTAAGTCGCTGGGCTAGTTTCTCACAACAGGCTTGCAAAGTCAAAAGTTTTTCGGGGGGGGGGGGGGGGGGGGGGGGGGGGGGGTCAATTTTGAGTTGTGGGTATTGTTGTGCTCTTTAAACGTCTTATCTTTCACATGCATAAAGGGTTATCTTTAATATGGTTTCTAAAATGGTCTTATAAGTGTTTTTAAATCGAGTAGGTCAACGCATTGTCTTCAGCTAGGCTAGACTTTAGAGTGTGTAAAGTTTCTGCGTAAATTGGCCAACGCGCACCCTACTAACTCTTAAATGCTCGGGGGTGGGTGGTTGGGCGGAGGGATGTGGTGGACCTTAAAAAATGTGGGGGTGGGGGGGGGGGGGAGGGGGGCAGTGGAGATTACAAGGGGATGACACTACACGTATCTGTATTATTAAAAAAATCGGGATTTTACTGGTTTAGCACTGCCTCCGGGCATTGCCTCCAGTATTGTTTAATACTGTCATGGGGTTCAAACTGCCACGGGAATTAACTGCCACGGGGCGATTGCTAGTAACTCTGGAACGGGAAAAGATACGAGACTGGTTCTTGTATCATTAGAAAGAGAATGCTCTGAAGTTGTCAAACGTATAATGTTCTCGGAATGGTCAGTTTGACACTTAATGTCCCTTTCGTGGCGCGGGGTCACATACTATTGTCCCCCATTCCCTCCTCGGTTTTCAATGGAGATGACTTGCCGTGGGTACATCCCCACTCTCTCAATGAAAAGGATCTAAGGACAACAGGCGTTGTGGAAGTCTCCCCCCCCCCCCCCCCCCCAGCACAAAAAAATAACTAACTAATCCCCTTGGCTGCAGCACAGCCAGTGCAAGTACACCCTTGTTCGAGAGTTAGTGTCTTTCACCACAAAAAAAGCAAAAACAACTTAAGCCACACTGCATACGATTTGACCCCAACCACGATACGATTGTGACGATGTTTGTTGTTGTGATGGTACCTTGGCTAAAATACTCCAGGGATCACCCTAACAGCCGAAGCACTCCCAACACGATGCTACAAAATAGCAATGCATCAGCTAGGGATGAAAACATTAAGTGTGCGACCGTTATTGATTACCCCGACTGGGGCAGTGGGTGGATGCCTCGTGCCTCCATACGGGGAGCTGACGCCTTGTTACTAGAAATAGTTGTATTTTATGCATTAGTTTTGTTCATTATTAATGCGTTTGGGGTTCTTTTTGTGTGTCTGATATCACTATTGGTGAAAAGACGTTACTTTAATCCGCCAGCCATGTTTTAGCCCCAAAATACCATTAAGCTTAACTGTGTACAGGAAAACAAAATCTGCAGTATTGCTGATTCCTCTGTGACATATATAACATTAGGCCTATCCTTACCTCCCCAAATTAAGAAAATAGGGTCTTCGGATAACAGGTCCTGATTTGATGCCTTTTAGTGACATGGGTGCTAAACCATTGTGGTGCTAAAATGCAGCATTGGCGGCGAAAGGGTTAAACTACCGAACCGAACCGATCTCCCCATGGGGATACCGGGGGTGAGGGGGGGGGGGTGGTTATTATTATTAATTAATGTATTTATTAATTTATTAATTCATTAAATTATTTATTTATTTATGTTTCTATTTATTTATTTTTCTATTTATTTATTTATTTATTTATTTATTTATTTATATATTTATTTATTTATTTATTTATTTATTTATTTATTTTTCTATGTATTTTTTTTTTTTTTTCTATTTTTTTTTTTTCTATTTATTTATTTTTGTATCTATTTATTTATCTATGTTTCAGGAGAAACAAACTGAAAGATAAAGCGTGGGCGTTGCTGGTCTAATTCACGCTCATTTTTAATCTACCCGCACCTAATAATGTCGTGACACGCCACAAATTTCTAACCAAGTCAAATTTAGAAGAAATGGTTCAACTATATATAATTACGTAGACATCAATAGAGACAGCTGTCGATTATTCAGATTAATGAGCTGCTTCGGTTTTATTGGCATAGGTTTGGACCAAATAAACAACTGGAAGCTGTTTGTTAAGTGTTTCTGTCACAGATCATTTGGCGAGTCGTTCAGGAATAGGGAGGTGGTTTTGTTGGGAAGCTCAGCTTCGAGGGAATGTTTTTGTTTGTTTTTTGTAGTTGTTTGTTTGTTTGTCTTTCCTCACACCAACAGTGCAAGACACGAGTATTGTGACCCCGTCTCTTCGTGGCCCCATCTCTCTATTATGTCCCCGTCTCTATGTGTCCAGGCAGATATATAAACAGGGAAAGAGATATAAACAGAGACAGAGACAGATATATATATATCAGCAAATCAGCAAAAGTAAATCAGCACAATTTATATATTTTTTTAATTTTTTTTTTGTTTTATTTTTTGAGGACACGGAACATTACTTCAAAGTTAACGGTTAACTGGTTTTGTTTCTGAGGTTCACAAATAAAGACATTGGACACAGAAAAGCTTTATCAAAGCAAAAACTATATATATATATATATATATATATATACTATATATTATATATATATAATATATATATAGAAGTATATAGATTTAATATACATATAGACATATAGTTATCATATATATAATGTGAAGACAGAGAAGACATTGGGAGATATAAACAGAGACAGAGTACAGAGATATAAACAGAGACAGAGACAGAGATATAAACAGAAGACAGATGCATTTTTAAGAGGCAGGCATAGAGATGCAGGCAGCTAGGCAGAAGGGGGGACAAACAAACAGACAGACAGACAGACATATAGACAGGCAGATAGACAGACAGACAGACAGACAGGCAGACAGATAGCACAACCTTTTCAGACAGACAGACAGGCAGCCAGATAGACAGAGACACAGACAGGCAAACGGAGAAGATGAGAACTCCGAATGAGGGAGAACTACTTCGATAATATTTTTTTTTAATGATTTTTTACGGGCCCACAGCCCTTATCATGACATGGCAAGAATAACATGACAAATAATCAAATGAATAAACAATCAAATGAATACACAAATCAAATAAATCACAAATAAAAGCTACTTCAAGACATACACATTAACATAAATACATAACTATTTACATACAAACATAACTATTTACATACATACATGCTTTCTTACACAAACACTCATACATGCATGCATAAACACTCACACTTGCAAATACACATGCACGCATATCCTCACCTTCACACATACAAACTCTCACTCACTCACTCACTCACACACACACGCGCGAGCGCGCGCTCACACACAGAGAGAGAGAGAGAGAGAGAGAGAGAGAGAGAGAGAGAGAGAGAGAGAGAGAGAGAGAGAGAGAGAGACAAGAGAGAGAGGGAGAAGAGAGGTACAGCGAGTAGAGAGAGACAAAGACACAGATGAGACAGATCCAGGGATAGTGACAGACATGTCTTTGACACGAGAAGACAGAGACAGCAGACTGAGACAGAGACAGAGACAGATAGATCATTTTAAAAAAAGAGACAGAAAGAGAGTCAAGTAAACAGAGGGAGAGAAAGAATGAAAGAGGAAGAGAACAAGAGAGAGAAAGAGAGAAGCAGATAGAATGAGAGAAACGTTTTGCAAGTACAACTGACACTAATTTAATATCAAATGTTTATGTTATAACTTTATGCAGTCAAATCAGATCATTTGCTCATAATATCAGCAGCATTACGAATGGATTGTTAAATGGGTTGCGAAATGTTGGGCCATCCAAGTCGGGGAGAAAAACCAGAGAGAGAGAGAGAGAGAGAGAGAGGGAGAGATGAGAGAGAGAGAGGAGTTTGTCCAGGATGTCGCAAAGAGAGAGAGAAGAGAGAGATGGGAGTAGAGGGGGGAAATATTTACAGTAGGGAGGGATCTCTAGGGAGATTAGAGTCAGGAGAGGGATAGGGAGGTCTCAGAGAGAGAGAGAAAGAGGAGAATCTGGGGGTTATCATGTTACGGATCTTTAGTATCTTGGAAGGAGAGGAGAGACTGCTATCACAGAGAGAACAAGATAGTGAGAGGGAGAGAGGGTTAGACCTAGAGAGGGGAGAGAGAGAGTTGGTTAGCTGAGAGAGAGACAGGAGAGAGACAGAGGAGAGAGAGAGAGTCGCTGAGAGAGGGGGGAGAGAGAGAGGGAGGAGAGAGAGAAGATAGAGAGAGAGAGACTCATGAACTCGAATTCGATGAATTGAGAAGGTTTATGGTGAGTGTTTGTGGGTGAGATATTAGTCTCTAGTAAGATAGCGCTCTAATCGGGGGACAGGAGGGAGTGAGAGAGAGGGAGATGAGTATTATTAGAGAGAGAGAGAGAGAGAGCAAGAATCACTGAGAGAGGGAGGGAGAGAGAGAGAGAGGAGAGGAGAGATGTTTTGGAGATAGAGAGAGAGAGAGAGAGATTGCTACAGGGAGAGTTAGAGATCTATTAGAGTGAGTACGTTGAGCAATAGATGGATTTGTCATTTGTTTTGTAATGTGTGTTTGTAATGTGCGTTCATTATAACGTTGTATGTGTGTTTTGTGTGTGTGTGGTGTGTGTGTGTGTGTGTGTGTGTGTGTGCGTGTGTTCGTGCGTGTGCGTGTGTGTGTGCGTGCGCGTGCGTGTCTTTGCGTGTGTGTGTGTGTGTGTGTGTGTGTGTGTGTGTGGGTGTGAGTGTTGTGTGTGTGTGTTGCGTATGTGTGTGTGTGTGGTGTGTGAGTGATTGGTGAGAGCGAGAGAGAGACTCTCTGAGAGCTGAGAGAGAGCGAGCGAGCTAGAGAGAGCGAGTCGAGAGTGTGAGCTTGCGTGTGTATTCTGTGTCTGCCTAATGTATGTCTGGATTAATGGAGAATTATGTGTGTGGCGTGTGTGTGTGTGTGTGCGTGAATGCGCGCGCGTGTGTGTGTGTGTTTGTGTGTGTCTGTGTCTGTGCATGTGTTACTGTGTGTCTCGTTGTGTGTGTGTGTCTGTCTGTCTGTCTCTATGTCCCAGAGCATACAGGTATTCCTGTAGTTGAAATGTTTCATCAAACACATGTTTGTCGCATGTCATACTCTATCCTCCGCTTCCTACTCTCGGTCTCTCTCTCTCTCTCACTCTCTCTCTCTCTTCTGTCTCTCTCTCGTCTCTCTCTCTGTCTCTCTCTCTCTCTCTCTCTCTCTCTTCTCTCTCTCTCTCTCTCTCTCTCTCTCTCTCTCTCCGCTCTCTCTCTCTCTCTCGCTCTCTCTCTTCTCTCGCTCTCTCTGCTCTCGCGCAGTCGTCTCTGTCTGTCTGTGCTGTCTTCTCTATCTCTTTCTCTCAGTCTGATCTCTCTTATCTCCAGGTGAATCTCTCGCTCTCTCCGATCTCTATTATGGATAGTCTCGAATCTCTCTCGCATCGAAAGTCTCTCTCTCTCGCTGTTCTTGCTCCTCACACACACACTCACATTTAAACGCACACGTAATCGACAGTCAGACAAGGGCAAAAAAACTCTTCAATACATTCATTTTTCATTCATTTCATTCTCTTTCATTCTCTCTCTCTCTCTCTCTCTCTCTCTTCTCTCTCTCTCTCTTCATACACACGCACATACATTTCATTCATTCACGCATTGTCTTCTTATTCTTGCTCAGGTTCAGGTCAGTATCTCTCTCTATCTCTCTCTCTCTCACTCTCTCTCTCTCTCTCTCCTCTCTCTCTCCTCTCGTCTCTCTTTCTCTCTCTCTCTCACTTTACTCTCCTCTTCCCTCCTCTCTCTCTCTCTTTCCTCTCTCGTCCTCTTCTCTCTCCTCTCTCTCTCTCTGCACTACACACACAAACACACTACACACACACACGTTAGATGTGCTTCCACACAGCCACACCCCACACACAGCACACACAATTCTTCTTGTGACACACACACACACACCACACACAACTTCACTTCTCACACCCATGCTTCCACCCAACCCTTCACTGCAGAGCTCTCACTCTCACACAGGCACACACACTACACTATTCTACACTACACTGCACTATGCAATACACTATCAAAATCGCATTCATAAAAGGGACATTACTCCGGGCAGCCCATAACCTGCACTTTAGAGTGATTTCCTCCTAACACCGGTATAAAATAATATACGAGGTGTGTCGCTGCTGTGATATCTGGCAGTTAACCATTAGAGAGGAGAAAGAGAGACGCGAGAGAGGAGAGAGAGAGAGAGAGAGAGAGAGAGAGAGAGAGGGGTTGTAGAGAGAGAGAGAGACCGAGAGACAGTACAGATGAGGGGAGCAAGGGTGGGGGAGGGGTGAGAGATTTAGAGATTGAGGGATGAGGAGAGAGAGAGAGGGAGAGAGTTCGCAGAGAGTAGCAGAGAGAGAGCGCGA
This sequence comes from Phymorhynchus buccinoides, assembly GCA_017654935.2. Lineage (NCBI taxonomy): Eukaryota > Metazoa > Mollusca > Gastropoda > Neogastropoda > Raphitomidae > Phymorhynchus > Phymorhynchus buccinoides. The sequence continues at coordinate 8,282,419 of CM065709.1, read as the reverse complement.
GCGAGAGAAAGAGAGGAGCTGGAGGGTGGATCTTTATTAAAGCGACACAGCGAGGGGTGAAATATCGAGGGAGAGAGAGGGCGGAGAGCTTGAGCGAGTGAGAAGAGAATAACGCAGAGATCAGCGCGAGGGTGCGATGGGGAGATAATTAAAAGAGAGAGAGATTAAAAATACGATGGGGGAGAGAGTCGGAGAAAAAGAGGGTGAAGAGCAGGAGATCTAGAGATTCATGAGAGAGGAGAGATCTAGTAGATCATTATTAATACTATATATAAATATATCTATATCTTCTATCCTCTATATTCTAGATATATATTTAACAAGAGCTATATATATATATTTACACGGAGAGAGAGATATATCTATTAACCCAACGAGCGATGGGTAGAGAGAGAGCCGATTACAGCGAAAGAGCCGAGAGCAGAGGGAGCGAGAGCGATAGCGGCGAGAGAATATATATATATATTAAACACCGAGAAGTGAGAGATAAATATATATTAGATGGGGGCGAGTAGAGGGAGAAAAAGACGGCAGAGAGAGGGCATATCTATAGATATCTATTCAACAAGGAGAGAGAAGATATCTATAGAAACAAAACACGAAGAGAGACGACCGAGAGGCGGATTCCGGCGAGCGAGAGAGAGAGCACAGAGAAGTTTATGTCGGCGAGCGTAGCGAGACAGCTCTAGTCAGAGCAGAGTCGAGCGACAGCACAGCGCAGGAGAAGAGAAGACCAGACGCGATAGAGCATAGACAGCGAGAGCAGAGATACAGACGAGAGAGACTGACGAGACGAAGAAGAGAGAGACAGGACGTGCGAGGCGAGACGCACACACAGCACACAGCAGGATCACGAGAACACACAGGCGACACCAGCAATGAGGAGCGCGCGAGAGAGCGAAGAGAGGACAGGACAGACTTGCACACACAGGAGTACAGGACACAGGACAGAGAGAGAGTAGAGTATACATAGGAAGAGAGCAAGGTACAGAGAACACACTTGTGCGCGCCCGAGGCGGACAGAGAGCGAAGAGAGAGAGAGACAGAGCACATGAAGTTTATGTCATTACACAGACATATACACACATCAAAGTCATCACTACAACATTTTATTTCACAGATGGATGATATAACACCATTACACCACAGGCCTTTATAACATCAAAAGACTGGCACCACACGCAGCACGCACACGCTAGCCGTTTAGGCATATTCTTGATCACTACGACTGTCCTACAGCATACACTACACACACATGCCAGTCACCACAATCTGTTCACATCGCACACACAAAACCACAATGGTCTACGCGCGCTGCGTACTGACACTAAAATGCAACTGCACACTACACTACACATCGCGCACACACACAGCACAGTACACACACACGCACACAGCCACACACACACACACACACCACCACAGACACACACCACAAGGCACAGACACACCAAACACACACTACACTCACAATCACGGAACACGCACTCACACACACAGGCGTACACGGGTGGGGCGACACATATACACTACAATACACACACAATACATTGACATACAACCATACATACAGCACATGACACACACACATACTAACATGAGCACACATAACACACAAACATAGGGTACGATAGCATACATACATATATACACATCACACATGCATGCATACACACACATGCATGCATGCATGCGCGCGAGACACGCACACACGCATACACACAACACAGATACATGCACACAGGGGTAACCACACAGGGGGGGGGAGAGTCACACACCCACCAACACACACCACACACACACACATGCATACATACACACATACACACACACATGCATGCACACCAACACACATGCACACACACACAAGCCACACACACACACATCACACCACACAAACACAACACACCCTCACACACACACACACACAACACACACTACACACACACACACACACCCACAAACCACAAACCGTGGAAAATGGGGGAAGGGGGAACAGTCACATAGTTTTTAACAATGACAAAGGGATGATTTTTTAACAAGGAAGAAAGACATGGTGGTATGATCAATAAATATACACTGACAGGGTGTGTTTTGTTTGTTTGTGTGTTTGTGTGTGTGTGTGTGTGTGTGTAGTGTGTGCGTGTGGTGTGGGTGTGTGTGTGTGTGTGCTGTGTGTGTGTGTGGTGTGTGTGTGTGTGTGTGTGTGGTGTTGTGTGTGTGTGTGGTGTGTGTGTGTGTGTGTGTGTGTATGGGGGGGGGGGGGGTGCTTAACTAATTCTAACCCAAAACATCGTTTTAAAGAAATAAATAACTATTCAAAAAAGCACCAACAAATTAAAAGAAGAAAAATATCAAAACCACTTCATTAACGAATTATTTTTTGAAGACATTTAATTGTTACAATTAATGCCCCTGATCCAGAACAATGATATCGTCATTAGGTAGTTCATCTACTTTAACCCTTTCACCGCCAATGTCGCATTTCATTTTAGCACCAACATGATTTAACACCCATGTCACGAGAAAGGCCTCAAAACCATGGTCTGTTATCCAAAGAGCCTATTTTCATATTTTTGGGAGGTACGGACAGGCTTTACTCTTTATACATGTCATATAAGAACCCCCAATTTTGCAGACAATTTGTTTCTCTCTACCCAGGTAAGTTTAATGGAAATTTTGGCTTAATACATGCTTGGCTGGCGGTGAAAGGGTTAATTGAACGATTTTATGAAAATGTAGCATATTATAACCATGTATGAAGACGCAGACCCCAACAGACCATTCCATCATTATTATACATTATAATGTATTGTTAGACACTTTCTTTTTTTTTCTTATTGACCATGCTTCAGAAATGTGTTAAAGGTGGACCCTGACGGATTAGTTTTTTTGCAAGAAACACGTCTACATCGCCAAAAGAAAAAAAAAAAAAACCCCAAAAGAACCCCCTTTTGTTGTTCAAGGATCGGAACACTCACTTTGCTCTGGTTTTCTTAAAAGTGTTGCGATCTCTGTAAAGTGTGTTTTCATGGTGAGATCTCGATGTGTTTCTTACAAAAATACTCTTCCGTCAGGGTATACCCTTTAAGAAGATGTCTATAGTGCATACCTTTAAGGACCTATGCGCTTAAATGTAAATTGTGATAGAGAGAGAGAGAGGAGAGAGAGGAGAGACAGAGAGAGAGGAGAGAAGAGAGAGAGAGAGAGAGATAAACACTGAACGTCTGAATCACTGAGACATGGTTTAAATGAGTAGTCCATTTGGCCCATGTCATTTTGAGCTGGTTAAAAAAGTATAACAAAGTAGCAGTGTTACAACATTTTATCTAACCACAGAGACAGAGGAGAGAGAGAGAGATGGAAGATAGAGAGAGAGAGAATGTATTACACTTAGCCGACCTCCGCTCAGAGAGAGAGAGAACCCCCCCGAAGACGCCAGCTCACGGAGCCTCCAGCGATGACCAGAGAGAGATAGAGAGGAGGAGTGAGGGAGCCGACTGAGAGAAGATCACACACACTGACTCACACCTGAACATTTTTTTAATGAATAGGCCGTAGAGAGGGCCCATATGGGTGTCATTGGGTGGTGGTTACAAAGTACTTCTAAGGACAATTATTAAGGTAGAGACGATGCGAGGAGAGCCGAATGGGAGAGAGGAGAGAGCGAGACGAGAGAAGAGAGAGAGAGGCGATGGAGACGAGAGAGAGTAGAGACTTAGAGAGAGTGAACAGACCCGGAGATGGAGGGCGTGGCGGGTTTCGGAGATGACTTGAGGAAGACCCGAGAGTGGACCGTAGAAGGAGAAGAGGATTGAGACAGAGAGAGAGGTGAGAGAGAGTGAGAGGAGAGAGAGAGAGAGAGAGAGAGTATTTGGTGTGCGTATGTTGGGTGCATAAAGATAGAACGAGAGAAGGGCGCTTGTGGGCCTGGTGTGAGGGATTACAAGATATATGAGAAAAATATGAACACACGTATTATTGGTAAACTTCTAAAACAGCAATCGTATTTGACATTTGACAGTATTAGACTGTAACTGTATTCATCTTCAGTATATTCTATATTCCATTTTGAGTGTGCATGTGTAATGAAGATGGAAAAGAAAGAAGGGGTTGGGGGGGGGGGGCGGGGATGCCAAGAGAGATAGGAGAGATGAAAATATATAAACACATCTGTTATTGGCCAACTTCTAAAATAGCAATCTTATTTGACAAAGACTGTAACTGTATTCCTCTTCAATCTAGTTATATTCCAATGTGGGTGTGTATGTGTAATAAAGATAGAAAGAGAGGGGTGGGGGGAGGATGGATTCCAAGAGAGATGATAAATATATAAACACATATGTTATTGGCCAACTTCTAAAATAGCAATCTTATTTGACAAAGACTGTAACTGTATTCCTCTTCAATCTAGTTATATTCCAATGTGGGTGTGTATGTGTACTAAAGATAGAAAGAGAGGGGTGGGGGAGGATGGATTCCAAGAGAGATAAGAAATATATAAACACATATGTTATTGGCCAACTTCTAAAATAGCAATCTTATTTGACAAAGACTGTAACTGTATTCCTCTTCAATCTAGTTATATTCCAATGTGGGTGTGTATGTGTAATAAAGATAGAAAGAGAGGGGTGGGGGGAGGATGGATTCCAAGAGAGATAAGAAACATTTGAACACACATTTTATTGGTAAACTTCTGAAACAGCAGTCTTATTTTACAAAGACTACTCTGTTTATCTTCGATCTATTTTATATTTCATTTGAGTGTGCATGTGCAACAAAGATAGCAAGAGATAGGGAGGGAGTCCAAGAGAGATAAGAAAGATATGAACACACGTATTATTGGCAAATTTCTAAAACAGCAAACTTATTTCACAAAGACTGTAACTGTATTCATCTTCAATATATTCTATTTTGAGTGTGCATGTGTAATAAAGATAGAAAGACATGGGGAGGGGGTGGGGAGGGACTCCAAGAGAGATAAGAAAGATATGAACACACGTATTATTGTCAAACTTCTAAAACAGCCATCTTATTTTACAAAGACCGTGTCTTCATTCTATTTATATTCCATATTGAGTGGGCATGTGCAATACAGATAGAAAGAGAGAGAAAGAAGAGGGTCTGGTGGGGGGTGGGGAGGGACTGGGGAGATATGAACACACGTATTATTGTCAAACTT
>CM065709.1:8269737-8272237 GCA_017654935.2 Phymorhynchus buccinoides | reverse complement strand
CTTCTTCTTCTTCTTCTTTTTCTTCTTCTTCTCTCTTTCTTCTTCTTCCTCTTCTTCTTCTTCTTCTTATTCTTCTTCTTCTTCTTCTTCTTCTTCTCTTCTTCTTTTCTTCTTTCTTCTTTTTCTTCTTCTTCTTCTTCTTATTCTTCTTCTTCTTCTTCTTCTTCTTCCTTCTTCTTCTTCTTCTTCTGCTTCTTCTTCTTCTTCTTCTTCTTCTTCTTCTTCTTCTTCTCCTCCTCCTCCTCCTCCTTCTTCTTCATCTTGTTCTTGTTCTTGTTTTTGTTGTTGTTGTTGTTGTTGTCTGTTGTTGTTGTTGTTGTTTGTTCTTCTTCTTCTTCTTCTTCTTCTTCGTTCTTCTTCTTTCTTCTTCTTCTTCTTCTTCTTCTTCTTCTTCTTCTTCTTCTTCTTCTTCTTTCTTCTTCTTCTTCTCTTCTTCTTCTTCATTCTTCTTCTCCCTTCTTCTTCTTCCCTGCGTTCCCAGGCCATAAGGTCACAATGGTACGTACGTATACATGTGTCCGTTTTCCAGTTTTCACTGGTCTCCTTGCTGCATTCAGCTGACACATTCTGAGCTCAAAGGATAAACTATAATGAAGATATTTTGTTTTTGAATAAAAGGCAGGAGGAATGGGCAAAAAAAGTCAGAAAGATAGTAGATGACAGCAAAGCAAAGGGAAAAGGCAAGAGTCAAAGAGAGAGTGGCAGATTAGAGGAAGTTACAAGCACAGAACTTCCAGAAGGTGGGGGAACTATTTATACAAAAGACCCCCCCCCCCCTCACCCCAACCCCCAGGTATCCCCACGGGTGGCAAACATAATCAAAGGTGTCATGTGTGACCGCCGTTTCCGACCATGACCGCCAGAAAACAGAAGGAACAGCTTGCGAAAGATGTGGTTATAGTGGAGAAGCCTTGCCCCACTCTCTCTGCCCAAAGGGATTTGAGGACACAGCTGGTATTGGGGAAGGTCCCCAAAAGCCAACCAATCCCTTTGGCTGCAGCACTATATATAGATATTATTGTCAGTCCCCCGTGGAGATACCGTAGGGTCTTTCGTAAACAAATAGTTCCCCACCTTCTGGAAGTTCTGTGCTTGTAACTTCATCCTAATATGCCACTCTCTTTGACTCTGCCTTTTTCCTTTGCTTTCTGTCATCTACTATCTTTCTGACTTATTGGCCCATTCTCCTGCCTTTTTTTCTAAAAACAATCTTCCAAATAATGTTTCTCCTTTGAGCTCCTCCGAAATCGGAATGTGTCGGCTGTACGCAGCGGGGAGACCAGTGAAAACTGAAAACCGGACACATACGTACCTTATCCACTATGCCCATATGGGCTTGGGAACGCAGAAGAAGAAGAAGAAGAAGAAAGCCAGGAAGATTGCCAATGACACCTCCCATGTTTTGTACAGTCACTATGAACTTTTACCTTCGGGCCGCCGCTACATACAAGACCTTCAAAGTTATCTCCAGAGCACAGGAATCTCTCATCCCCCAGATCCACCCACCTACCTCTTAACCCTTTCACCGCCAAAGTCGCATTTTAGCACCACAGTGATTTAACACCTATGTCACTAAAAGGCATCAAATTGGGGTCTATTATCCAAAGGCCTTAGTTTTGGGAAGTAAGGGTAGACCTTATTTTATATGTCACAGAAGGATCCCCAATACAGCAGATAGATTTTGTTCTCTACCCATGTAAATTTAATGGACATTTGTGGCTGAAATATGGCTGGCGGTGAAAGGGTTAAACTCGTGATCCTTTTGAATGTCTGCTCGTGTTGAAAGATCCTACCTTAGTCATAATGCTGCATGCATCCACGTGAACTGTGTAGGCTAATCCTAAAGATCAATGTGTACTTTATACTCATGCGTGCCAAATGTCAATGACTTTATGCATTTTATTCATTTTGTTATTTGTAATACTCTCTCTTTTTCGTCTTTGTAATTCTTATGTGACTTGTCATCCCCAAAAATGTGCTTATATTTGTGACCCAGCGCCACAAAAGGGACATTAAGTCGCTGGGCTAGTTTCTCACAACAGGCTTGGAAAGTCAAAAACCTAATTTTTTGTCAATTTTGAGTTATGGGTATTTTCGTATTCTCTAACATCTTATCTTTCATATTTATAAAGGACAATCTTTAATATGGTCTCTAAATGGTCTTATAAGTGTTTTAAGACGAGTAGGTCAATGCATTTTCTACAGCTAGGCTAGACTTTAGACTGTGTTTTCTCAAAATGGCCGATGCTCACCCTACTAACTTTAAATGCTCATAACTCTGGAACGGAAAAAGAAACAAAAAAAAAATGGTACAAGAATGGTTTGTATCATTAGAAAGAGAATTGTCTGAAGTTTCCAAATGTATAATTTTCTCAGAATGGTCAGTTTAATATTTCGATGGCTTGGGGTCAAAACGGATTATCTTTAGATAGTCAATTGACATATTGAACTTATTACGAAAACTAGCAACTTGTATAAACATAGACTGCAGATATATATA
>CM065709.1:8257237-8259737 GCA_017654935.2 Phymorhynchus buccinoides | reverse complement strand
TTTAATTATATTCAAAAATGCCTTAACAAAGAATCTTCATAATTCTGTGACCCGTCGCCACAAAATGAGTTGTGTTGTCTCTAGCTCACTACCCCCTAGGGACAATTTTAGGTGGAAGGGGGTCAAATCATCAATTCTCAGAAGTTGACTAATTATTGAACAGCAGGTCTTTCTCTACCTCGTATAGAAGTATTGAAGTGTAAGAGCAATCCTTTCTGCCTGATAAGTATGTTTATATCAGAAACATCTGGTGGTTTTTGTACACATTTAGAAACTTTCCTGTTGCATTTTCTCATTTCGACGATTCCCTGAGTATACAACTTCAAACCTTCGTAACTTTGCAACAAATAGTCCCATTTACAAAATGATTGGTTAGTCAGAAAGCTCTTTCAATGCCGAATAATGAATAATGAATTGTTTTTTGTGGGGGGTTTTCAGGTTTTAAACTGATTTTAATGAATCCAAAAGAGAGTTTACAATTGCGCAAAAGAGGACAGTGCTTATGAAGAAACAAATGTACAAAAAACAATGACATGTGTACACCCTTCAAAGGAATAATGAATTATTAATAAACTCAAAAGTTACACCAGGGACACCACGACTCATTTTGTGGTGGAGTGTGGTCATTTGATATATTACGGAACTTATTGCGAAAAACAATAACTGGCATTAAATAAGACAAACAAAAATGGGTGAATATGCTATTCAAAATATTCTGCCCATGCTTCTCGAGAAAGACGTAGGGTTATGATCAGCCTAGGGTTATTGTCATGAAGCTGAAAAAAAGACTTTGCGACCGAGAGTCGTAAACATAACAAAATGATTGTCTAAACTACGAGTTTCACATACTTTGTTTTTTTCAGTTTTTTCCCGTTATTAAACAATCTTCAAACACAACCTCCCTACTCTCCGTCACAATAAAGGAATAAAATAGAAAATACAATAAAATTCAATAAATTGAAACACCACAATTCCATGCAATTTACAATTAACACGTCCGTTATTGAATCGGGCCCACGCTCCTTGAAGCTTTTGGATCTTGTGAATTGCCCTTTGAGGAATAAATGAGAGAGAGAGAGGTGAGGAGAGAGAGAGAGAGAGAGGAGAGAGAGAGAGAGAGAAGAGAGAGAGAGAGAGAGAGGAGAGAGAGAGAGAGAGTGGGGAGAGAGTGGGCGGAGACAAGAGAGAGAGAGAGAGAGGAGGGAGAGAGGGAGGGAGAGAGAGAGAGAGAGAGAGAGGGGGAGCGGGAGAGAGGGAGAGAGAGAGCGAGGAGAGAGCGCGAGAGAGGAGAGAGAGAGAGAGAGAGAGAGAGAGAAAGAGAGAGGAGAGTGAGATAGAGATAGTGAGATAGGAGAGAGAGAGAGAGAGTGAGAGAGAGAGAAGAGAGAAAGAGAGAGAGAGAGATGAGAGAGAGAGAGGAGAGAGAGAAGAGAGAGAGAGATCACACTGGGACCGCGAGAGAGACTGAGGAGAGAGACAGACAGACAGACAGAGGACAGAGCAGGCAGACAGACAGACAGACATGAAATTGTAGCTGATAAAGTGCCTTTAGGGTAACGCGTTCGTCTCGTAAGCAACAAACCAGATTTCGTTTGCGACCACAGCAGACGTATTTTCTGCTTATTCAATAAACCCCATGGTCTAAAACAAGACATTATCTTCATTTTATGCAAAGCAGTGGCTTCGTAGAAAAATCTCACACATGGGGGAACAAACCTGGGTACCCGGGGGTTTAATTTAAGTAAAGTGATTTTAAAGCTACCAAAAGCACCATGTGATGAATGGCTTTAGTAATAGTGTTTTATATTAAAGGGGCACCTTGACGGATGAGTTTTTGTTGTTGCAAGAAACACGTGAAGATCACTAGAAAGACAGCCTTTTCAAGGATCGGAACACTCACTTTGCTCTGGTTTCCTAGAAACCAAGCCATCAATCCCTCTCTTGGCGGAGTTGCTGGAGAGAGAAGCCATTTTGTATGGGGTGGGTGGAGGCCACTCAAAGTGGTTGAAACTTTTTTTCGTCTTGGTAGTGCAGTGGAAAAAAAAGGAGCTATTTCCTTTGTTGTGAGTTAAACTGTAAATAAAAAGGCTTGTATTGTGGACATTTTGTCAAAGCGACTCACTTGCGGCCATTAGACAAGATAAAGCACGTGCCTTCTCTTTCACTGAAAAAATCTGACTTCCAGCACCTCCGCCAAGGAGGAATCGCCGATTTGACGGTTTGATTTCTAGGAAAACCAGAGCAAAGTGAGTGTTGCGATCTCTGTAAAGGGTGTTTTCCTGCTAATATCGACCGCGTCGTATTTATCACCGGTATTTCGTGCAACAAAAAAAACCTCATCCGTCAGGGTGACCCAGGAGAGGAATTCTTTTTTTTTTCCCGTTTTTTTTTTTTTTTTTTTTTTTAAGCCGAAAAACATTGCACGCGGACACGCAACTGAGAACCCGTGGGGAGTTTTAAATAATGACGATTCCCCCGAAGATTTTTATTCTTAAAGCTA
>CM065709.1:8244737-8247237 GCA_017654935.2 Phymorhynchus buccinoides | reverse complement strand
ACATTTCGAGATCATTATCTTGGGATAGATCGTGAACTATAATCTTATTAGCGACAGTAGAAAAATGAACGTTCAATTCATCAGCAGATAAGTTGCTAATAGAGTTTAGGTGTGTGTTTGTATTTCTGTTCGTTAGTTGATTGATGGCTTTCCAAATATTTTTACTGTCTTTCTTTTGGCTAATTAATTCCACAAAATATTTCTTCTTTTCTTTACGAATAAGTGATGTAACGTAGTTTCTTTGCTTTTTATAATCTTCCCGGGGGCCTTTTAATAACAGAAAGTCCCTGTAGTAGATATTCAGTTGTATTTGTTTCGTTAGCCAAGGGGGTTTTACATGGTATTTGACTCTCTTAGTTAGCAAAGGAGCGTGTTTATTATATATTGTATAGAAGACATTGTACCAAAATTCAACAGCTTTTTCTGGGTCTGTAATTTGATAGACGTTAGATAGGGGTGAATTGGAAAGATCTAGAGTAAAACTGTCACTGTCAAACTTTGAGAAATTTCTATACGTGATAACTTTATGGTTTAATCTAGGAATCCTGACCCCTTTCTTGGACCAGGTGATACAAATGGGGAAATGGTCACTACAACCAAACACAGGAACATTAGTTTCAGTAATTGTGTTAGGATCTGTAACATAGATGTGATCAATTAGTGTGCTTGAAGAATGGGTTACTCGTGTTGGTGATTTAACTAGCTGTTTTAAATAAAATGATTCATAAACATTTTTCCATTGATTGTGTTGTTTTAGTAGGTCTATATTAAAATCACCTAATAGTATTAAATCCTTTGGATCGTCATTGAGTGCCTCCATCATAGAACTGAAGTGATTTATCCACATGCTGTTCTCTGCAGGGTTCCTGTATATGAATGAAATAATGAATGGCTTAGAGTCTTTAATTTTTACCTCAACCCAAATGGATTCTACATTGTGCTGTTCTAACGTTTCAAGCCTTTTATATGGTATGGACTGGTGTATATAAACTAATAGGCCAGTTTCAAGAGAGCCCTTCGGGTCTCTGCGTATACATTGATACCCTGGTATCGAAATATCATTATCTGTAATATGAGGAGATAGATGTGTTTCTGAGAACCCAAAAATGTGGAAGTTTTTTTGTGTGCTTGATAGAATTAAAGACATTTCTGTTAATTTGTTCATAGCGTGATTAATGTTCAGATGTGCAATTCGAAACCCGTCTTTCGTCAACCATGGTGCGCTTGTGTCTGACATATTAGTGTTATAATGAAAGAGCAACAAACAAAACTAGTTTCAAAATACACATGTACAAAAAATGTCTTTTCCACTCACGTAATTGTAACTCTACAAATTCAAAAGCGACAAAAAAAAAAAAAAAAAAAAAAAAAAAAAAAAAATAGTTATAAGGGGAGAAAATTACAGAAAACTCTACACAAATGTTTCAAACGTATATACAAATTGCAGTCATATACCACACAATAATAAACAAGAATGCCCAGCAAGCGTCCTTTTTCAATTGGCAATAAATCAGCGTTAATCACAAAAATGTGTAATCACACAATGCTGTGTCACACAGCCAAAGAAGAACACGGAATCATAACACATACGCATTCTTACTATTTATCATAGTTCATTCATGCTACATTTCATTCGTTAACCATCCACACATTCACACACAACAATGAGTTGATGCTTATTAATCTGCAGACTAGTTCCCATGGAATGGGCCGTTGACAGGATATCGTTGTGCAAGGAATTGAGACGCTATTGAAAGGATTTCAAGGGCATGGGGATGAATTTGGTGCCTGGATAATGGAGCATCATTGGGGGGTGGGCCATAGGGGTGAATTTGATTTCTATATAAAGAACCATTATTGAGGGGTGGGGGTGGGTCATTAGACATCTGATTCCCAAGATCGAGATTTGCATTAACATGATCTGCATTTTGAGTCATAACTGGTCTGGGTCGAGGGAATTGGGATGGGAATATATTATCTCTGTCGTTTGAAGGAAGGAAAGGGGGGTTGTCTGATGACTTATTGTCTGTCCATCTCTGAAGGTTTGGGAAGTCATAAACTGAGCTGGGAGGGGGGCACGATGTATATTTGCTATGCATACCAAAAGCCTGTGAGTCCCACGTTGTTGAGCCTGGAGGTCCTCTGTTCTGTAATGGGGGGTATCTATTCTGACCACCGCCTTCAGAGTTCGCAGCCCTGGATGGTTGACGGTCTGGGTTGTCGTTCACAGGGGGGTAGAGGTGGGAGGCGTAGGTCGTCTGGGGAGCGCGTTCAGAGCGTTGGTTATTGCCGCGGTCATCATATGGGCGAGGATGCCACATGGCTGAGGACTGGTCAGTCTGCTGTGAATGTTGCCATGGTCCACTTCGTTCATCACGTTGATGAGGGGGTAGCTCGCGGGCATTGTTTGATCCGTTCCTTGAAAATTCATCATAGTAATTGCCATACCACAATGATCTCAGGTTGCTTGCCAGCCTTGCAGTGCCCTTGTCACTTGGAT
>CM065709.1:8241166-8244237 GCA_017654935.2 Phymorhynchus buccinoides | reverse complement strand
TGATGTTTATTGAGGATAAAGGAGTAGGCTTGACAGCTTTTTTTCATCCTGTCCACAGAATGAAAAGTAACATGTGTCTATGTGTGTTGTGTGTGTTGTGTGCCGTGCACAATGCGAGAACATATGTGCGCGCACGTGTTTGTGTATGTCTGTTTGTGCACGCGCGTGGGTTTGTGAGTGTGTTTGTGTGTGTGATTTGTGTGGTGTGTGTGTGTGTGTGTGTTGGTGTTGTGTGTGCGTGCGTGTGCGAGTGCGCTGTGTGCCTTGCCCGTGGGCGTTGCTTTATTTGGTGCCGCGCGTGCTCGTGTGCGCGTGCTGGTGCTATGTGCTTAACAGTCTGCGCGCGTGTTTCGTCGTGTGTGTGTGTGTGTCAGTGAATTCAAGTCAAAATTATCTTTATTGAAGGATAAAGGAGTAAGCTTTGACAGCTTTTTTTTTCATCCTGTCCTCAGAATGAGGAATTGATAATTGTGTGTCTGCGTGTTATTTGTGTTGGTGTGTTGTGTGTGTGTGTTTGTGTGTGCGCGTGTGTATCTGTGTATGCGTGTGTGTGGGGGCGTGGGGCTTCGTGAACATGTGTTTATGATTTTGTATGCGAATATCTGTTTGTGTGTATGTAGGCTTATGCATGTGTGCATGATTAAGCTTACGTATGCGTAGGTGCACATACGCTTGTGTGTTAATTGGTTTGCGTGCCATGTGTTTTTTTTGTAATAATTTACCCCCCCACCCCCCCCCCCTCCCCCCGTCAAGAACAATACGTTGTAGCTGAAAAGAACATAGCGATTGCTTTTTCAGTCAACAGATTATCTTTCTTGACGGGGAAGAAATGTGAATATTGCTGTTTGTTTGTTTTGTGTGCGTGCGTTGCGTGCGCGTCAGTAAGCGGGATACGTGTGTGCGTGAGCGTGTATGCGTGTGTGTATGCATGTCCGGTTTTTTTCCCCATGCATCAAAGACAGACATTAGCAGAGCCTGCATGAAGTATTAGTGTGTGTAGTGGAGCTATGTGATTTTGCGTCTGTTTTGTTTGTTGCTGACTTTCTCTCGACTGTGTGACTCTGCCCTCTCTCTAACTCGCTCTCTCTCTCTCTCTCTCTCTCTCTAACTCTCTCTCTCTAACTCTCTCTCTCTGTCTCATCTCTCTCTATCTCTCTCGCTCTCTCTCTCTCCTCTCTTCTCCCTCTCTCTCTCTCTCTCTTCTCTCTCTGTATCTCCCTCTCTCTCTCTCTCTCTCTCTCTCTCTCCTCTCTCTTCTCTCTATCTCTCTCTCTCTCTCTCTCTCCACTATATGTGCACCAGAGAGAGAGGACGAGAGAGACGGACGAGAGAGAGAGAGAGAGAGACGTTGAGGAGAGAGAGAGAGAGAGAGAGAGAGACGAAAGTGGAGAGAGAGAGAGAGGCAGGAGAGAGAGAGAGAGAGAGAGAGAGAGACGAGATTGAGAGTTAGAGAGGCGAGAGAGATGGATTGAGAGTTAGAGAGGAGAGAGAGAGAGAGAGGGAGAGAGAGAGAGAAAGAGAGAAGAAGAGAAGAGAGAGAAGAAGAGAGAAGAGGAGACTAGAGAGTCAGGAGAGATAGGGAGAGAGAGAGACGATAGAGAGAGCGAGAACGACGAGAGACTTGAGATGTAGAGAGTTAGAGAGAGAGGAGAGAGACCGGAGAGAGATGACTGAGCGATGGAGAGAGAGAGAGACGAGAGATCTGAGATAGAGACTAGAAGGAGACCGAGAGAGAGAGAGAAGAGGGAGAGAGAGAACGATAGAGAAGGAAAGGAAACACTGAGAGGGAGACAGAGGACACGAAAGAGCGCATATAGACACAGAGAGACACAGAGAGACAGAGAGACACAGAGAGAGAAGGAGAGAGAGAGGAGAGAGAAGAGAGTAACCGGAGAGAGAGAGAGAGATGAGAGAGGAGAGAGAGAGGTGGAGGGGGGGAGAGAGACGAGAGATAAAGAGGAGCGAGAGGAGTGATATATATAGCATGTGTGTTTGTATGTGTGTGTGAGAGAGCAGCAGCATTTTTGTATTTTTTTTTTTGTGTGTGTGGGTGTGTGTGTGAGAGAGAGGAGAGAGAGCTCCGAGACGATGAGAGAGAGAGAGAGAGGAGAGAGAGAGAGAGACGACGCGAGAGACGAGAGAGAGAGAGAGAGACTGGAGATTGAGAGAGAGAGGAGAGAGAGAGAGAGAGGGGGAAACAGACATACAGAGACAGACAAGGGAGACAGACAGACAAAACAGACAGAGGTTGGATTTACTCTGACCTGCATAATCCCGATCGGGCTGGCTTGGAAGATCAATCAGATCAACTCGTCCTCATGCGCAGCAGCATTCATCAAGAGAGCTGGTCTGGTCGTGTACCGAGTGTTCAGTTCCCAAGAAGAAGAAGAAGGAGGAGGAGAAAGTACAAGTCCACTTGTGTAGAAACGTTGTGACAGGATGGGCTTTACTACAACATCTTGGCTCATCTTGAACTTTTGTTGTTGTTCAACAGGCAGTTCGCACACACAGGGGGAGGTTAGAGCTTGATCTGATCTCTCATGACATTGACATACTTTTTGGTGGGACAGATTTGTTTTAGTTTTAGTAATGTTGTTGTCTTTTTTGTCACCACCGGTGTCCATTATGCAATACTTATGCGATTCTCGAATTGCGCACAGAAACAGATTCATCATAGATACGTTCTTTTAGTATGATGAAGGCGGATAGTATATGAAGAAGAAGAAGAAGAAGAAGAAGAAGAAGAAGAAGAAGAAGAAGAAGAAGAAGAAGAAGAAGAAGAAGAAGAAGAAGAAGAAGAAGAAGAAGAAGAAGAAGGAGAAGAAGAAGAAGAAGAAGAAGAAGAAGAAGAAGAAGAAGAAGAAGAAGAACAACAACAACAACAACAACAACAACAACAACAACAACAACAACAACAACAACAACAAAAAAAACAAAAAGAACAAGAACAAGAAACAAGAAGAGACGTAGAACTAGAAGCTGGTCTTGGTTTCCTGGCCTTACCAGATTCTGCACATCTCCCAGTTTCACAACGACGTACAGTTTTAAAACGTATTATTCATCAGGCCGTA
>CM065709.1:8228666-8231166 GCA_017654935.2 Phymorhynchus buccinoides | reverse complement strand
CAAATAAGGCTGCCTGTTCTACAAATTAGGCTGCATATTCTACAAATTAGGCTGCCTATTCTACAAATTAGGCTGCCTATTCTTCAAATTAGGCTGCCTGTTCTACAAATAAGGCTGCCTGTTCTACAAATTAGGCTGCATATTCTAGAAATTAGGCTGCCCGTTCTACAAATAAGGCTGCCTGTTCTACAAACTAGGCTGCATATTCTACAAATTCGGCTGCCTATTCTGTGCATTAGGCACGTCTGATAAGTCAGTGTACAAGTTAGGCAGTCATCAGTGCCTATTTCACAAACGAAGCAAAATGGCTGCCAAAGCAACAAACAGGCAATTATGTGAGTTAGGCACGACATATACATGCATATTTCGTTTCGCATAGCATTCGTTTCGCATATCATTCGTTTCGTATAGCATTCGTTTCGTATAGCATTCGTTTCGTATAGCATTCGTTTCGTATGGTATTCGTTTCGTATAGCATTCGTTTCGTATGGCACTCGTTTCGCATAGCATTCGAATAGCATTTCGCATAGACTAAAAAACAGTTAAGAGACAGACATACACACATCTATGAAGGCGGGCAGACAGCGTGACATCGCACGAAAAGGGGTGTGTGAGAGAGAGAGAGAGAGAGAGAGAGAGAGAGAGAGAGAGAGAGAGAGAGAGAGGAGAGAGAGAGAGGAGAGAGAGAGAGAGAGAGAGAGAAATAAAGAGAGAGAGAGAGAGAGAGAGAGAGAGAGAGAGGAGAGAAGAGAGAGAGAGAGAGAGAGAGAGAGAGAGAGAGAGAGAGAGAGAGAGAGAGAGAGAGAGAGAGAGAGAGAGAGAGAGAGAGAGAGAGAGAGAGAGAGAGAGAGAGAGAGAGAGAGAGAGAGAGAGAGAGAGAGAGACTGGACACTGGACACTGGAAAACTTTATTTGACAAGAGACCAAGGCCTCCTATAATTGATAGATAAATCTAAATTAGAGTTGAAAAGGCAACAAAATAGTCACCCTGTTGGGCCGCGATACGTCGCAAAATCGCAATATGTCGCAATTTGTGACATATTGCGCGGGGCGCCCCCGCGATTTTGTCGCAAATTGAGACATATTGCGTTATTGTGACATATTGCGATCGTTCCCCCGTCGTAATATGTCGC
The DNA here is from genome assembly GCA_017654935.2 of Phymorhynchus buccinoides. Taxonomy (NCBI): domain Eukaryota; kingdom Metazoa; phylum Mollusca; class Gastropoda; order Neogastropoda; family Raphitomidae; genus Phymorhynchus; species Phymorhynchus buccinoides. Next base: position 8,230,033 of record CM065709.1, on the reverse strand, counting down.
AGTTGTGACATATTACGCGGGGGGGCCCCCTGCAGATATGTCGGAAATTGCGACATATTGCGAACATCGCCCGATATTTTTGCTTCAAATTTATTTTTCTTCATCAAAGTGACTTCCTTCATATTTCTGAGTGCAAATATAAGGGCAAAGTACACAAATAAAACGGAGAATTGATTCCGAAGAAACAACAAAATCTAATGTATGCTCTCCACCAAACTAGGATAATAACGTCAAAGTCAATAGGCCACATAGTCATGAATAGAAATCAGATAATGAGATCGGCGATTAGTAAACAACTTGCGCTAAATTGAAAGAGCGACTGTCTGGTTCATATCTTCGGCATACTAACCGCCTTGTGATTGTCTAATTTGTATTTATAAGAAGAGCCTGACCTTAAGTACAGGCCACACCGAAAACTGTCGAAAAATACCAGTATCGGTCAAAGACTGTGCGGTTGTTAGTTATGGGCACGTGCTGAAGTAAATGAGGAAGATAAACATTGCCAACACCACAAAGTGGCTATGGAATGTTAACCAGCCGCGAGTGAAACGAGTGAAGCTGGTTTTGTTTTCAGCGCTTTCTAAAGCGAGTGAAGTTGGTTTTGTTTTCAGCGCTTTCTAAAGCCGCAAATGCAATGTATGGATTAGATGGGTGGTTGGGTGAATGAATGAATGGATAAACGGATGAATGATTGGATGCTGTCTCTGTCTGTCGAGCTCTGTCTTTCTCTGTCTGTTTGTCTGTCTGCTTACCTGTCTGCCTGCCTGTCTGTCTGTCTGTCTGTCCATCCGTCAATGCGTCCGTCAGTCCGTCCATCCGTTTTTCTATCCATCAATACATCTACCATTCCTCTGCTTTTTTTTTATCTTATCTATCTCCCACGTCTCTCTTATGCTTTTAATATTCGAGCAGGTCATCATTTTATGGATGTTTTCTGACATTGTAAGTGAAGCTCGAACAACGAATAGACAATTAACTGAAACACTTTGGCATAGCTACATCAACAAGAAAGTACATGTATGAATCAATTATCCCTTTTCTTTCGCTGTTTTGCCTTTATAATTTATATTCGTGTTAAGAAACGACATGGAACCAACCAAATTTTCATAAAATATGTTGTTGAAAAAGATATCGGGCAATGTCCGCAATATGTCGCAATTTGTGACAAATCACGCACCTCCCCCATACTTTACATAAGACTCGGCGCAATATGTCACAAATTGCGACATATCGCGATTTTGCGACATATCGCGGCCCAACACCCCCCCCCCCCCCCCCCACACACACACACACACACAGAAGCAACCCTCATCATTCGTGCAATACAGCAAATAAAACTGAATAACATTGCAGCGATATCGGGCGAA
>CM065709.1:8211446-8215666 GCA_017654935.2 Phymorhynchus buccinoides | reverse complement strand
TCCAGCACCTCCGACTTCGGAGGAATTGTTTGCAACGTAAACCTTATTATTTCGATCAAAATTGAATTAAAGAAATGGTACTATCACGTGTGAGTTTTCTATATTGCTAAACAAACAAACGTTCAACTAAGTTTCAGTCGAGTTCAAAAACCGCAGAACTTGTTTCTAGCCATTAAATAAATTTGACATTTGTTTTTTTTGAGAGAGAGAGAGAGAGAGAGAGAGAGAGAGAGAGAGAGAGAGAGAGAGAGAGAGAGAGAGAGGAGAGAGAGAGAGAGAGAGAGAGAGAGAGGGAGGGAGAGAGAGAGAAGAGAGAGGAGAGAGAGAGAGAGAGAGAGAGAGAGAGAGAGAGTTAGAAAGAACGAGAGAGAGAGAGAGAGAGAGAGAGAGAGAGAGAGAGAGGGAGAGAGAGATAGACAGAAAGACAGACAGACACACACAAAAATTAAGGCAGTACAGATACATTGTAAAACGGTGAAGGAGCACACACACACCCCACACACACACAACACACACACACCACACACACACACACACACACACACAAAATACACACACAAACACACACACAAACACACACACACTCCCACACAAACACACACACATAACACATACACCCACACACCACACACACACAAACACCACACACACACATACACACACACACTTAAACACACACACACACACACACACACCACACACACACCACACACACTACCACACCACACACACACAAACACAAACATACAACCACACACACACACACAACACACACACACACACACACATAACTACACACACACACACACGACACACACACACACACACAAACACACACACACACACACACACACCACACACACGACACACACACACACACACACATTACACACACACACGCACGCACGAAACGCACGCACGCACGCACGCACGCACGCAACGCACAGCGCACAACACACCATCCTAAACCGTGCACACACACACACACACACACACACACAACACACACACACAAACACAAACACACACAACACACACAACTCGAGTTCCATTCACAATCCAGCAACAGAAAAGGTCACGACGAATGAATGAAGTGTGATCAAATAAAGTGAGAGAGAGAGAAAATGAGTTTTACGTCCTCTTGGTCTGACTCGGACACATATGGGACATTTGTAAACATAAACATGGTGGGAACAACACTGGAGGGCAATGCATTGAGGCAGTGCGAAACCAGTAAAGTCCTAATTTTTTTTATTAATACAGATAGCTGTAGCTGTGACCACGCCTCAGTTAAACCTCAACGGCTATGGCACCGGGGGGGGGCCACAAGTAGAATATTTGTCTTGATTTGCAAGTTATAATGCGATAACAATAAGATGAAATAAAGTGTTTCTAAAACGATAGTGATTCGACATTTTGTATATGTACAATACAATATTGTGTGCATATGCTCTCTTTTTTTATTGACTTCTTTTTACAATGCATAATGTACACATATATACATCAACAGTTTCTTACATGCATTCATGTATTGCTTTTGTTGTTGTTGTAATAATAAAAGGAGGGAACGAAAGAAAAAAGGAGTGAAAATGAAAGAAAGAACAAAAAACCCAAAAAAACCGTAGCTGAGAATACAAAATAGACACGCATAAACAAAATGAAGGACAAGCACACGACAAACAAAAAACAAAACTAACTAGAGCGTTAAGACGCTAAATCACCAACGCGCGGCAGCGAGCGTTATTCGGCTCCAGTGACCTTGACTTTTGACCAATGACCTTCATCTTCGAACCTTGGCCTAGATCTCTCCTACCACCTACCCGCATGCAAGATTTGAGCACCCTAAGTCCATCCGTTAAAACACGCTAGAGAGGATACATACAAACATACATACATAGTTACATAGTCCGCCTCAGACACGAGTGAAAACATTACCAATCCACTCTCTACGATCGCGGTTGGTAACGATTATAAATAAGAACATCCTCTGGTGTATGTGACAACGAGGGAAAATTCACAGATACACAAAATCTACATACAAATATACAAGTCAAGCACATTCACATTAATCAGGAAGAAGAAGATCATTACTTACTGTGCGTATGCTCTTTATTGTGTTTTCTTTTTGTTACCAGCCGCGACCATAGAGAGCGGATTGGTAATGTTTTCACTCGTGTCTGAGGCGGACTATGTTTGTATGTTTGTATGCATCCTCTCTAGCGTTTGAACGGATGGACTTAGGATGCTCAAATTTTGCATGCGGGTAGGTAATGGAGATCTAGGCCAAGTTCGATAATTAAAGGTCATGGGTCAAAGGTCAAGGTCACTGGAGCCGAAAACGCTGCCGCGCGGTTGGCAACGTAGCGTCGTAACGCTCTAGTTTGTTTTATTTCTGTAGCTTGCCTATTTTAATGTGTGTGGTTTTTTTAATTTCTTTATTTTTAGTCAATTCTCTTGTCCTCCACACGGGGTGATTCTTCTTGAATGAGCATATAAACCCACCTGCATTTCTGCGTTGTCAAGGTTTATTTGTGTCCAGTTCGTCTCTCTCTCTCTCTCTCTCTCTCTCTCTCTCTCTCTCTCTTCTCTCCTCTCTCTCTCTCTCTCTCTCTCTCTCTCCTCTCTCCCACTCTCTCTCTCTCTCTCTCTCTCTCTCCCTATCCTCTCTCTCTCTCTCTCTCTCTCTCGGGCAGGATAAAAAAAGCTTTGTCCAGCTTATTCTTTAACCCTCAATAAAGAATATTTGTGACTTCACTTGACTAAACTCTCTCTCTCTCTCTCTCTCTCTCTCTCCCTCCTCCTCTCCTCTCTCTCTCTCTCTCTCTCTTCTCTCTCTCTCTCTCTCCCTCATCTCTCTCTCTCTCTCTCTCTCATTCTCTCTCCCGACCTTGTTTGGAAATGACAATAAAAATGTCAATTTGCCAAAATTCTCAAACTCTCTCTCTCTCTCTCTCTCCCCCCTCTCTCTCTCTCTCCCCCCTCTCTCTCCCTCTCTATCTCTCTCTCTCTCGCTCTCTCTCCCCCCCCTCTCTCTCTCTCTCTCTCTCTACTCTCTCTCTCTCTCTCTCTCTCTCCTTGTTATTTGGCTTTTTTTCTCTCTCTCTCTATCTCTGCTCTCTCTCGTATTCGTGAACACGCCTGTTGTTATTTTCTATTCTTTTTATGCATTTTATACTTTCTTTTTGTTTTCCCTTTCTTGTTATTTGGCTTTTCTCTTTCTCCCCTCGAGGGCATGGTGTAAAGAAGCTCGAGCTTATCCGTTTACCCTCATTAAACATTCCTATTCGTATTCGTATTCTCTCTCTCTATCTCTCTCCCTCTCTCTCTCTCTCTCTTCTCTCTCTCTCTCTCTCTCTCTCTCTCTCTCTCCCTCTCTCTCTCTGTCTTTATGTAATAACCAAGTCTACTGGTTTATGTCTTTGTGCCTGTGTTTATTTCTTCAGTTGTTTTCTTTTCGTTTCATTTTTGTGTGTGTGTGAGTAAATTTCACGGCTTTGGGTGTGCAACCAAAGACTGTACAGGGGAAGATAAACATCCGGTCTCTTTTCCCTATATGAGTAGTGAGGACAGAAACACTGGTTATGTCACTTTTAAAATTAAACAGGACACATTTTACACATCGATAGCTCAGTTGAATTCTCCGTTCAAGTTCCAGTCTGAGTTTTTGGATAGCCTCCACTGTGAAACGTGTACTGTCGCCACTAACGATAACTCTATCAGCCCGGTTCGCCGAGCTCTTAAGTAGTCCATCTTACCCTTTTAGAATATCTTTGGTGCAACTACCGTTGTTATCTTTTGTTTGACTTTTTTTGTTTTACTACATAATAATGTGTAGGGCAATTTTCTTGATTGCTATGGTGTTTATTGTCTTTTTTTTTTCTTTTTTTTTTCTTTTTTCTTTCTTTCTTTCTTTCTTTTCTTTCTTTCTTTCATTGTTTGTTTCTTTTTTGCTTCAAGTCATTTTGTTGTTTTATTTTCTCTTTTCTTTCTTTCTTTCTTTCTTTCTTCTTCTTTCATTGTTTCTTTCTTTTTTTGTTTCAAGTCATTCTGTTGTTTTATCTATCTTTATTTCTTTCTTTCTTTCTTTCTTTCTTTCTTTCTCTTTCTTTCTTTTTTTGTTTCTTTTTTTGTTTCAAGTTCATTTGTTTGTTTCTTTCTCTTTTCTTTTCTTTCTTTCTTTCTTTTAATTCGTTCTTTCTTTCTTTCTTTTTTTCTGTTAT
>CM065709.1:8196446-8203946 GCA_017654935.2 Phymorhynchus buccinoides | reverse complement strand
CCGTTATATGCGCCTAACCAACGCAAATAGTTTAGTCCCAGCATGTTCGACTTCGGCTAAAGAGATCTTCGTACGAATTCAATAGAAAAAAAGGCAGGAGGAGAATGGACCAGTGTAAGATAGAAAAATTAGCAATGCACATGCGCAGTGGGCAGTAAAGGGAAAAGGGCAATGAGTCAAAGATAGTCTGGACAACTGATTTACTAAGTGAAGTTACGGAGACACAGTGTACCCGGTTCCATACAGGTGGGGAAGCTATTTGCACGAAACGACCCCCCGTCTCCCCCCCGGGTATCACCAACGGGGGGGGAACCATACAATGTTCAAATTTGGTACGTGTATGAGGGACTGCAAAAGGGTTGGGTTTAAGAAGGTGGGTATGGGGGTGGGGGTGGAGGTGGAGGAAAGGGGGGGGGGGGTCTGCCGCTTCGGTGTATGACTGTGGTTGATGACGGGGCACATGCCTGCCGCTCAACGACACACTTGTGTTTGGTTTCATGCTGCTCTCTCCTCGTGGGGATACCCGGGGGTGGGGGTGGGGGTGGGGTTTCTTTCGTAAACATAGTTCCCCACACCTTCTGGAAGTTATGTGCTTGTAACTTCCTCTAATCTGCCACTCTCTTTGACTCTGCCTTTTCCCCTTTGCTTTCTGTCATCCACTATCTTTCTGACTTATTGGCCCCATTCTCCCGCCTTTTTACACACACACACAAAAACAAATATTTGTCTCCTTTGAGCTCCTCTGAAATCAGAATGTGTCGGCTGTACCACATACGTCCCTTACCCATTATGGCCTTGTGGCCTGGGAACGCAGAAGAAGAAGAAGAAGAAGAAGAAGAAGAAGAAGAAGAAGAAGAAGACGAAGAAGAAGAAGAAGAAGAAGAAGAAGAAGAAGAAGAAGAAGAAGATGGAGAAGAAGAAGAAGAAGAAGAAGAAGAAGAAGAAGAAGAATAAGAAGAAGAAGAAGAAGAAGAAGAATCAAAAAGAAGAAGAAGAAGAAGACGAAGAAGAGAAGAAGAATAAGAAGAAGAAGAAGAAGAATAAGAAAGAAAGAAGAAGAAGAAGAAGAAGAAGAAGAAGAAGAAGAAGAAGAAGAAGAAGAATACGACGACGACGGATGAAGAAGAACAAGAACAAGAACAAGAACAAGAACGAAGACGAAGACGAAGAGACGAAGACGAAGAAGAAGACGAAGAAGAAGAAAGAAGAAGAAGAAGAAAAGAAGAACAAGAACAAGAACAAGAACAAGAACAAGAACAAGAACAATAAGACAAGAACAAGAACAAGAAACAAGACGAAGACGAAGACGAAGACGAAGAAGAAGACGAAAAAGAGAAGAAGAAGAAGAAGAAGAAGAAGAAGAAGAAGAAGGAGAAGAAGAAGAAGAAGAAGACGAAGAAGAACAAGAAACAAGAACAAGAACAAGAACAAGACGAACAAGAAGAACAAGACGAAGACGAAGACGAACAAGAACAAGAAGAAGAACAAGAAGAACAAGACGAACAAGAACAATAAACAAGAACAAGAAGAAGAAGAATAAGAAGAAGAAGAAGAAGAAGAACAAGAACAAGAACAAGACGAAGACTAAGACGAAGACTAAGAACAAGACGAAAAAGAACGAATAAGAAGAACAAGACGAAACGAAGACGAAGACGAAGAAGAAGAAGAAGAAGAAGAAGAAGAAGAAGAAGAAGAAGAAGAAGAAGAAGAAGAAGAAGAAGAAGAAGAAGAAGAAGAAGAAGAAGAAGAAAAAGAAAAAAAAAAAGAAAAAAGAAAAAGAAGAAGAAGAAGAAGAAGAAGAATACTGCTCTGATTTTGCACACTCTTGACATGCACACACACACACACACGTTAAAGAGCCCCTAGGTAGTTGTTTTGGGGTGGGGAATGGGGGGTAGGGTATCTGTGTTATATATGTGACCTAGCACCACGAAAGGGACATTAAGTCGCTGGGCTAGTTTCTCACAATAGGCTTGCAAAGTAAAAAATCTCTTCTTCTTTTTTTTCTTCTTTTTTTCAATTTTGATTTATGGGTATGTTTGTATTCTCTAACATCTTATCTTTCATTTTTATAAAGGATAATATTTACTATGGTCTCTAAACAGGTTTCATAAGTGTTTTAAAATGAGCAGATCAATGCAGTTTCTACATCTAGGCTAGACTGTGTTTTCTCAAAATGGCCGACGCTCACCCTACTAACTTTAAATGCTCGTAACTCGGGAACGGAAAAAGATACATGTATGGTTTGTGTATCATAAGACAGATAATTGTCTGAAGTGTTCAATTGAATACTTTTCTCGGAATGGTCAGTGTATTGGAAAAACAGACACAATGGAATATTGGCACAAATGGAGATTTCAATTTTTTATGGTGGAGTAAAGATTCCTTGTTAATACACAGAAAACCGAATTGAGTTATCTTGTCTAACTTTTATTTTATAATTATATGAAGTTTGGCATTCGAAATAGACCATTTGCAGAAATTGGGCATAGAAGATACAATTTTGCCTCTTTTTGTTTCTATTGACTTGATTTAGAAAACAATCAAATAAACAAAGAAATCATTCAAAATTGTCTTTCATGTTGTGGATACTGGTAGAATACATAAAAACAGACATACATATGCCATGAATAGGAAAATGGATATTTTGGGGGGGTTGTTGACTATTTTTGGCTTTTGCTCAAAAACATTCTGAGCGACTTTATGTATGGTGAGGATTTTGTTTTTTTCCAATGCACCATCACAGTTTTGACACTTAATGTCCCGTTCCTATGTATTTAATATAATGGTTTCGCGGTGCTGTAGTCGCATAAGGGGCTGCTAGAAACAATAGCGTGGTTGGTGTTTCTTGTTCGCAGCGTGGGATAATGAAGTATATGTAGTCAACTGTTGTGGGTTAGTCAGGATGATTACAATACATACCGCTTGCTGATGAAAGCACAATAAGAGAGCAGAGAGGAGGGAGAGAGAGAGAGAGAGAGGGAGAGAGCCACGACGGGATGGGGAGGAGAGAGAGAGACCGGAGACACAGAGGAGAGCTCATGAGAGAGAGAGAGAGGGAGAGAGAGAGAGAGAGAGAGATGGACGGAGGGAAGCAAAGAAGATAAAGAAGGAGAGAGGAAGAAGAAGAGAAGAAGAAGAAGAAGAAGAAGAATGAATGAGAGATGAGAGAGAGAGAGAGATGAGATAGAGAGCTGAGAGAAGAGAGAGAGATGAGAGAGGGGGCCGAGGGGGGAGAGGGGAGAGAGAGAAGAGATGGAGAGAGAGATGGCAGAGAGAGGGAGGGGCGCGGGTGGAAATAGAGAGAGAGAGAGGAGAAGACCGACATACACACACACTAGGAACAGAAGACAATGACTGGAGAGCACATTACCGAGCGAATTAACGAAGTGAAGTGTGAGGCCTACAAATCTAGGCCTACTCTTCTCTCTCTCTCTTCTGTCTGTCTGCATGTTCTGTCGTTCGCTAAAAAAAAGGGACATACATCCACTGCATCCGATTGCGATGATGATGTCTGTGAGTCCATGATTTTTTCACGTGAAATTACGGTCCGTCCCTTAAAAATAATAATAATTCCGAGCCGTTTTTTGTTTCACTATTACTCGTGTATTCCACAATAAATGAAATGCTTGGTGAAATTTTTTTTGTGTGTTGTGCGCGTTTGTGTGTGTGCGCGCGCGCGCGTGTGTGTATGTGAAACGAAGCAATTTTTGAACATTCTCATATTTTCTACTGCTCTTTAGGGGTGGGTGGGGGTGGGGGGGGGGGTTATTCATTTATTTGTTTATTATTGTAAGCGCTTAGGGCTTGTAAATTAAGAAAGAAGCATATAAATGCTCATCATCATTATTATTATTATTATTATTATTATTATTTATTATTATTATTATTATTATTATTATTATTATTGTCATTATTGGTCATTATTATTATTATTATCATTATTTCATCAGATTCGTGTTTTAAATCTATCTCGTAAAATCATCATCCTTCTACATAGCTGAATGAAGTATCAAAAATACTTAAACTATTCCTGACTCTCGTGGGCTCTCATCTTGTCCCCATAATAATATCTCATCAGTTCGCTTTCCACCCCTATCTTTGCTGAACGAATTATCTTTCTTTTTGTCGTACCACCCACGGTAGCTTTTCTCAGCTCCTTTCAGTTCATGCCTTTGGTTAACTAACACTCGTCACCAGCATAAACCGATTTAAAGTGTTTTATCCATCAGGCTTACATTGTTGTATGGTGGTATGCCACTTGTAAGGTCTTTTCCTATCCCTAACCACAATCAATGATAAGAATATTTTGCCTCTGTTAAAGGAAATAACTTGAAACAACTAGCTCTCTGTGGAAAACTGAAAGGAGCTAGAATGAGGAAAATTACTGTACTGTGTATCCCTAAAGTGCACCATAACCGCATCTTCACGTGATGAAGTTGGCTGCGTGATATCCCCCACCCCCCCCCCCCCCCCCCCCGTGGGGATACCGGGGGTCTTTTGCAAAAAATAGTTCCCCCACTTTCTGGAAGTTCTGTGCTTGTAACTTCCTCTAATCTGTCACTCTTTTTAACTCTGCCTTTTCCCTTTGCTTACTGTCATCTTACTATCTTTCTGCCTTTAGCGGTCCATCCATTCTCCTGCCTTTTTTCACGAAACACTTTCAAAAAGATGTCCTCCAGCCGAAGTCGGACTTGTTGGGCCTAACTATTTCTTAGTTAGGGCGCATAGCGGCAGCATGACGCATCTGCGCTCATAATTGTCAGGAAACTGTCTGAGCGATCGCGAAGAAGAGCAGAATAAGAAGAAGAAGAAGAAGAGAGAAGAGAAGAATAATACGTACGAAAAATATAAAAATAAACAAGAAGAAGAAGAATTAAGAAGAAGAAGAAGAAGAAAAAGAAGAAGAAAAAGAAAAAGAAGCAAGAAAAAGAAGAAGAGAAGAAGAAGCAGAAGAAGAAGAAGAAGAAGAAGAAGAAGAAGAAGAAGAAAAAGAAAAAAAAAAAAAAAAGGAGGAGGAGGAGAAGAAAACGCAGTACAAATAATGAACATAAACCAGTAACGATTTCATCAGATTCATGTAGACAGCTAAATTTCACGAGAATCATGCCTCACTAAATGTCACAGAGTCGGATCGCATCGTATGCAGTGTGTCGGTTGCTCCTTAAAAGGGGCACCCTGACGGATGAGGATTTTTTGTTGTTGTTGCAAGAAACACGTCGAGATCACCAGAAAGACAGCCTTTTCAAGGATCGGAAACACTCACTTTGCTCTGGAGAGAGAGAGCGAGAGAGAGAGAGAGAGAGAGAGAGAGAGAGAGAGAGAGAGGAGAGAGAGAGAGAGAGAGAGAGGAGAGAGAGAGAGAGAAGAAGAGAGAGAGATGGAGAGAGAGAGAGAGAGAGAGAGGCGAGGTAGAGAGATACAGAACACGACAGAGAGGAGGAGAGGAGAGAGAGAGAGCGAGATAGAGAGAGAAGGAGGAGAGAGAGAGAGAGAGAGAGAGAGAGAGAGAGAGAGAGCGAGAGAGAAATGAGAGAGAGAGAGAGGGAGAGAGAGACACAGACAGAGAGAGAGACACGAAGTAGAGAGAAATGAGATAGTGGCGAGACAGAGCGAGAGAGAGATGAACCTGAGATCGAGAAGGAGAGAGAGAGATCCGGGAAGAGTGAGAGAGAGAGAGCAGACGACGATGAGATGAAGACGACAGACACAGAGAGAGACAGAGAGAGAGAGAGAGAGAGAGAGAGCCGATAGAGAGAGAGAGAGAGAGAGAGAGAGAGAGAGAGAAGAGAGGAGAGATGAGAGAGAGAGAGAGAGAGAGCGAGAGAGAGCGACGCAGAGAGAGAGAGATAGAGAGAGAGATGGAGCGAGAGAGAGAGAGAGAGAGAGATATAGAGAGACAGAGAGACAGAAAGACAGAAAGAAACAGACAGAGACAGACAGACAGACAAAAACAGAGAGAGACAGGAGCAGAGAGACAGAGAGAACAGAGAGAGAGAGAGAGAAAGAGACAAGGAGAGAGAGAGAGAGACAGAGAGAGCGACAGACATGAAATTGCATAGTGCCTTTAGGGTAACGCGTTCGCCTCGTACGCAACAAACCAGGTTTCGTTTGCGACCACAGCAGACGTATTTTCTGCGTATCATTCAATAAACCCCATGGTTTGAACAAGACATTATCTTCATTGTATGCAAAGCAGTGGCTTCGTGCAGTGGGGCAAAACTGAATACCCGGGGGGTTAAGCCGGGGGTTTAAGCAAATGTGATTTTACCAAAGACAACAACAACAACAACAACATACAAGTATTTATACAGCGCTGAATCTTGATAGAAATCAAATCAAGCGCACACACACGTTAGCACGTTAGCATTCATAACGCATTCAAACAAAAACGCAATACAAAGCGAACACACACACGGATAACATAAATGGAATATAGCAGAAACAGACCTAATGGCAAGAGAGAGAAGATAAAGAGAGAGGAGCTTTAATGACGGGGGAACAGGTGGGTTTTGAGATTAGATTTGAAAGCAGAGAGGGTCGGTCGGTCGCTGACGGAGGGAGAGAGGAAGTTTGTTCCAGGATGTCGGTAGGTCCTGAGACAGCAAAAGAGTGCTGACCAACAGTTGAAAGCTTATACCTAGGGATCTGGAGAGAAAGAGGGTCACTAAACTGAACGTAAAGTGCGAGCTGGCGTGTGGATGGAAATGTTGTCGCAGAGGTAATATGGAGCAGCTTTATAACCCAAAGCCACCATTGTGATGAATAGCTTTAGTAATGAGTGTTTTATATATTAAAGGGGGCACCCTGACGGATGAGTTTTTTGCAAGAGACACGTCGAGATCACCGAGAAAGACAAACCTTTTCAAGGATCGGAAACAACTCACTTTGCTCTGGTTTCCTAAAAATCAAAACGTCCAAAGCGGCGATTCCCCCATGGCGGAGATGCCGGAGAGAATAGCCATTTTGGATGGGGTGGAAGGAGGCCAACTCCCATTGTGGTTGAAGCTTTTTATTTTTTGTAAGTGTATTACAAAAAAATTGGAGCTATTTCTTTTTTTGTGTGTGAACGAAACTCATCTTTGGAAAACTGTAAATAAAAAAAAAGAAAAAAGAAAAAAAAAAAAAAGAACCAAAAAAAAAAAAAAAGAAAAAAAAAGAAAGGTTATTTCCCATTGCATTGTGGAAATTTCGTGATTTGATGTAAGCGACTCAGGCGGCATTAGAAAAGAGAAGGTCTTTCGCTGAAATAATCTGACTTTCCAAGCACCTCCCCGTCCAAGTAGGAATCGGTCGCCGATTTGACGGTTTGATTTCGGAAACGAGCAAAGGCGAGTGTTGGCGATCTCTGTAAAGGGTGTTTTTCCTCTTCCTGGTATCTGGACGTGATTTTCTTTCACCTTGCAGCCAACACTCTTCTCCGTCAGGGGTGGCCGTCCACGTTTTAAACATGCGCGTCGAGGCGGGATGGATAGAAAAGAACACGCTCCGTACGTATAG
>CM065709.1:8194367-8195946 GCA_017654935.2 Phymorhynchus buccinoides | reverse complement strand
CCAAAGAAGAACACGGATATCATAACACATACGCATTCTTACTATTTATCATAGTTCATTCATGCTACATTTCATTCGTTAACCATCCACACATTCACACACAACAATGAGTTGATGCTTATTAATCTGCAGACTAGTTCCCATGGAATGGGCCGTTGACAGGATATCGTTGTGCAAGGAATTGAGACGCTATTGAAAGGATTTCAAGGGCATGGGGATGAATTTGGTGCCTGGATAATGGAGCATCATTGGGGGGTGGGCCATAGGGGTGAATTTGATTTCTATATAAAGAACCATTATTGAGGGGTGGGGGTGGGTCATTAGACATCTGATTCCCAAGATCGAGATTTGCATTAACATGATCTGCATTTTGAGTCATAACTGGTCTGGGTCGAGGGAATTGGGATGGGAATATATTATCTCTGTCGTTTGAAGGAAGGAAAGGGGGGTTGTCTGATGACTTATTGTCTGTCCATCTCTGAAGGTTTGGGAAGTCATAAACTGAGCTGGGAGGGGGGCACGATGTATATTTGCTATGCATACCAAAAGCCTGTGAGTCCCACGTTGTTGAGCCTGGAGGTCCTCTGTTCTGTAATGGGGGGTATCTATTCTGACCACCGCCTTCAGAGTTCGCAGCCCTGGATGGTTGACGGTCTGGGTTGTCGTTCACAGGGGGGTAGAGGTGGGAGGCGTAGGTCGTCTGGGGAGCGCGTTCAGAGCGTTGGTTATTGCCGCGGTCATCATATGGGCGAGGATGCCACATGGCTGAGGACTGGTCAGTCTGCTGTGAATGTTGCCATGGTCCACTTCGTTCATCACGTTGATGAGGGGGTAGCTCGCGGGCATTGTTTGATCCGTTCCTTGAAAATTCATCATAGTAATTGCCATACCACAATGATCTCAGGTTGCTTGCCAGCCTTGCAGTGCCCTTGTCACTTGGATGGGTGAGGTTCAAGTAAAGAGCGAGGCGGGTGGTCCCGGAGTCTGTCATGAAGGTGCTGGTGTGGTCAATGAAGGGGACGTTTAGTTCATGACAAACTGCTTTCAGGTTTCTGTTTGTGGGAAAGATGGCATTATTCATGTGGTGGCGACCTCTGGCAGGGATGACAGAGCTCATGTTGACTGACGCTCGGGGGAAGGAGACTGAACATAGATTGATGATGTCAGACCACTGTTCTTTTGAGATTGGTCCTGCTTTGCAGCTGTTCATGCCGACATGAATCACAACAGATGTGATGTGTGTTCCAACAGGCTCAGAAGAAAACCAGGATAGCAAGTCCTGAACAGTCATGCCAGGGACACAGATCTTGAAGACTTCCTCTCCACGAGGGGCCAGTCTTGCAGGCTGTATGTACCTGATGGTGGAGTCTCCCACCAACAGAATGGTGGCTCTGTCCGGAATGGAGATCTTTGAGAGTACCTCCCTTGGAGATAATCTTTCCTGGACGGCTTTGTAAGTGTTTCTGAAGCCGCTGTTCATCTGTTCGTTTCCTTCATGGTTGAGATTTTCAGTTATTAGTTTCTCAGGATCATTCAATGACTGTACAGATTCACGATTTGAAAGTGCCTGAAACTTGTT
>CM065709.1:8164367-8171867 GCA_017654935.2 Phymorhynchus buccinoides | reverse complement strand
ATTTTCTCTCTCACTTTATTTGATCACACCTTTCATTGGTGTGACTTTTCGGTTGCTGGAGGTGGATGGCGCGAGTGTGTTTGTGTGTGTGTGTGTATGTGTGTGTGTGGGTTGTGTGTGTGTGTGTGTGTGTGTGTGTTGTGTGTGTGTGCGTGTGTGTGTTTTTTGCGTGTGTGTGCGTGCGGGCGTGCGTGCGTGTGCGTGCGGTCGTGTGTGTGTGTATGTGTGTGTGTGTGTGTTGTGTGTGTGTGTGTGTGTGTGTGTGGTGTGTGTTGTGTTTGTGTGAGTGTGTGTGTGGTGGTTGTGTGTGTGTGTGGTAGGTATGTGTGGGTTGTGTGTGTGTGTGTGTGTGGTGTGTGTGTGTGTATGTGTGTGTTTGTTGTGTGTGTGTGTGTGTGTGTGTGTATGTGTGTGTGTGTGTGTGTTATGTGGTGTATGTTTGTGTGTGTGTGTGTGTGTGTGTGTGTGTGTTTTTTTTGTGTGTGTGTGTGTATGTGTGTGTGGTGTGTGTGTGTGGTGTGTGTGAGCGTGCGTGCGCGTGTGTGTTTGTGTGTGTGTGTGTGTGTGGTGTGTGTGTGTGTGTGTGTCTGTGTGTGTGGGTGTGGGTGTGCTCTTCACCCGTTTACATGTATATTGTATCTGCCTAATTTTTTGGTTTTGTCTGTCTGTCTTTCTGTCTCTCTCTCTCTCCCTCTCTCTCTCTCTCTCTCTCTCCTCTCTCTCTCTCACCGTCTCCTCTCTCTCTCTCGCTAACTCTCTCTCCTTCCTCTTCATCTCTCCTCATCTTCAATCGTCTTCCACTCTTTCTCTCTCTCTCTCTCTCCTCCTCTCCCTCTCTCTCTCCCCTCATCTCCTCTCTCCTCTCATCCTCGCTCTCTCCCTCTCCTCTCCTCCTCCCTCCCACTCTCTCTCTTTCTCATCTCCTCTCTCTCTCGCTCTCTCGCTCTCCTCTCTCTCTCTCGCTCGTCTCGCTCTCTCCTCAAACAAACAAAATGTCAAATTTATTTAATTGCTAGAAACAAGTTCTGCGGTTTTTGAACTCGACTGAAACTTAGTTGAACGTTTGTTTGTTTAACAGCACACACAAACACACACACACACAGTACACACACACACAACTCACACACACATACACACACCTCACACACACGTTGCAAACACTCACACCAAAAACAAACACACACACACACACGCATACACACACACACACACAGTGACACACACCACACACACACACACACGTTTGTCACCACTGAAACCACACACACACACATACACAACACACATAGCACACACACACACACACTCACACATCACACAACACACAACACACAACACACAAAAAACACACACAAAAAACACACACACACACAACACACACACATACACATACACACACACACACACACTTCGATCGCTCAGACAGATTTCCCGTCAATTATAGCGGCAGATGCGTCATGCTGCCGTTATGCCTCTAACTAAGAAATAGTTATAGCCATCAAGTCCGACTTCGTCTGGAGGAGGACATATTTTGAAATGTTATCATAAAAAAAAAAGCAGGATATGATGACCGGTAAAGGCCAAGATAGTTAGATGACAGCAAGCCCAAAGGGAAAAGGCAGAGTCAAAAAGAGTGACGATTAGAGGAAGTTACCAAGCACATACTTTCCAGAGGGTGGGGGGAACTATTTATACAACAAGAACAAACGACCCCCCCGGTATCCCACGGGGGGGGGGGGGGGCCATTAATTACCAAGCCGCGATCAGTAGAGAGCGGATTGGTAATGTTTTCACTCGTTCGGAGGCAGGACTGATATGTTTGTATGTTTGTATGTATCCTCTCTATGCGTTTGAACGGATGGACCTTAGGGTGCTCAATGTCCGCATGCGGTATGGTAATGGAGAGATCTAGGCCAAGTTCGATAATGAGTCATGGTCAAAGGTTCAGGTCACTGGACCCGAAACCGCTGGGCGCGCGGTTGTGATTTTTAGCGTCTTACCGCTCTAGTTTCCATTAGTTTTTTCGTCATCAGTTTGTTGAACTGAGGGTACGCTTAAATGGCTTTCCTTTCTGATTGCTCGCTTTGATTATCCCTTCCTGGCTACAGGTTCCTGTCACATTTTCACAGATAGCTGATTTGAGGACACGAAACAGTCATCAATCATTTAAACCTGGGGTTATTTAAACGTAGAATACAGCAGTTTGAAAAGGTTGACAAGGGGCGAGTTTCACAAAGGGCTAACGTTTCGTTTCGTCCCCTCGCTCAAATCGGCAAAAACGGTCCTAAGAAACACAATTTCGGTTTGCCGATAGTTCGCATGGCGTTTTGCTCTCAGTCGTAAAGGTGCCGAGCGGCGAACTATCCGGAACTTAGTAGGGGGTGAATACGGTTCTTGTGTTGATTTGGTCCATTAAAGTTTGCTTAAAATAATAATTTAAAAAATTGACCATCAGACAACAGCTTGTAATACTTATTCCTCCAAACGCTTTCTAAAGTGTTTCTTAGGCCCGTTTGCCGTGAGCGTTATTCGCGCGGAGAATGTTGTCTAGAGAACTCCTCCCAGGACTACCTCAGATTGAAAATTTGGATTGGAATCACTTTGTTGTTGATTGTGTGTTGATGTTGTTTGATGATTGTTGTTGTTGTTGTTGTTGATGTTGTTTTGTTGTTTACTGATTGTTTTGTGTGTTGGGGTGACGAGTTTGCTGGCCCTTTAAATTTGATTGGACGAGGGTGCACGGAAGGGAAAGGGGAGAGGGGGAGGGTGAAGGTTGAGAAGAGAGAGGAGATGGAAGAGAGAGAGAGAGAGAGAGAGAGCGAGAGAGAGAGATAGAGAGAGAGAGACAGAGAGAGAGATAGGGGCAAAGATGGTGAGAGAGAGACAGAGAGAGAGACAGAGAGGGAGAGACAGAGGTGAGAGACAGAGAGGGAGAGAGAGAGAGACAAGAGAGAGGGAAGAGAGAGACGAACACTGAACACTGAAAAACTTTAGTTACAAGGATACAGATTTTCGCGATTCCTATTCTTCAATCTGTCCTTCAGACAGAGACACAGAGGGAGAGAGAGAGAGAGAGAGAGAGAGGAGAGAGAGGAGAGAGAGAGGAGAGAGAGAGAAGATAGAGAGAGAGAGAGAGAGAGAGAGAGTAGAGAGAGAGAGAGAGAAGAGAGAGAGAGAGAGAGAGAGAGATCCCATTTTCCTTTCTAAACGATTAAAATGCACAGGGATATTTTTAAAAAATCGTCACCCCACCCACACACACACCACTACACACACACAGCACACACACACACACACACTACACACACACACACCACCCACACACACACACACACACAACCACTACACACACACACACAGCACACACACACACACACATCACCGCATGCCACATACATACATCATACATCTGACACACACATAACACTGCATACACAGCAACCACACAAACACACACACACACACCACACACACCACACCCACACACAACCACAGACACACACACAACACAACAGACACACACACACACACACACACCCACACAAACCGATCGAAACAAATACCTCGGCCTCTGGCCGGGTAACAAACGAACAAACAACACATACATACAGTATAGAAAGCACGGACAAGATTCAAAATCCTGTTATCCGATCTCTCTACTTCTCCTGATCTCTCCCCTCTCTCCCTCACCGCACTCTCGCCACTCACAAATGCAACAATTCCATCAAGCATCTTCCTCATCTCAGAAGTCCGGCTCACTCCTCCCTCATCCCTCCACTCTCTCTCTCACTCCCCCTCCCTCCCCCTCTCTCTCTCTCTCTCTCTCTGGGGGGGGGAGAAGAAGAAGAAGAGAAGTCACTAAAGAGTCCGGAGGAGGACTAGGCGTCTTTCGAAAGGATAAGTATGAGGAAAAGGGAGGATCTCTCCGGGAGCTCCCCCCCCTTCTCTTCGTGAGGAGGAGGAAGGAGGAGGAAAAGTCCTCTCGCTATCTCTCCCTGAGCCTGAGGTCGCTCTGGAGAAAAAGAAGAAGAAGAAAGAGTTAGTCCGGAGGAAGAGGCGAGAGAAGAAGAAGATAAGGAGGAGGAAAGGAGAGGATGAGGCGCAAAGGATAAGTAGACTCGAAAAGAAGGAGAGGAGGAGGAATCCCTCGGAGAGAAGAAGAAGGATACGAGGATGACTCCCCCTCTCCTTCCTCAGAGAAGTAGAAAGAATAGAAAGGATGAGGAGGAGAAGAGAGAGGAGGAGTCACTCTCTCTCTAGAGGAGTCTCTCTCTCGCTCTCTCTCATCCTCCGTCCTCCGTGCCCTACTCGTCCATTCTCCTCTCCTCTCACAATTATCTCGGGAAGACTTAATCTCATCCTTGACGTCTCTCCTCCCTCTCACTCTCCCCTCCTCGCTCACCTCCTCTCTCTCTCCTGACCTTTCTCTCTCTCTCTCGCTCTCTTCTCCCCCCTCCTCCCCTTTTTCTTCTCGCAGCAGTCGATCCCCTCCGTGACGTCCCACTCTCGGTGCTCGTCTCTCCGACTCTCCCACTCTCTCCTCTCTCTCTCGAGCCTCCATCTCCACTCGCGCTCGAGGACCTCTCTGCTCATCCTCTCTCTCGAACAATCTCCTCTCACCCTCTCACACTCTTCCTCTGTCCTCCTCTCCCCTCATCTCTCTTCAAAAGGTCTCGCTTCCACTCTAGTCCCCCTCTATCCACGACTCTCTCTTCCTTTCATCATAGTCACCTGCTTCTTCTGTCTCCTCGTCGGTCGCTCTCTCTATGACATCTCTTCCTACTACTCTCGCTCATTTCCCCTCTACTTCTCCACGTAAACTCCTCACTTTCTCTGACTCCTAATCTATCCTCTCTCTGTTCGCCCTCCTCATCTCTACCTTCAGTTTCCCCCCCCCATTCTGATTCTCTCTCTCGCTCACTGCTCTTCCTCCGCTCTCGGCCTCACGCAACCACCATCTCCGTCCTCTCCATCCCGGGGTCTCTATGATTCTCTCTCTCTCCTAGCCCTCTCTCTCACTACCTCTCTCACTCTCTCTCCCCTCCACCTCTCCAGCCTTCTCTCTCTCAATCTCTCTCAGTCTCTTCATTCTCTCTATCTCTTGTCCCCCTCCCCCCCTCCCCCTCTCACTCCTCTCTCACCTCCTCTCTCCTCCTCCCTCCTCGTACTCTCTCCTTCATCCTCTCTGTTCTGACGTCTTCATCCTCAGTCTCTCTCTCCTCTCGTCTCTGTCTCTACCTCCATTCTCTCGGCTCTCTCTCCCTCTCTATCTCTCTAGTCTCCTCTCTCTCTCAGTCTCTCTCTTCTCTCTCTCTCTCCCTCTCTCATCTCTCTCCCCCTCTCCTCTCTCTCCTCTCTCCTCCTCTCCCTCTCTGGAGGAGAACTCTCCCTCGTTCCTCTCCTCTCCAAAACACTCTCTCCCTCCTCCTCTCTCTCTCCTCTCAGACTCTCTCTCACACTCTCTCTCTCTCATCGTTCGCACTCTCTCTCTCACTCCTCTCTAACATCTCCTGGTCTGTCCTCTGTCCTCTCTCTCCATAACCCATCTCATCTCCTCTATCCTCTCGTCTCTTCCTCGTCTCCTCCTCTCACTCCTCCTCTCATCTCCTCGTCCTCTCCTCTCTCATCTCTCGTCTCCATCCCTCCTGTCTTCTCTCGACCTCTCTCCTCCCTCCTCTCTCTTCTCTCTCCTCTCACAGAAGAGTCTCTCTCTCTCTCTCTTTGTCTCTCTTCTCTACACTCTCTCCCTCTCAAACTCTCTCTCTCTCCTCTCTCGTCTCTCATCCCTCCTCACTCTCAACTCTCTCTCTCTCTCCCTCTCCGTCTCTCTCCTCTCGTCTCGTCTCCTCTCTTCCGCTCTCCTCACCGTCCTCTCAAGCTCTCCTCCCCTCGTCTCCTCCTCCTAAAGACTCTTTCTCTCTCTCCGACTCTCTCTCCATCTCTCTCTCTATCTAGTCATCTCTCTCTATCTCTCTCTCTCTCTCTCTCTCTCTAGAGAGAAATCTCGGACCTCTCTCTCTCTCTCCTCTCGTTCCTCTCTCGTCTCTCTCCCTCCTCTCACTCTCCCTCCCTCATCTCACGCTCTCACTCCGTCCCTATCTCGTCAGCCTCTCCATCAGGGACTCTCTCTCGTCTCAGAATGAATAAAGACTCCAATATAGGCGAGATCATCTCTCCTCTCTCCTCTCTCTCCTCTCCGGAATCCGTCTCGATCTCCCTCTCTCTCTCTCCTCCGCTCTCCGTCTCCTCTCCTCTCCCTCTCAACTCTCTCTCTCTCTCTGATATCACTCTATCTCTCTCTCCTATCTGTCAGTCGCTCTCTTCTCTGTACTCGAGGGGAGATCTCTCAAAAGAATCTCTCTCTCTCACGATCTCTCTCTCCTCTCTCTCCAATCTCCTATCTCTCTCTCTCTCAGACTTCTCAGGCTCCTCTCTCATCTCTCTCTCACTCTTGTCTCTCTCTCTCAAGGAGAGTCATATCTCTCCGTCTGAGAGGGATCTCTCTCGTCATCTCTCTCTCTCTCTCTCTCTTCATTCTCCTTTCTCTCACTCTTGAGATGGGATTATCTCTCGAGAAAGAGTCTGTTCACGTCTCTCCTCTCTCTCTCCTCTTCCTCTGCGTCTCTCTCTCTCGTTCCGTCCATCTCTCGCTCTCATCTCGATCTCCTCGAGGCTCTATCCTCCCTCGTCATCCCTTATTCGTCCCTGCTCTCCCTCTCGACTCCTCTTCTCTCTCTCTTTCTCTCCTCTCCATCTCAATCTGTGTCGCTCTCTCTCTCTCGGGATTTCTCGTCCTCTCTCTCTCCTCTCTTTTCAAGTTCTCTCTGGACTTTCTCTCCTCTCTGTCGCTCTCTCTCTCATCTACGTCTCTACTCTCTGATCCCCAGTCCCACCTCTCTCTCTTCATTCCTCTCTTCTCTCCCCGAAATCGCTCTCGTCTCTCATCTATCGCTCATTCACTCTCTCTCTCTCTGCCTCAACTATCTCTGTTTCTGTCTCTCTGTCCTTGTCGTCTCACTCTCTCACTTACAACATCTCCCCAATCTCTCTATCCATCTCATCTTCACGTCTCTTCAAATGCATTTCGTCTCTATATCTCTCAATCTGTCATCCCTCTCACGCTCTCTCTCTGGGGTGGGTCTATCCATCTGCTGTCTATCCTCTGGGTGTTGGTGTGTATGTGTGATCGTTGTCTGTCTCCTCTCCCTCTATCATATCCTCTTCTGTCCCTGTTCTCACTCCCACTCTCTCTCTCTCTCTCCTACTCTTCTGTCTCCTGATCGCTCTCCCTCTCCTCACTCATTCCCATCGCCCTCCTCACCCCTCTCTCTGTCTCTCTCTTCTCTCTCTCTCTCTCCTCCTCGTACTTCTTTCTCTCTCACTCTTCCATCTCTCATCCTCTCTCTCTTCCCTCTCCAGCTCATCTCCTTCATCTCTCTCATCTTCTCTTCTCTCTCTCCCTCTCTCGTCTCTCTCTGCTCTCGTCATGGTGTTCAGATC
>CM065709.1:8156766-8158867 GCA_017654935.2 Phymorhynchus buccinoides | reverse complement strand
GTATATGTGTGTATGTGTGTGTGTGTGTGTGTGTGTGCATGTGTGTGTGTGTGTGCTGTGTGTGTGTGTGTGTGTGTATGTGTGTGTGTGTGTGTGTGTGGTGTGTGTGTGTGTGGGTGTGTGTGATGTGTGTGGTGTGTGTGTGTGTGTGTCTCTCTCTCTTATCTTCTCTCTCTTGCCATTAGGTCTGTTTCTGCTATATTCCATTTATGTTATCTGTGTGTGTTCGCGTTGTATTGCAATTTGTGTTTGAATGCGCTTTGAATGCTAACGTGCGTGTGCGCTTTGATTTGATTTCTATCAAGATTCAGCGCCGTATAAATACTATATGTTGTTGTTGTTGTGTGTGTGTGTGTGGTGTGTGTGTGTGTGTGTGTGTGTGTGTGTGTGTGTGTGTGTGTGTGGTGTGTGTGTGTGTGTGTGTGTGTGCGCGCGTGCGTGCGTGTGCGTGTGCATGAGAAAATAAGAAAAAAAAGAAAAGAAAGGGGGCAGAGAAAACAAAATTAATATTAACTAACGCATCAATTATAGTAATCTTGTTGATTGTGGCAGAGACTGGAAGTGAAGAATCATTTAGCAGTTTTGTAGGACATGCTAACATAAGTTCAGTTTTATTCTGGTTAAGCTGTAGTTTGTTGTGTGTCATCCAGATCTTTAGGTCCTCCTGTGTCCGCGATATCAGCCCATCAACTTCAGCAAGAGAGGCCGACTGATACACTTCTGTATCGTCAGCAAAACTTCATGTGACAAGGCATGCTGACTGACAACATCGGACACAGGAGTAGCATAGAGTACAAACAGAATAGGTGCCAGTACAGAGCCCTGTGGTACACCATACAAGAGGGCAGAAGGCTCTGAGTACAAGCCACTAACACAGACAGTCTGGCTGTGGTCAGCTAAGTAGCTCTCGAACCAGGCAAGAGTAAGGTCATGAATACCAAAATAATCTTTGGGTCGGCGAAGAAGAATGGAATGATCAATAGTGTCGAAAGCGGCACTAAGGTCAAGCAGAGCCAAGAGAGAAACTTTGTTTTCATCAAAACCTAAAAGAAAATCGTTTGCAATTTTGAGAAGGGCTGTTTCTGTACTGTGAAATATTCTATAGGCGGATTGATGGGGGTTCAGAAGGTGATTTTGTTCTAAATGTGTGAGTAGTTGACAAAGCACAGCCTTTTATGCTATTTTTGAAAGAAATGATAGATTGGTCACAAGTCTATAGCTTTTCAGATTGTCATCATCCAGGAAGGGTTTCTTTAACAGGGGGTGGACAATAGCAGACTTAATCATAGAAGGGGAAATAGCCAGACAAGAGAGAATCATTCACAATATGAGTGACATATGGTAGCAGTTCATCAATACAAACACAAAACAGGGACGATGGGATAGGGTCCAGTTCACATGATTTGGGACTAGCCCCTAAACAAAGCCATTTAACAAACTGTTTAGCTTCGTTGCACCAAGCGTTTGGAATTCTCTCCCTGACCATACCCGTAGCCAGTCCACTCTTCCTTCATTCAAGTCCCAACTAAAAACCCACTTCTTCAGGAAAGCTTTATCTCTGTAAAGTCTATAATCCTTTCCCCACTGTTGTCGTCCAGCTCAATGACGTTGAGTATGAGGTTAATGCGTGCACGTGTGTGGGGGGGGGGGGGGGGGGGGGGGGGTAGGGCGGGGGGGGGGGGGGGTAAGTGGCGGGGTGGTGGTGGTGGGTACGGCGGGTGGGATGGTTGGGGTGGGGTGTAATTATCTGAAGTGAGGTGGGTTTTAGTGTGTTGTGTTATGATTATGCAATGCATTCTCTAATGTATTCATTTTCATAGAGATGCATGGTGAGGATACGTGAACCAGTCTGTTAAAAATGTTTGTACGAACGGTGAGTGAAAAGCACATTGAGTTGCTTTAGCAAGATTATGCGCTATATAACTTATTAATTATGATTATGATTATGATTATGATTATTATTATTATTATTATTATTATTATTAGTCAGTCAGTCAGTCAGGAACAGAATCCAATGAAAACATTACCAGCTTCGCTCACTTTGTCGCGGCTGGTAATTATCAGTGCAGCCTAGGTGCAAAAAAAGATAGAGGAACATAGC
>CM065709.1:8149266-8151766 GCA_017654935.2 Phymorhynchus buccinoides | reverse complement strand
GTGTTGTGTGTTGTATTGTGCTGTTTTCTTTGTGTAGGTCTCAACTTAATAAAGACGAAAGCATCCCTTTTATTTTCCAAATCGAACGGATGTAGAGAGTCAAACCGTGCTTGTTCAAAACTGTAAATCATACTGGTGATTAAAATATTTGTGAATGCAAGTTGTATGCTTCTATAGATGGATGGATAGATAAATGGTTGTATGCGTGTGCATGATGTCTCTCTCTCTCTCTCTCTCTCTCTCCTCTCTCTCTCCTCTCTCTCTCTCTCTCTCTCTCTCTCTCTCTCTCTCTCTCTCTCTCGCTCTCTGTGTGTGTGTGTGTGTGTGTGTGTGTGTGTGTGTGTGTGTGTTGTGTGTGTGTGTGTGTGTGTATGTGTGTGTCCGAGGATTGTATGTGCGTGTGGCATTTATAATAGTCGCATATTTTATCTTTTGGTTTTTCTACATACTATGTCTCTGTCTTTATTGTGTTGTTTTGTTGATTTGTTTTATCGCTGCAAAAATAATTTCCTGAAAAATTGACAATACAAATATTGATTGATTGATTAATTGATTGATTGGTTGTTTCATTGATTGATTGATTTATGGATCGGTTGATTGTCCAGTCTGACATCAAATACTGCTACCCCCTTTCCTTCTTTTCCCCCTGACTACCCATTCTTAAGATTAAGCCTGTCCATCAAAAAGGATGGTTTTTTTAATGTTTGCTCTGAAATAAAATGCTTTTATACTTGGTATTTTCAGTTAGTAAGCTTTTTACTGGCGTCTTAGAGTGTGCGGTTATAAAAAGTGATCTTGTTTTGTTTCTGTTTCTGTCTGGATACGTCGCAGACGCCACACGTCTGACGATAAATCGCGACGGAACTTGGAGGGCGCATGAACCTAATAGAAATCATAGAAGGAGAAAGACCTACTGCTTACCCTGAAGGGCCTAGGCCCCACTTCCAGAAGCAAGATTTTAAAAAAAGTCCTAGTAGGCTAGTGGTCAGTAGTTGCAGGCTCAGATGGTGATCTGGTCAGCGCTGATGACAATGGGCTGACAGATCCTGCGGTGACATTGGCCTCGCTTAGTTGGTTCCACTCCATGGCAGTCCGGATAAAGGAGCAATGAGAAAATGTTGGATTGGATATTGTATATTTATTGTATTGGTGTTTGTTCAAAGATTCGAATACAACAAGTAGGTGTTCCAAACTAACCTGTAATGTGATTTTCCTGTTCCAGATCCCTGGCTAAGCTGGAGGAGGCAGCTGGGTAACCACAGTGCAGCATCATCTCCACACACTAGCAGTGTGGCCTGCTCTACACAGGCAGCGAAATAGAAAGGTTTCAGTTGTCAGGACCATCAATGACTACAATTACAACTTTCTTTAAAGAACAATAACAGACATGTCTCAATTCGTTTTGATTTTGTCCGACTTTGTATTTTTGTTTTTAATCCTTTCATCCACGATCTTGTATCTGATAATCCGTTGGATTGTCTCTCTTTCATTTGCTGGCTTTCTGTCTATTCCGCTTTCTTTCTTTTCTTTTTGTTCTTTCATTTCTGGTAATAACTGCATACACTGTAGATATGGGACTCTTGGGATGAAAACCAAACTATGTTATATAGGCCCCTACACCCATGCACGTATTCACAAAAGGGGTGTATGGAACTTGGCTAAAGTTTGGTTTTTGTTTGTTTAGCCCAATTGTTTTTACACGCTCTTGATTTCTTGTCCACCTTTCCCTGTCTCTCGATCTTTCTACTTTCCTTATTTAAAAACAATTACCAACAGAATTTACTTTTTTCTGTTTCGCAGTTTTGAAAACAACAACAACAACAGTTTCAATCAAATCTAAGCTTTAAAAAAATAAACCTGAATTAGTTTTAGTTATACGCTCAGGATGCCAGTGCAATGCATACATGTCTTGTGTTACACACTATCTAAAATCAATTTAATGTCAGGCTAACACAAGAATGTACTGGCAATAACAAAAAATTTCAACACGAATGAAGAATGAAACAAAATTGAACAACAACAAAACAAAACACTTGAAACATTTTTTTAAAAATCACTCAAATGAATAAACATTTTTGTAATGAACTTTTTTTTAATCATTGAACGTGCATAGATACATTTCATCATCGAACACATTTTGTATAACATGCATATTATACATAATTATTAACATTCAAATAAACATAAATAAAATTGCTGCAACATTCAATGTTTTCCCTTTTTTTTAAAGAGAGCAAAAAGAAAGAAAAACAGACAGAGAAAAAGATAGGGTCTGAAAGACATACAGAAAAGTTAAAGTGGGCATTGAAGAATGCACTGTATAATCATAATTTACGTAAGCCATATAAATATTTGTAGGAGGAAAAACAACACCCCAAAAGACCAGTTAAAGTGATAAGTGCCTGTTAATAAGTTACACAAACAATGATGTATAGGGATTCCAAGCTTGAACTGTTTCATCATAAACCATATTGATGCTTGCAATGTATTTTTCAATACT
>CM065709.1:8139266-8144266 GCA_017654935.2 Phymorhynchus buccinoides | reverse complement strand
GAACTACTAATCACTATACAAGAAAACCGACTTAAGGTAAGAATAGCGATATTTCGGGTTTATTTATTTTTCAACCTTCGACGGGCCAATAGTACAGGGCGAGTTTCACAGGGACTAACGTTTCGTTCGCCCTCGCTTCAAATCCTCAGAAATTAAGCTTATCTACAGTTGTTATTTAGTCATTGTTGGTTTGTAGTTTATTAATTAAAGAAATTAGGCAAAAACGGTCTAAGAGAGCACCCTTCGTTGCCAGATAGTTCGCATGGCGGTTTTGCTCTCAGTCTAAATGGTGACCAAGCGAGCAGAACTCATTCCGGAAACTAGTAGGGGGTGAATGTGAAGACGGTTTCTTGCTGTTGATTGTACATTACAGTTTGTTTCAAATAAACATTTTTTTTGAGCAATCAGACAATGAGCTTGTTAATATTCTCCGCATAAGTTTTCTAAAGTGTTTCTTAGGCCACGTGGTTTGCCGATAGCGTTTTATTCGCGTGAGCGACCGTTATCTAGAGAAACTCGCCCCTGGTCCAACCAAGTAAAAAAATATAAAACCGCCTTTAAAATACAGTGGTACACAATTAAAACAAATTTATGATCAAAACTCATAAAAGCAAATACGAAGCAAACAAGCAAAGGAAGGCGAGTTTTGCACGAGCTCTTCAAAAGAAAAAAAATCACTGTGATTAGAATAGAAGCTAACCCACAAAACCAGAAGATGTATGAGATGGTGTTCAATGCACTTTTATGCAGGTCTTACAATGTGAACCACTAACACAGAAAGAGACCTAGTTTGTCTTAAAAAAAAAATGAAACAGACTGCAACGTCACAATAGGATATACAACAAACAAGCAAAACTACTACAACAAGTGTGAAGTGACGTTATTTATTCGCAAGAGACAAAACGAAACTACTGGATCTGTCGGCGAATGCGCCTTTATCAACTTAGTCAACAAGAAACACAAGAAGCGTGCATGTTTGTCTACAAGAAACATGCACACACAACACGACACTAACGCGCGCGATGCACAACACACACACACACACACACACACGCGCGCGCGCGGCAGCTACAGCAGCGCACGCACGCACCCGCACGCACCACGCAAACGGCACGCACGCACGCACGCACGACACGCACGCCACACACACACACACACACCCACTCATGTATGCACACACACACACACAAAACACACAAATACTTGTTTGTTTGTTTTTAATATAAAAACCCAGCAAATCACGCAGTCACGATCTTAAGATAACCTGGCTGTTTAATTCTTTTTTTCCTTTCTTGTTTAAAAAAAAATCATCTTAATCACGATTTTGGAGATATATAAGCTGCTCATTCAAACAACTGTTTAGTCTGTTTTTCTTTCAGTCCATACGAATTCAGTCGGTAAGTAAATACGCAAGTATTGTTGTTTTTGTTTTGTTTATCATTCATTTACACTACTATCATGCTACTGTTTGCAATATATAATTGATTAGTGTTATTAAGTCCAAAATAAAACTACTCTTCCCGTCAGGTACCTAATGAGAGATAAATAGGTTATTTGTAGCAAAATTATAATAACAACCATTCTTGGGCAACAGTTTTGATGAAGCTATAAATAAAAAGTATTCAATTCTGTTATTCGGAATTATGGAAATGTTTCCAATTTTTCTCATTTATTTCGCCTACTTTTTTTTTTAATTACATTGTGACAGCTTGAAGGCTCAACTCATAAACAAAAATTGGGATGGCGTTTTCTTTTCAGTTTTCAGTTTACAGTGGAGTCTGAAGATAGGTAAAATGCTAACTGAATTTATAAAACAGATGTTTGAAACATTGTTCCTGAAAATACATGCACGGTAAAATGCAACAACAATACGGATACATGTCGGAAAGGCAAAAAAGTGGAATTATACGCATAGGCCACAGTGAAGTGGTATGTTTAAATAAAATGCTATCAGAATCACTTTTTTAACAAACAAAAGTAGGTTGATTGCCAGTAATTAGCACTTGAAAAAAGTAAACAAGACTGCAACAAGAACAACAACAGCAAAATAAACAAAATATTTCGCAATCTTAACGACAAGGGGTGAAGTGGGTCCTGTAAAGGTGGAGACCTCTACAAGGTAGTTGAAATGCATAGGCGCCTATACAAAAAATATATGACAGACGTGTACGTCAGTTCTATTAGACCTACTCGTCCTCTGTTAACAACAAAGCAAAACCTGCACATAGCGAGTTCGGCTTCAGTGCATCAAGGACAAATTTATCCGAACACATAATTCGCCAGAATCTCTATGCTACACTCTAAGAAAACCCATGTAAGTGAAAATTCATTGCAATTATGACACAAAATGTTAGCAGCTCCCTGATATTGACCGGATAGCTTAAACATGTAACTGGACTATAGCACGACGAAACTCAATGCTCATTAATATAAAGGTCGGCGTATCATATATCCAAAGCTGATAACATAAAAACCTGCTCTAGCTTGTAAATTACCTTTAAAATCAGGCGCTACTTGAAAATGTTACATGCCCAAACGGTAAATGAGGCCGCCAATGTGGATATTTGCCAAATTGAATTCGGAAGTCCAGCAATGGTACATTCCGGTCTAGAAGTGTTCACTAGCATCCCATTGATGCCATCCGCTAGGATGTCGGCTTCTAAAACGCAAAAGGTGAGGCACTTCCCTTTCTTTAAATAGGCTATCCGACTAGAGGCTTAGAGGGGTTTTTTTTCTTTCTGCTTCAATCTGTCAGTTTATTTATGTCTTGCTGTACAGAGATGAAGGCTGCCATTCGTTCTGCTGGCTACTTTGGTGGTGGATTACGCCGGCCTCAAAAACGTTTTTTCATTAGTGACATTCAGAACTGATCCACAAGCTGCCAGAAACACTTCAACCAGCCGAGGACCAATTCAATGAACTCGTCTGGAATTTGAATCCATGTAAGCTTTTGGAACTCGTATATGAGGTGGATGAACGTTGCTGCTGCTTACTGACTCGGGTAGCACGGCCTGCTGCTGTTGGCGATGATGACACTAGTAGACCTAAGTTTGCCCCGTTGTCTGTTATGTGGTACTTTGTTGTTGTTCGGATGGTGATGACGAGCGACGATGATGACGGCGACAAACACATACGACGGTGAGACGATGAAACATGGTCAAAAAAAACAATCACCAATTCTATGTTTCTTAAGGACTTAATGGTTGTAGGGCTAGGCCTACACAATGCTTCGTAAAAAGAACCGTTACTTTAAACGTGGTAAATTTGCATTTGTTTGTTATGTAAATATTAAGTGATTTATTTTCACCTTAGATCAATTACCCTGTTGATTGCAGGGTCGTATAATTTATAAACTTAGATTGTTTGCCAGGTGTACAATCAATCATGAAAATCTGCGTGATTTACGTATGTAGAATTAATCCCAATTCTTTGATTGCCAGTATGTAATTAGTAGGCCTATTCTCCAATAGTGTGTTGATTTAACCTGCAGCAATAATAAATACGTAAATTTATTGATTCACATGCATAAATGTATATTTCATTAGCTACTGTACCGCGAGATGCAAGTCATAATCAGAAAGCGACCCACCATTAAAGAGCTCAGGATCAAACACTTTATTAGCACTTTATTAAAAGAGCTCTTCTCTCTCTCAAGACAATCGTTAACTCTTTCTTTCACTGGGTATATGTAGGCCTACACCTTGCATAAACTCGGGCCGATAATTATATGTTGATTTGGTATGCTGATCCTACCACTTACGTTTCTAAAGCAATAAATGTAGAACCTTGTGGATTCCATTGCACCTTAAAACTAGAAAAACATGAATGAATCAATACTAAAAAAAGTATGATAATGAAAAGCTCTCCTTCAAAATCTAAAATATTATCTATGTTCAATATATTTGTCTGGCCTGATTTACAAAATTCGATTAAACTCAATGAAAAGACCGATTTCTAAAGATGGAGACTAGAGGGCGCGCGCGTGGTCACCCAATATCAGTCCAAGGACATTCGTTTTAGCATTCCATTTTAGAATGATTATAAAACAATATCTGTGATACAAGTGGCAGAAATATGGCCTTGAAAGTTTACAGCCAAGAAATGATCAAATTGCCACAGTTTAATCCAGCTCTGGAATGCAAGATTACTAAATTCATGCAACAATTAACAGTTAATTTGGTTTTCCTTGCCCCTTTCAGGTTGCTATTAACTTGTCTTTCTTACATTCTTGGACAATCACACATACACCACACAAACACCACACACACACACCACACACACACACACACACAACATAAACACACAAACACACACACACACACACACACAAACAAACCACACGCGCGCGCGCGCGCGGAGCGCGGCGCGCGCATAAGGTTTAGGCTACCTTTTTTAATTTTCTACGGCTAATATTACATCCGTTGTGTGAAAGACTTTACAAGAAATCAGTCAAATGAAACCAAAACTTACGACTTCGCCCAGTTGTTGCAGTCCACTTCGACAAAGATTGTGGCGTTCCTGGTGGACAGATAGACTCGGGATGACGGCGGTAGACTGCAAGATGATCTGCGAGAAAGCGGCCCCCACTGATCTCGGCGCTGACAATGCTGGCATGGACGGACTAGCGTGTGGGCACTGCGTGCGCTGCGTAATGTTGTGGTGTGTGTGTGTGTGTGTGTGTGTGTGTGTGTGTGTGTGCCGTGTGTTGTGGTACGTGTGCGCGCGTGTGCGGTGCAGTGGTGTGTGGTGTGTGTGTTTGCGTGTGGGTGCGTTGTATTGTGATGGTTTTCTTTGTGTAGGTTCAAATAAATAAGACGAAAGCATCCTTTGTTTTTTCCAAATCGAACTGATGTAGAGGTCAAACTGCTTGTTCAAAAACTGTAAATCATATTGTGATTAAAATAGGTGTGATAAAGTGTATGCGTCTATAGATGGATGGATAGATAAATGGTGTATGCGTGTGCATGATGGTCTCTCTTCTCCTCTCTCTCTCTCTCCTC
>CM065709.1:8117359-8137359 GCA_017654935.2 Phymorhynchus buccinoides | reverse complement strand
TTTCACCAGAGAACAATGATAGTACCTTCTGGCTTTCACCCTGAGATTAATAATAGTACCTTCTGACTTTCACCAGAGAAGAACGATACATTTGTAGTACCTTTTCACCAGAGACTAATTATAATACCTTCTGGCTTTCACCAGAGAATAATGATAGTACCTTCTGTCTTTCACCAGAGAAGAATGATAGTATATTCTGACTTTCACCAGAGAAGAATGATAATACCTTCTGGCTTTCACATGAAAATAATGATAAACCTTCTGACTTTCACCTAGAAAAGAATGATAGTACCTTCTGACTTTCACCAGAGAAGAATGATAGTATATTCTGACTTTCACCAGAGAAGAATGATAGTACCTTCTGACATTCACCAGAGAAGATGATAGTGCCTTCTGACTTTCACCAGAGAAGAATGATAGTACCTTCTGGCTTTCACCCTGAGAAAAATGATAGTACCTTCTGGCTTTCACCAGATAATAATGATAGTACCTTCTGTCTTTCACCAGAGAATAATGATAGTACCTTCTGTCTTTCACCAGAGAAGAATGATAGTACCTTCTGGCTTTTACCAGAGAAGAATGATAGTACCTTCTGGCTTTACCAGAGAAGACTGATAGTACCTTCTGGCTTTCACCCTGAGATTAATAATAGTACCTTCTGACTTTCACCAGAGAAGAATGATAATACCTTCTTACATTTATCTTGAGAAGAATGATAGTACGTTTTTGTCTTTCACCCAGAGGAGAATCATAGTACCTTCTGGCTTTCACCAGAGAATAATGATAGTACCTTCTGACTTTTACCGGAAACAATGATGGAACCTTCTGAAGAATGATAGTACCTTCTGGCTTTCACCAGAGGAGAATGATAGTACCTTCTGGTTTTCATCAGAGAATAATGCTAGTACCTTCTGACTTTCATCAGAGAAGAATGATAGTACCTTCTGGCTTTCACCAGAGAAGAATGATAGTACCTTCTGGCTTTCACCAGAGAAGATAGTACCTTCTGACTTTCACCAGATATGAATGATAGTACCTTCTTGCTTTCACCAGAGAATAATGATAGTACCTTCTGGCTTTCACCAGAGAAGAATGATAGTACCTTCTGACTTTCACCAGAGAAGAATGATAGTACCTTTTGGCTTTCACCCAGAGAAGAATGATAGTACCTTCTGACTTTCACCAGAGAAGAATGATAGTACCTTCTCGCTTTCACCAGAGAATAATGATAGTACCTTCTGGCTTTCACCAGAGAAGAATGATAGTAGCTTCTGACTTTCACCAGAGAAGAATGATAGTACCTTCTTTCTTTTATCTTGAGAAGAATGATAGTACCTTCTGACTTTCACCAGAGAAGAATGATAGTACCTTATCGCTTTCACCAGAGAAGAATGATAGTACCTTCTTTCTTTTATCTTGAGAAGAATGATAGTACCTTGTGTCTTTCACCCAGAGGAGAATGATAATGCCTTCTGACTTTCACCAGAGGATAATTATAGTACCTTCTGACTTTCACCTGAGGAGAATGATAGTACCCTCTGTCTTTCACCAGAGAAGAATGATAGTACCTTTTGACTTTCACCAGAGAACAATGATAGTACCCTCTGTCTTTCACCTCGAGAAGAATGATAGTGCTTTCTGGTTTATACCATATGCTATGATATTTATCAAAAGATTCCGAGACATCTTGCACATTGAATCTCAGAATGTTGGTTTACGTCAAGTGCCAAGCTACAGAGGCATAACTTGCGTGCTATGAATGTGTATGGCTCATTAAGAAATAGTGAGGGGGGGGGGGGGGAGGAGGGGGAGGGAGGGAGAGATAGAGAGGGGGGAGAGGAGGAGGAGGGATCGAGGGAGAAAGCGAGAGGGAGTGAAGGAGAGGAGGGAGAGAGAGAGAGAGAGAGAGAGAGAGGAGAGAGAGAGAGAGAGAGAGAGAGAAGAGAGGAGAGAGAGGAGAGAGAGAGAGAGAGAGAGAGAGAGAGAGAGGAGAGATAATGACAATGATGATAATGATATTGAAGCTTTATTTTACAACGGTAAAAGTATTGACTTAGAGCAAGAGAGAGGGAGGGAGAGAGGGAGAGAGAGCGAGAGAGAGGGAGAGGGAGAGAGAGAGAGAGAGGGGGAGACAGAGAGAGAGAGAGTGAGAGAGAGAGAGAGAGAGAGAGAGAGAGAGAGAGGGAGAGAGAGAGGGAGAGAGAGAGAGGGAGAGAGACAGAGAGAGAAAACGAAAACGAAGACACATAGAGAAGGGGACACTTTCTCACAACATAATACTAGGACACGCGTGTCTCAGAGAGAGAGAGAGAGAGAGAGAGAGAGAGAGAGAGAGAGAGGGGGGGGGGGGGAGAGAGAGACAGAGAGAAAACGAAAACGAAGACACATAGAGAAGGGGGACACATAGAGAAGGGGACACTTTCTCACAACATAATACTAGACACGCGTGTCTCTGAGAGAGAGAGAGAGAGAGAGAGAGAGAGAGAGAGAGAGAGAGAGAGAGAGAGAGAGAGAGAGAGAGAGAGAGAGAGAGAGAGAGAGAGAGAGAGAGAGAGAGAGAGACAGACAGAGAGAGAGGGAGAGAGACAGAGAGAAAACGAAAACGAAGACACATAGAGAAGGGGGACACATAGAGAAGGGGACACTTTCTCACAACATAATACTAGACACGCGTGTCTCTGAGAGACAATTGACAATTTGACAATTTGATATTTATTGTCATTACCAACATAGGTCTTATGACAAGGGGGGAGAGTATACAATACAAAATGGCCATTGTCAACAGCAAAACAATTAAGTCCATTTAAAAATAATAAGGTAGATGGAAACAACAACAAACATTACTTAATGCTTATATCGTTCCATTTCCGTGTGTCCAAAAATCAAATGGAGGAGAAAAAAAAAAACACCAAAAAACCCCCCAAAAAAACCAACCCCTCATCTGATCTCTTGTTTCGAGGATTTCCTCCTTTGTGTTTTATAATAAAGAGAAGAGAAAGAGTTCGATCTTTTAAAATAAGTGTATTATTGGTCGACCACCCAAACTTAATTGCTACCCTATGTACATGTATATTTGCACTCAAAACGATTCTTTATTACGAGAGAAAGCTTTACTTATTTCTTATTGTCATAGCCTCTGCAATGTATTTTGCAACAGACTGAATTACCTGGTCATCCTTTGATGATGGAATAAAAGCTACATCTTGTCTTTTAGCAATATCTGATTTAAAGAATGAACATGTTTTTCGAACCTCATTGTATGCAACACAATTGAACAAAAAATGACTCTCATCATCCACATATTATGGCCACATAAAGGACAAGGGTGTTCTGTAGATGTACCACAATATATGAGAGAGAGAGAGAGAGAGAGAGAGA
Source organism: Phymorhynchus buccinoides (assembly GCA_017654935.2). Taxonomy (NCBI): domain Eukaryota; kingdom Metazoa; phylum Mollusca; class Gastropoda; order Neogastropoda; family Raphitomidae; genus Phymorhynchus; species Phymorhynchus buccinoides. Next base: position 8,133,981 of record CM065709.1, on the reverse strand, counting down.
GAGAGAGAGAGAGAGAGAGAGAGAGAGAGAGAGAGACAGAGAGAGACAGAGAGAGAGACAGAGACAGAGAGAGAGACAGAGACAGAGACAGAGAGAGAGAGAGAGAGAGAGAGAGAGAGAGAGAGAGAGAGACAGACAGACAGACAGACAGAGACAGAGAGAGAGAGAGAGAGAGAGAGAGAGAGAGAGAGAGAGAGAGAGAGAGAGAGAGAGAGAGAGAGAGAGAGAGAGAGTTGCCTAAAATCTTTATCTTTGGAAAATAAAGTGTAAGTTTTCTCTGTGACTAAACGTCGATAAGTTATTTCCCTTTTTGATTTATTTGTGTATGCCAATGAATTCCATTTTGATTTAGAGTACTTTTCCTATTGCTACAAAGAAAGGAAAAATTAGTAATGTTTTATGTTTGAAACAATAGTAAGAACAATTAAACAAAACTAAGGGTACCATTTTAAACAAGCTATACACATATACAGGGCCATTGATATTCTATACACATATGTTTTATACAAAGTACGGTTAGTTGTTTTTATCGAAATAACACATACATATAATTATTACGTGGCACTGCCAAACTATATTGTTATCAGGAGCGAAATTGGCGGAAAGGTGTTAAAAACAGAAAATAACTGCCATTTAACGGTTATTTTGTTAAGTTTTCTTTCTGCAAAATAGTTTAAAACCATCACGGTGACGCAACGGACCTAACATCCAAATATCATTCAAATCGGTTAAGGCTTTCTTGACTTTAACGTGGGACAGACAGACAGACAGACACACAGACAGACACGGTCCTTCTTTGGCTCACTGTGCTGTGGGATGCCAAGTCGCTTCGCTCCTGATAACAATATAGTTTGGCAGTGCCACGTAAGAATTATATTTTTGTGCATATATATATACTTGTGGCGGTGCCATAGCCGAAGAGGTTTAACCGAGGCGTGGTCATCGCTACACCTATCTGTATTAATATTTAAAAAAATCGGGACTTTACTGGTTTCGTACTGCCTCCGGGCATTGCCTCCAGTATTGTTCCCACCATATTTGTATTTACAAATGTCCCATATGTGTCTGATTCAGACCAAGAGGACGTATTTTCGTCGCCTAAGCACTGCCTCCGGGTATTGCCTCTAGTATTGTTCCCACCATCTTTATATTTATAAATGCCCCACATGGCCGAAGGGCCCTATTTTCACCGAATAAGAGTATCCAAATCTCAACTCCTAATCTCGCACCACGGATTTTGAGTGACAGCAAACAGTGCTGTTAATCTATATTATAATACGCGTGCCGACAAGAATTTTTAATCTCTATTTTCTCCTAAGTCGCGGCGATTTTTACCTTCAACTGTGAAATATAGGGGCGCGTGTAGGTGCTTAACAGTTCTTCCAAGCGAAATTCGCCAAGTCGTCGCTTAAAGCCGGGATTTCACATAAACGTTGCTTAACGGAGGGAGTGATTTGAAAGAAAGACAGTGACAGTGACAGTGGAATAGCCGTGACGAAGTTTGCCGAAGTTATTCACGTTGGCTATGCATGCAAAATTTGGGTCGTCTGCTTCGCCCGAAAATTGCCGAAGCTACCTTCGGAAAACACGAAGATTGCAAGGTCACATTTCAAGTTGGCTATACAGAGACCGTCAACTTTACTGCAATCTGTAAAATTAATATTATTTTTTTCTTCTCCGTGGTAATGGTTATTTGAATGAACGAACCACTTTGACAATCGAAGGCAATAATTATCATGATGCAAATTGCTAAAATCCGTCGTAAAGCTGGTGAGTTAAACTGTCTAATTTTTGGGTGGACGGTCTGTTGGAAGCCATTTGCATTTTCAAAACGGTTCATTTTTAGACACGTGCGTGTGCTAAAAGAAAGCCGAAGCTAACTCACTGCACCTAGAAGAGGGAGGCGAGTAGGGCTTTTGTACAAATAGTTCCTCTACCTTCTGGAAGTTTTGTGTTTGGTCTAACCATATTTGTTTTGAAAGGTGCATAACGGAGAACAATGCATGAATTGACAGGAAACCGAGCAAGCAATGATTAAGTGTGTGCTGTCTACTGTGTGTGTGTGTGTGTGTGTGTGGTGTGTGTGTGTGTGTGTGTGTGTGTGTGTGTGTGTGTGTGTGTGTGTGTGTGTGTGTGTGTGTGTGTGTGTGTGTGTGTGTGTGTGTGTGTGTGTGTGTGTGTGTGTGTGTGTGTGTGTGTGTGTGTGTGTGTGTGTGTGTGTGTGCGTGTGTTTGCGCGTGTGCGTGCGTGCGTGTGTGTGTGTGTGTGCATTTTCACAACATTTAGAAAAAAAAAATTGCTTTTGAAAGTTGATTTCGAAGGCAAAAATGTTGCTCGCGCGTCAAATCAGTAGGTCCGTGGTCGCGGGTTCGAGTCAGCCTTTTTGGTAAAGGTAAAGATGTGCCCCCCCCCCCCCCCCCCCCCCCCCCCCTGCATTTACTCAGTTAATTCTATTTTTCCATTTTTGCCTTTCTTACCATGCATAAAGCTGTATTTTAGGAACATTTTTAGCTAATAACCTTTTTGGAATACTAACCCTATCCCTAACCCTAGCCCTAAACCTAACCCTACCCCCCACTATGTACTGCAGTACACCGCGATTTGTCACAGTTGTGGTTCGTTGCGTTTTTCTGTCTTATAGGGTGGGGGGGTAGGGTTAGGCTTAGGGCTAGGGTTAGGGCTAGGGTTAGTATTCCAAAAAGGCTATTAGCTAAAAATGTTCCTAAAATACAGCTTTATGTATGGTAAGAAAGGCAATAATGGAAAAATACAATTAACCGAGAAATGTGTTGGGGAGGGCGGGGGGGGGGGCTTTTTCATCATGATTTTTTTTTTTTTTTTAAAGGAGAGGGGAGTGGGCGGAAGGGAGGGTGCACCACCACATATTTTGTTTGTCTCTTTTCGTCATTATTTACATCTAACCAGTTCTTCTTCTTCTTCTTCTTCGATCGCTCAGACAGGTTCCTATCAATTATGAACGCAGATGCTTCATGCTGCCGTGCGGAGCACGGGTTTATCTAGTAATTATATATTGTGCATACATACCTAATCTCTCTCTCTCTCTCTCTCTCTCTCTCTCTCTCTCTCTCTCTCTCTCTCTCTCTCTCTCTCTCTCTCTCTCTCTCTCTCTCTCTCTCTCTCTCTCTCTCTCTCTCTCTCTCTCTCCTCTCTCTCTCTCTCTCTCTCTCTCTCTCTCTTGCGTACTGATGCACATTAGACATGAAGGTTTAAGATTTACACGGATCTGGCAGAGTGTGTGTGTGTGTGTGTGTGTGGGGGGGGGGGGGGGGGGGGGCGGGGGGGGGGGGGGGGGGGGGGGGGGGGGGTGGGGGGGGGAGGAGGGGGCGTGTGACTGGATAGATGTGGGCGTGTGAACACTCTTCTCTGTGATTTTGTAAGAAAAGGGGGAGGGGAGTGGGATGGGGTGAGGAATGCGATATATGTATCAACTGTTTAAATGAGTAATGTTTTCAACCGTTTCTGGTTTATTGCTTGCCAAATTTTGCATGATTTGTTCAGCGTATTCTGAATCTATTTTTTATTTATGTTATTTTTCTTATTTGTTATCGCCCCTACCCCCACTGTTCCGTTTGACATGGGCAGATGGCCCATTTCATTAAATCGTTCTTGTTCTCCCCCCCCCCCCACCCCGTCTCTCTCTCTCTCTCTCTCTCTCTCTCTCTCTCTCTCTCGCATCTCTCTCTCTCTCTCATCTCTCTCCTCTCTCTCTCTCTCTCTCTCTCTCTCTCTCTCTCTCTCTCTCTCTCATTCATGATGACAGCCATTCTAAATTGACAGTAGCTTGCTGGCACCAAAGGTTATAACATGCGGATTTTGAATGACAGCAAACAGGGCTGTTAATAATTATATATTGTGCACACCAACCTAAATCTCTCTCTCTCTCTCTCTCTCTCTCTCTCTCTCTCTCTCTCTCTCTCTCTCTCTCTCTCTCCCCGTCTCTCTCTCTCTGTCTCCGTCCCGTCTCCGTTCTACAATATAGGGATGATTTTTTTTGCATGCTTTACATTACTTTGTATGTGTTTATTTTCGTTTTCCATTTTCTACTTTTATAAATGTATTCTGTCCAGAGGGCTGGATGCAAAAAAGCATGTTATTGCTTACTCTATTACCCTCTATAAATAAAATTCAATCAATCAATCAATCTCTCTCTCTCTCTTCTCTCTCTCCTCTCTCTCTAGCTCTCTCTCTCTCTCTCCATCCTCTCTCTCTCTCTCTCTCTCTCCTCTCTCTCTCTCTCTCATCTCTCTCTCTCTCTCTCGACTCTCCTCTTCTTCTCTTTTCCTCCCCACTATCTCTGTCTCCCTATCTTTCCATCTATTCTTCCTCTTCGTGTCTTTCCGTCTCTATCTCTTTCTTCTCTTTTATTCTTCCTCTCTCTCTCTCTCTCTCTCTCTCTCATCTCTCTCTTCTCTTCCTCCTTCTCTCTCTCTGTGTCTCTGTCTCTCTCTCTCTCTCTGTCTCTCTGTCTCTCTCTCCGTCTCTCTCTCTCTCTCTCTCTCTCTCTCTCTCTCTCTCTCTCTCTCTCTCTCTCTCTCTCTCTCTCTCTCTCTCTCTCTCTCTCTCTCTCTTCTCTCGTAGGCATGTTATCTTTGCGTTCACGTTTTCTGAACTTTACTCGTGCTTCTAATAATGTGAATACTTTTGGTCCATTTTGTTCTGATTGTGATGAAACAGAACTTCATTTCCCTTTAGTATGTTCAAAATACACTTCTTTGCGTGCTCAGTTGATACCTCGTAAATACTTCCGATGTCCTTCATTGAACAAGATGACATTATTATTGTCGAATGAAAATGAAAATATAGTTCTTAGAGTTTGTAAATACGTGTATAAGGCATATATAGTCAGGCAAAATGCTCTGCAAGCACTTCAGTAATGTCTTGTTATTACATGTATGTCATAATTTTGTCAACGTGAACTCCATTTGTATGGGCCTGTGGCCTAACATAGTAAATCATTTCAGACTTCAGACTTCATTGTTCTTTCTTTCTTTCTTCTTCGTATTCGTTTGTACTGTCAATTTCTCCTTCAGCTTGTTTTGTTGTTATTGTTTTTTGTGTTGTTTGCTACGAAGTCAGAATGATGATGAAAGTATACCACTCAAACAAAAGCAGGTGCCAAGAAACAGCAGGGAAATCTCAAAACAAAAATCGTTTCTGCCCATCAACGCAAGCAGAGAGAGAGAGAGAGAGAGGAGAGAGAGAGAGAAGAGAGAGAGAGAGAGAGAGAGACGGAGGAGAGAGAGAGAGAGAGAGAGAGAGAGAGAGAGAGGTTTAGGTATTAGGTACTTTATAGTCACAGAGGCGTCTCTGTGAAATTCGGGTTGCTCCCACCTGGAGAGCGCGTCGCTGCCAGAGGCGCGCCACCCCACCCATTTTTTTTTAATTTTTTTGCATGCGATTTTGTCACTGATGAGGATGAGGAGGGAGGGGGGGAGGGGGGGGCAGGGGGGGGGAGGGTACAGTCCATTTTTGACCAAATGACAACTTTTTTTTCGTTGCCACTGGGTTTAACTGTGTGCTAAGTGCATGAGCACACGGGACCTCGGTTTATCGTCTCATCCAAAAGACTCCACGTTCAGACCGTTAAGGCCTAGAAGGCCTAGTGCAGAGTGAGAGGAAAAAAATCTCCTGTACCCAGGTTCAACTCGGGTTTACTTGACACGAAGCGAACGCGCTACCACTGTGCCACTCTACAGAGGGAGGGAGGGAGGGAGGGAGGAGAGAGAGGAGAGAGAGAGAGAGAGAGAGAGAGAGAGAGAGAGAGAGAGAGAGAGAGAGAGAGAGAGAGAGGGGAGGAGGAGAGAGAGAGAGAGAGAGAGAGAGAGAGAGAGAGAGAGAGAGAGGGGGGGGGGAGAGACAGAGAGAGAGAGAGAGAGAGACGTGGGCGAGAGAGAGAGAGAGAGAGAGAGAGAGAGAGAGAGAGAGAGAGAGAGAGATGATGAGACAGAGAGAGAGAGAGAGAGTACGATTTATGAAGAGAGAGAGAAATTGAAAATGAATTTTTATTGACATTTCAATTATTTAGCAAACAATGCTCCAACGCCAAGGAAGCATAGACCATGAACTGAGTGTTTCAAAGGGAAATAACCAAATACACGTATAGCTGTAAGTACATGGTTGCTTTGTTGTGTGGTAAACAGGGAAATATAATAATTGCTTCCCCTTTTAATTTTTAAATTTTTTTAAATTTTTAATCGTTTCGGTTTTCTTGACTTTCCTCCTTTAATTATTTTAAAAAAGAAAGATGCTATTGCACTCTTAAAACATTACGCAAACCCAAAAGGGTGATGCTGATTATAATTTAAAATGAAATATAAAAATGCTTACGTGCAACAACAGTGCGCTTGTTTTATATAAAACAAATAACAAAAATAATGTTGACTGAATTCCTTGAATAAAAGAGTATAGATCTTTGCAGAAGAACTTGTGGCGGTGCCATAGCCGAAAAGGTTTAACCGAGGCGTGGTCACCGCTACAGCTATCTGTATTAATATAAACAAATCGGGACTTTACTGGTTTCGTACTGCCTCCGGGCATTGCCTCCAGTATTGTTCCAACCATATTTGTATTTACAAATGTCCCATATGTGTCTGCTTCAGACCAAGAGGACGTAAAACTCCATTTTCTCTCTCTTGAATAAAAGTGGGTTTTTTGTGGTCACCGCTACAGCTATCTGTATTAAAAAATCGGGACTTTACTGGTTTCGTACTGCCTCCGGGCATTGCCTCCAGTATTGTTCCCACCATATTTGTATTTACAAATGTCCCATATGTGTCTGATTCAGACCAAGAGGACGTAAAACTCCATTTTCTCTCTCTCTCTCTTGAATAAGAGTATCTTGATTTCAAACTTTAGTCGCTCACCGCTGATTTAGAATGGCAGCAAACAGTGCTGTTAATAATTATATAATGTGCATACATACCTAATCTCTCTCCTCCCTCTCTGTGATGTTCTATAATGGTTTTCTAATGCTGCTAATACCTGTGTTAATGATTCCAATCCCTTTGGCTGCAGCACCAGAGCCCAGTACAATGGTCAACTTAGGACGCTGATTTCCCCGCCCAGGGACAGTAGGGGATTAGCGCGTGCAATTCTTAGTTGGGGATAGTGAGAGGGGGAGACGAGTCTTTCTCACTACCCTCAAACTAAGACTTACTTCTTTTTTTTTTAAAGGAATACAAATTTTGAAATGCAAGGATAACTTATTCAGTGTTACATCGATAGAACACATAATGCTGTCTGTGAATGTAAGAGAGTTCCCGTACCACATACTACTACATAATAAAGATGCAATACTGGAAGCAATGCATTGATTTGAGAAAACTGTGCGTGACTTAGTGAGAAACTGTAGTACTATTAGCACTGTTGTCGTTGTGCGAGAGAGAGAGAGAGAGAGAGAGAGAGAGAGAGAGAGAGAGAGAGAGAGAGAGAGAGAGAGAGAGAGAGAGAGAACCTGAACTTTAGGATCTTCTTCGTGCTGCTGCCTGGTAAACAAAACTCTTTATAAACGACCATGGGTGGTTCAAAGGGAAATAACTAAATACACGTATAACATTAAGTACATCGTTGTTTTGTTTGGTGGCAAACAGAGAAATATAATAATAATTGCTTCCCCTATTGATTTATGATTCTATTAAAACATGTTTTATTCGTTTCGGTTTTCTTTACTTTTCCCTTTGAATGTTTAATCAAGAAAGCTGTTAATGTACGCTTTAGACATCACGCTAACAAAAGAGGGTGATGCTGGTTATAATTTAAAATGAAATATAAAAATGCTTACGTGCAACAACTTGTCTTAGATGAAAAAATAAAAATTAATAATGACAGCCATTCTACATTGAGAGTTGCTTGGTACGCAGTGCGTGGATTACGTCCGGATTTTGAATGACAGCAAACAGTGCTGTTAATAATTATATATTGTGCATACTTACCTAATCTCTATCTCTATCTCTCTCTCCTTCCTTTTCCCCCACTATCCCTGTCTCCATCTATTCCTCCCCTTCGTGTCTTTCAGTCTATCTTTTATTCTTCCTTTCTCTCAGTCTTCGATGCGTGGAATCTGTTTTTGCTTGAATCATTGTGAGTGGAAGAGTTGTAATAGGATCAATGTGTGGTAAGTTAGGGGTTAAGGGGGGGGGGGGGGGGTGGGGGGGGGGGGTTGGGTTAGGGTTATGGAAATGATTGAGGTTAGGATTAAAGAAACAGAAGGGTTGGGGGGGTATAGCCTAGATACAACAGGGACACACAGAGACGGGGACACATAATTATAGTTATGGAAATAATGTTGCGGACACATATATAGGTATACAGATCAGGGCATATATGTCCCAACACCACGAAAGGGACATTAAGTGTCAAACTGACCATTCTGTGAAAATTATACATTTAAAATCGTCCGGCTATTCTCTTTCTAATGATACAAGAACCATTATTGTATCAGGTTCTGTTTCAGAGTTATGAGCCTTTAAAGATCAGTAGTATCGTGAGGCGTCGGTTTAAATTTGTAGAGGGTGAAAACACAGTCTAAAGTCTAGCCTAGCTGAAGGAACGGCATTGACCTACTCGTTTTAAAACATCGATAAGACTATTTATTATACCATATTAAAGATTATCCTTTATCTATATCAAATATAAGATGCTAGAGAACACAAAAATACCCATAGCACACAATTGACAAAACATGAGATGTTTGACTTTGCAAGCCTTTTGTGAGAAACTAGCCCAGCGACTTAATGTCCCTTTCGTGGTGCTGGCTCACATATAGAGACGTGGAGATCACTTTTTCAAGCAGAACAACGCTTTAGCCAGATGTGTTGCGAAGTGAAACAAGTACACGCATTGTATACAAAGTATGCAGGTGGTTTTTTTTACAAGCAAGAAACATTTATAATAATTACTTCCCCTGTTGATGTATTATTTTGTGACAATTATTTTTTTGTTTGTGGCTCAAGCCACAAACCTATAACTCACTTTGTCGGTCGGTCAGTCTGTCGGTCTGTCGGTCCAAAATTGTCGCACAATTTGACAAAATTGGCGCACTTCAAATCGAGGCTACACTTCAAAATTAATTGAGGCCGCTCTTTAAAATGATGTATTTTAAAAGCGTACAAAATAATAAACATACGTAATACAGACACTACAACAGACACGACGAGTATGCGGTGCTTCTTTTGATGAGTATAAGTAGGATACATAGTTTTAAGTGTTTTCCAAAAGATATAAAAAGTTACGAAATGGTGCAGAGATAACATTCTGGTTTACAGATTAAAATTATTGAAAAGCCAGGGGAGGTAACTCATGGTTGGAGTGGTAAAAATAGACCGCGTGCCAGAAACTATTCCGATTTCGCGCTTGTTTTACAAACAAGAAACATTTATAATAATTACTTCCCCTGTTGATTTATCTTTGAGTGACAAGTAATTGTTTAATGTCTTTAAATATAGCTTTAATGATTCAGAAAGAAGGACACAATGACGCAAACGTACGCTAAAAAACCCATTAGCTAAGCTAAAAGGGTATTATGCACGATATAATTTAAATAAAGCAAAAACGAAATACTTATGTACAAGTAAAGTGCTTGTGACGTAAGTGTCCCGCGCGACCCGCTTTCTTTATTTCTTATCTACACCCCCCCCCCACTTCTCCCCTCCCCCCCCTCGCCTTTTCATTTCTCTGTCCAGCCGCCACGTTAATTGCCCCGCTGCTTCAAACGAACGCCGCGGAAGGGCGTTATCTCTTTCTACCCGGTCAGCACGTACCACCTACCGAGGTTATCTCCCTTCACCCCCCCCCCCCCCTTTTCTACCGTCTCATCACAAGAAAGTGACAACCGAGGTTATCTCCCTTTGAACACGGTTTTTTGCACTTTTCTAATCACAAGGTTAGGAATGTCAGGAATGTGCTAAGGATGGAATAGGCGCGTGATTGTTCGGTACATTTAGAACAGCAAAATTGTGACGTGTGGACTGTAATACACCAATAGCAGGCTTTCATTGTTTGAAAGTGAAGGCTATAATTGGAGTGGTGAGAAAAAGTTGTCACACAAGATGCTGAAACGTAGCTAGAGCAACACTCACAACCAGTCATCATAAGCCCACTAGTAAGTATTATTGATGGCAGGTGATTGAGATCTTGTTTGTTTGACTCTAGTTTTGATCTAGATCCTATGTTCAATGATGAATAAGGAGTAGATAGATATGTTATAGAAAAGAAGTGGTAAACATTCTATTCTATTTATGTGCACTGATTATTTGTGTGTGTGTGTTTTTGACTTGAACACTTTTGGTACCAGAACCGGAGTTTATGCCTACTAACCCTTTTGTCTATTTTTAGTAGGAAACCTATGGGCCGCAATCTTGCACTATTTTTAGTAGGAAACCTATGGGCCGCAATCTTGCACTTTATGATACCATTCCTTTCCAGGTGTTGGATGGAGAATGATGTTGTCTTGATCACCTTTTATGTTTTACTGATCTCAGTTTGTTAACTGAAATTCAGTTTATTTATTAACTACATGTAGTGCTATTGTACAAGGGAAGCCTTCAAGCCGGTTGGGATTCACTAATTCCCTGCCGACTGAAGCCCCTTGTCTCTAAGCCATAGAGATCTACATCCACCTTCTCCTGTGATTATCAGCAGGGCATCGTGGGCCGGATGATCATCCCGGACTCCACCAAGCACCAAGACGGGTCCGTCGCCAAGACAACCTGCACCCAGAATCCGCGAGGAGACCACGCCTGAACCGTGCCATCCCGCGAAGCCGTAATAGGAACGACTGGGAGCTACTCTCACCTGACGAGCAAGCCCAGAACTTCAAACAGCTAAGTCCACCTGACTGCGCCAATCATTTGAACTTTCCTACGGACACCGAAAATAATTAGTAACCCTTCCGGCATGGGGCGAACCTTATAGAAAGACAAAAGTCTTGTAAATCCTTTCGGATTTCATTGTTTTTTATCCATATTTTGTTTTGGCGCCATTGAGCTGCTTTATTATTATTGTTGCATAATCTTATGCAGATTTTGGGAGTAAATAAAATACAAGTGTCAAATAATCCTGAACCCTTTGGTCAGACTGATGAGAGTGGGAGTCTTGTAATTTCATGTAAAACCCTACTTCTCTCTGTCTGCCATTTAGAGCAATTCAACCACTTGTATTTCTTACAACCATCTGACGAGCCAGAACCCGGGCACAAATATAAATTTATTAGATGAAAAGGGGCCGGGAAAGTTGCTCATCTCCCATACCCTAGAGAAGTGGGCTAAAGGCAAATTTTCTAAAGTCTTCCCTAGAGACTTAGCCTTTTAACCCATTACCTCGTCACATCTAATTGGGGGCTCGCGTCCGGGATATTTTTTTTTTTCATAAAGTCTAACAAATTTCAATTCAAACTGTAGTTCCTTTTCAAAACTTATCTTGTGTCCACTGGGAAAGTTATTGTGATTTGGTTCACTGTGTTTTGATTTGATTTGTTTGAATGCTATTTATGACTTTATTTTGATGTGCATGCTATTTCTGTTTATGCTGAAATAGTTAAGTGTTGTTTGATACATTCAACTCAGCAGCTTTGTTTTTTATTTTGAATAGTTGTATTTACAACCATGGCTGAGATTGTTAAACTTAGGAGGGAACTTAAAGAATGGGGAGAATCTCTAGGAATGTCAGGCCAAGAGTTAGCAAATTTTGTCATATCTGAATATGACAAAGAGAAAACTCGCGAGGAGGCCGAGAAAGACAAACAGAGAGCTCATGAGGCTCAAGAGGCTGACAAAACTCGGGAGGCTCAAGAGGCTAATAAGCAGAGAGCTCATGAGGCTCAAGAGGCTGATAAAGCTCGCGAGGCTCAACAAGCAGATAAAGATCGCGAGGCTCAACAAGCAGATAAAGATCGCGACGCTCAAGAGCAAATCCGTACTCATGAGTTAAGGCAGAGACAACTAGTGCAGGATGCCAAAAATAAAGAACTCGAACTTGAGGCCACTGAGCGAGAAAAAGCGCGAGACCATGAGCTAGCTATGAAGCAGCTTGAAAACTCAGCAGACTCTGAGACTGCTGCCCCTCAAAATTTTCCCCCTCCCATTCATACCTCAGCCATGACCTTCACATTGGAGGCATTCAATGAGGCAACAGAGTCTATCGATGCATTCCTCGATAGATTTGAAAGACTGGCCCAGGAATTTGAGCTTGCTCCGGAAAAATTCAACCTCAAGCTTGCCCAAAGTCTCAGGGGTGTGGCTTATGAGGTATACAGTAAACTTCCGTCAAGCCAAATTACCGACTACCCAGCTTTGAAAGAAGCCCTGCTCAACAGATACCAGTTGACAGCGGACGCCTACCGGAAAAAGTTCCGGTCAACCAGAAAAGGTAGGGGAGAGTCCTATGCCCAATTTTCAGATAGACTGGGGAACTATCTGACCAAATGGGTGTCCCTTTCTGCCAAAACTGAGTCCTATGAGGATCTCCGTGAACTGATGGTTAGCGAGCAACTGCGCGAAACCATGTCCCCAGAGTTACGCACCTTTACTGCCGAGCAAGGTGCCACAACTCTGGTTGATCTCATCCAGCTAAGTGACCGATACACTCTAGCCCATGATGAACCTAGCGCCCCTAAAAGGCCAAAACTACAGCAAGTAGTTGGGTCCACTGCTTCACAGCAGAGCAGGTTTAACCCCAACTCCAACAGTGGGTCAAACAGTTCTACCCATGAACGACAACCACTGGGACAACCCTTATTCTGCTCATACTGCAAGTCGAACACCCACAATCGGGATGACTGCAGGAAACTTGCTTACAAGCGGCAAAATGTTGCAACTATGCAAGTCGTCTCGACTTCACAGAATTGCACAAACCCCTCCCCAGTACAATGTCCAGGCACACCGTCAGTCGTCGGACAGGCGACTGTCAACAACATCCCTGTTCAGTGTCTCTATGACACTGGACTGTCATGCGACGCAATCGTCTGCGGATCCTTAGTCCCCGCGTCAGCATACACGGGAGACTTCATCTCTCTGCAAGGCCCTGATGCTGCAATCCCCCCATCCACTTTGCCAGTCGCCATAATCAATGTCGACACCAGATATGTTAAGGGACCCATCAAGGCAGTGCTCATGGACAGTCCTGTCTATGACCTCATACTGGGATCACAGTATGTGTTTTTGGGGCACCCCTCTCAACCTGCTATTGCTTCAGCAGGATTCCCTTCTCCCCAATCCACAAACCAACTCCCTCCCTCCTTCCCAAAGAGCAAATCTCCCTCAGCAGGGAAGAAACCTCTCAACGCGGCAAACCAAATTGCCGCGCGAGCCAATCCAGATTGTCCCAAGTCCCCAAGTCCGCCACAACTTGGAAAATCCTTCCCAAGGAATGTCCGCCTAATGACCCAAGACCACTCGCCACAGGTACCTCAGGTGAAAGGCAGCACTGTACCCGCAAACACCCACCGAAGGTACTATCGGGACAGGCCGCCGCACGTACAGCCGTCACCTACCCCTCCCTTTCAGCGAGTGGCAGTCGACTTGGTCGGGCCTCTACCTAAACGGAAGAAGAAATTCCGGTATATAGTCACCGTGGTCGACATATGTACCATGCAGTGCGATGCCGCCCCAATCTCCTCACTTGATGCTAGCCAGATAGCCGCGGCACTCAAAGCCATTTTCACCCGAATCGGCCTACCAAACCACATCATCAGCAATGATGAATCCAGGCTAAAGGGGAAACTCAGGCAAGAGGTGTTTGCTATTTTGCACTCAACCTTGGGACAAATCAACACAGGATTGCCGCACCAACCTCAGTCGGAATCCATTCCACTGATCTCTAACCCACCTGCTCCTTTGAACTCTGTGTTGCGACCAGATGTTCCACCATTCCAGCCGACCCAGTCTCCCCACTAATTTGTCCCTGTCGCCCAAGTCGAAAGTGGAGTCGGCGTTCCACAGGAAGATTCCGGTACCAGAATCTTTTCTTCGGGGGGCCTCTGTGACGTAAGTGTCCCGCGCGACCCGCTTTCTTTATTTCTTATCTACACCCCCCCCACTTCTCCCCTCCCCCCCCTCGCCTTTTCATTTCTCTGTCCAGCCGCCACGTTAATTGCCCCGCTGCTTCAAACGAACGCCGCGGAAGGGCGTTATCTCTTTCTCCCCGGTCGGCACGTACCACCTACCGAGGTTATCTCCCTTCACCCCCCCCCCCCTCTTTTCTACCGTCTCATCACAAGAAAGTGACAACCGAGGTTATCTCCCTTTGAACACGGTTTTTCCTTTTCAATCACAAGGTTAGGAATGTCAGGAATGTGCTAAGGATGGAATAGGCGCGTGATTGTTCGGTACATTTAGAACAGCAAAATTGTGACGTGTGGACTGTAATACACCAATAGCAGGCTTTCATTGTTTGAAAGTGAAGGCTATAATTGGAGTGGTGAGAAAAAGTTGTCACACAAGATGCTGAAACGTAGCTAGAGCAACACTCACAACCAGTCATCATAAGCCCACTAGTAAGTATTATTGATGGCAGGTGATTGAGATCTGTGTTTGTTTGACTCTAGTTTTGATCTAGATCCTATGTTCAATGATGAATAAGGAGTAGATAGATATGCTATAGAAAAGAAGTGGTAAACATTCTATTCTATTTATGTGCACTGATTATTTTGTGTGTGTGTTTTTGACTTGAACACTTTTGGTACCAGAACCGGAGTTTATGCCTACTAACCCTTTTGTCTATTTTTAGTAGGAAACCTATGGGCCGCAATCTTGCACTATTTTTAGTAGGAAACCTATGGGCCGCAATCTTGCACTTTATGATACCATTCCTTTCCAGGTGTTGGATGGAGAATGATGTTGTCTTGATCACCTTTTATGTTTTACTGATCTCAGTTTGTTAACTGAAATTCAGTTTATTTATTAACTACATGTAGTGCTATTGTACAAGGGAAGCCTTCAAGCCGGTTGGGATTCACTAATTCCCTGCCGACTGAAGCCCCTTGTCTCTAAGCCATAGAGATCTACATCCACCTTCTCCTGTGATTATCAGCAGGGCATCGTGGGCCGGATGCTTACCCCGGACTCCACCAAGCACCAAGACGGGTCCGTCGCCAAGACAACCTGCACCCAGAATCCGCGAGGAGACCACGCCTGAACCGTGCCATCCCGCGAAGCCGTAATAGGAACGACTGGGAGCTACTCTCACCTGACGAGCAAGCCCAGAACTTCAAACAGCTAAGTCTACCTGACTGCGCCAATCATTTGAACTTTCCTACGGACACCGAAAATAATTAGTAACCCTTCCGGCATGGGGCGAACCTTATAGAAAGACAAAAGTCTTGTGAATCCTTTCGGATTTCATTGTGTTTTAACCATATTTTGTTTTGGCGCCATTGAGCTGCTTTATTATTATTGTTGCATAATCTTATGCAGATTTTGGGAGTAAATAAAATACAAGTGTCAAATAATCCTGAACCCTTTGGTCAGACTGATGAGAGTGGGAGTCTTGTAATTTCATGTAAAACCCTACTTCTCTCTGTCTGCCATTTAGAGCAATTCAACCACTTGTATTTCTTACAACCATCTGACGAGCCAGAACCCGGGCACAAATATAAATTTATTAGATGAAAAGGGGCCGGGAAAGTTGCTCATCTCCCATACCCTAGAGAAGTGGGCTAAAGGCAAATTATCTAAAGTCTTCCCTAGGGACTTAGCCTTTTACCCCATTACCTCGTCACAGTGCTCGTGTTTTATATATGGGAAATATGACAATTGAGTTTGGTAACATTCTTGAAGGTTGTTTTGTGAAAGAAGTTGTTTTAGAATTTTGAAAGGCAGCACACAGTGCTGTTATAATTATCTCATTTTGATGAGAATTGTGCATTCATACACACGGAGTCTCTCTCTCTCTCTCTCTCTCTCTCTCTCTCTCTCTCTCTTCTCTCTCTCTCTCTCTCTCTCTCTCTCTCTCTCTCTCTCTCTCTCTCTCTCTCTCTCTCTGTGTAATGCAATTGAATATTCGGACAGGGAATTTACATGAACTCGGCTCGGCAGCATTATTGCACAGTAATCAGAGTTATGGATTTGTGTGTGTGTGTTTGCATGTATGTGTGTGTATGCGCGCGTGTGTATATCTGTGTGTATTTGTGAGTGTATGTGTGTGTGTGTCTATGTGCATGTGTGTTTGCATAATATATGTGTGCGTTCGTATATTACGGGCGCAGGGCTCCCAATCGTCCCGCAAAACAAGGGGTCCCAGCTAGGACTCATTCGCTTACAGCATAGTGTCCTAGAAGCATGATAGAGAGTCCCAGTGGCATTGCGAATGCAAAAACTAATGTTTCTACTGCATCCCTGGGACCCCCCTGCACATTCGTTTAGAGGGTCCTTTAGGATTGTAGTGCTTCATAGACCCCTAAATGGGGGTCCCTGGGAGCTCTGTGTGTGGGTCTTGCGCTTACGGGCGTGTCACTGCATAGAAGTACTACAAGTTCCACAACAATGCACACGTACACCCAAGTATATAAACACATGCACAGTCGAGTTTGTAGTTGATCAGAATATTCATTCAACACTCCTCGGATTCACACCCCCCCCCCACCCCCCCCCACCCACCCCCACCCCCAA
>CM065709.1:8087359-8089859 GCA_017654935.2 Phymorhynchus buccinoides | reverse complement strand
GAGAGAGAGAGAGAGAGAGAGAGAGAGAGAGAGAGAGAGAGAAGAGGAGAGAGAGGGCGTAAAAGAAAGAGAGGGAGAGATACAGATAGAGACGAGAGACAGAGAGAGAGAGAGAGAGAGAGAGAGAGAGAGAGAGAGAGAGATAGAGAGAGAGAGAGAGAGAGAGAGAGAGTAGAGAGTAGAAGGCGTAGGAAGCAATGGAATTTAAACAGGGGGCCACACAGGCAGATAAATAATGACATATTTACAGCCAAAGTTTTGATCTGTTGGCCGATGATTCTGTACGTGGGGTGTGCGAAAAGGGACGGCATTGTGAAATGAAGTTTCATCATATCAAATATTTATACCCACATAGCTGTGTGTGGATGAAAGAAAGATGATATATTATTTGAGGTGTTTTTTGTTTTAGTTTTTTTGTTATGTTTAGTTGTGCTGCTATTTTTCCCGGCTTTGAGAATGGGAATTCTCTGATTATGCCGTCAGTAAGAAAGAGTGGAATCTATTTAGCAACGTCCCCTCCCCCCCCCCCCCCCCCCCCCACCTACGCTTCGTTTTGTATATTTATTATTTTTCACATCTCTGTTCGGTCTGTCCTGTCAGGGTTTTGATTACTGTCTTTGTTTCTAGGTCTCTGTATTTGAACTTCTTTCTTTCTTTCTGTCTGTATGGTATGCATCTCTCTCTCTCTCTTTCCTCTCTCTCTCTCGTCTCCGTCTCTTCTCTCTCTCTCTCTCGTCTCTCTCTTCTCTCTCTCACCTCCTCTCCCTCAACTCTCCTATCTTCAAAACTAGCAAGACAGTAGTGTCTCTCTCATACTTCTCTCCTCCTCATCTCTCATGTCTCTCTGCCTTCTCCATCTCCACTCCTCTCCTCTCTCTTTCTCTGTTGCATGTCTCGTTTTCTACTTCTTTTTTTTTTATTTCTTTCTTTATTTCTTTCTTTCGTTCTTTCATTCTTTCTGTTTCTATCTGTCTGTCTGTCTTTCTATCTATGTATTTAATCTATCTCTCTATCTCTCTATCTATCTATCTCTATCTGTCTCTCTCTCTCTATCTCCTCTCTTCTCTCTCTCTCTCTCTCTCGACTCTCTCTCTCTCTCTCAATCTCGCTCTCGCTCTCCTATCGTCTCTCTTCTCTCCTCCCTCCGATCTCTCCCCGCTCTCTCTCCTCTTCACTCCCATCCCTCTCTCTCTCCTCTTTCTCTCGTCCTCTCTCATATACACACCACTCGCGCACACATGTGCATTTCCCACGACACAACACTACAAGCACGAGGATGACATGCGCGTCACTGAACTACGCACGCACACGCACACGCACCACACACACACACACACACACACACTGGACACACACACACCTACACACACAACAGACCCTAAACACACACCACACACACACACACCACACACAACACACACACACACACACACTGCACACACACATGCACAAATACAAACACACACACACACAAACACACACACACCTACACACACACACATGCTGACACACATGAACACACACACACACAACACACACACACACACACACACACACACTGACACCACCACACACATGAACTAATACACCCACACACATACCCCCACACACACACGACAAAGACACACACACACACACAACACACACACACACGACACCACACCACGACTGACACACGTACACACAACACACACACACACCACACACACACACGACACACACACCCACACACACTGACACACAAGACACACCACACACACACACACACAACACACCAACACACGCACGCACACGCACGCACACACACGCACGCACACGCACACACCTCACACACACTACACACACACACACACACACTGACAACACGACACACACACACACACCCTACACACACACTACACACACACACACACACCAACACACCACACACACACACAACACACACACACAACACGCTGCGCGCACGATACACACGCACACATACACACGAAACTCGACTCTATACTTAGTCTCAGGTGTAAAAACCACGCAATTTGCAAACTCGACGCAATACCAATCCAACAGACATTGGGAGGTTGAATTTCAAGACAAGTGTCCCTGGAAATTTATCAGAATCTAATTGACCATAAAATATATAATCTTCGGTTCCAAAATCCGGAATGGATATGTCTTGAACAATCCTAAAATAAATGCCGTTTTTCGCTCAACTTTGCATCAAGCAGAAAACAGAGAGAGAAGGAGAGAGAGAGGAAGTGAGAGCGAGGAGAGAGAGAGAGAAGAGAGAGAGAGGAAGAGAAGAGAGATGAGAGCGACAGAGAACCAGAGACAGAGACAGAGACAGATGAGATAGAGAGAGAATATAGAGAGAGAGTATACAAGTAGACATAGACATAGAAAAAAAGAAAAGGGAATAAAGGAGAGATAGAGATAGAGACAGAGACCATATACATATAACAAGTGACCATAGACAGAGACATAGTACAGAGAGAGAGAGATAGAA
>CM065709.1:8075476-8080476 GCA_017654935.2 Phymorhynchus buccinoides | reverse complement strand
AACACGTCGAGATCACCAGGAAAACACCCTTTACAGAGATTGCAACACTCACTTTGCTCTGGTTTCCTTGAAATCAAACCGTCAAATCGGCGATTCCTCCTTGGCGGAAGTGCTGGAAGTCAAATTCTTTCCTAATGGCCGCCTGGGTTTAGACCAAATCGTTTGCACGAAATGTTCACAATGCAAGCGACTTTTTAAAAAAACTTTTTTTTATAAATTTTATAGTTTACCTAAAGGAGTTTCGCTCACAACATAGGAAACAACTCCATTTTATTTTTTTTACTGCACTACAAAAAAGAAAACGCTTCAACCACAATGAGTGGCCTCCACCCACCCCATCGAAAATGGCTACTCTCCCCGGCATCTCCGCCAAGGAGGAATCGCGCCGTTTTGACGGTTTGATTTCTAGGAAAACCAGAGCAAAGTGAGTGTTCCGATCCTTGAAAAGGCTGTCTTTCTCGTGATCTCGACGTGTTTCTTGGCAAAAAAAAACCTCATCCGTCAGGGTCCACCTTTAAGAAGACGTTGACACTAGAAAAGTATAGGAACAGCCCGAAAGAAGGGCAGAAACCCAATTTTCCGCTCTTCCGCCCTTCCCGCGTAAATCACGTGGCCCTTGTAGACACTTCCCCAGTTCTGTAGGGATGTGCGCCCGTCTTTACGTGTCACCAATGTTATACTAATAATACTAATTGATATTATTTCTATAGCGCCTTTCTATAATTAGCTTGCACTCAAGGCGCTTCCATTCACTGACACACCCGCAGTCACGCAAGACATTATTACCCAATCATTCACCCAGGTACAAGATCAAGAAAGAAAAATAAAGAAAAAAATGCGCTCATGACTCCCAATCGTCCCGCAAAACAAGGGGTCCCAGGGACTCCTTCACTTAGCATAGAGGGTCCTAGAGGCGGGATAGAGGGTCCCTGTGGCATCCATTGCAAATGCTAAAAAATATGTTTTTCTAGTGCATCCCTGGGACCCCCTGCACATTCTTTTAGAGGGTCCTTGAGACTTGTAATGCTTCATAGACCCCCAAATGGGGGTCCCTGGGAATCCTGGCGCTTCTGGTTGATGAAGTGGGGATCACTCTCCCGAAATCATTTCCCTTCCCTTTTGTTAAAATTAGAGGGGAGATAAGGTAGAGAAGTGATTGGCAGGCCTGAAAGAAGAGCGCGCGCAGACACGCACGCACGCACGCACGCACGCACGCACGCACGCACGCGCACACGCACGCACGCACGCACGCACGCACGCACGCGCACACACACACACACACACACACACACACACACACACACACACACATACACACACACACACGCACACGCACGCACGCACGCACACACACACGCACGCACACACACACACACACACACACACACACACACACACACACACACACACACACACACACACACACACACACGCACGCGCACGCACGCACGCGCACACACACACACACATACACACACACACACCTACACACACACACACACTACACACACACACACACACACACACACACACACACACACACACACAACAACAACAACAACAAGACAACAATGAGCGGCTTAGCTGGCTGTTTTGACCGCCAGGTGGCATAGCGCTCGAGTGTGGCTAATCCTCTCTATATTCTTAGTTGGGGATGAAGAGAGACAGGGAGAGGAGTCTGCAGAATTGTCTGCAGTTTTCAAATGTATAATGTTTTCTCAGAATGGTCAGTTTCACACATAACCCTTTCACCGCATTTTTCATGTCGCATTTTAGCACCACAATGGTTAAACACCCATGTCACTAAAAGGCATCAAATCAGGGCCTGTTATCCAAAGACCCTATTGTCTTAACTTTGGGAGGTAAGGATAGGCCTAATGTTATGCATGTCACAGAGGAATTTGCAATATTGCAGATATTTCTTTTTTCTCTACCCAGTTAAGTTTAATGGTATTTTTTGGCTGAAAAATGGCTGGCAGCGAAATTTTTAATGTCCCTTTCGTGGTGCTGGGTCACATAGAGACGGGGTTGGGTCACATAGAGACGTGGACTCATACAGAGAGGACTCATATATAGACGAATATAGGCCTACTTATAAAGACAGGGACACATTGATACTGACTTACATAGAGATGGGAACACATAGAGACGCGGACTCACACATATAGGACACATACAGACGAATATGAGGTAAAGGCGAATTGAACAAACCGGGGTGTAGCTGCGAATTGGGATTCTGAACGAGCGGCGTGGGAGCAGAAGATGGGACAGCAATGTTTTTTTTAAATGAGGTAAAGGTGCTTGCTTTTTGCTCCTTTTCCTATATTTGCTGTTTGCTGTTTTCTTGTTTGTGCATTGTTGATAAAGGCGTATTCGCCGAAATATCCAGTAGTTTTGTTTTGTCTCTTGTGAATAAAATAACGTCACTTTACACTTGTCGTGTAGTTGTTGGTTTGTTGTATGTTCCAGTGACGTTGCAGTCTAAGTTTTCTAAGATAATAAGTTTAAATTTTCTTCATTACGTTGCAGACTATTTCATTTTTATTTATTTTATCTTCTACTATTATTATTGAATGCATATTTGTTTAAATTATGTAAATGGATGAACATTAACGTTGGATATAGCAAACGATAGAAGTTGAAGCGCTCATTCAGCAATAGGAAAAGCAAGACTGAACGCAAAAACAACAAAAACGGAAAGAACCGAGAAATAGAGGAGGAGTGAATGGATCTGTATCTTTACTAAAGCTACTTATAAAGACAGTGACATAATAGAAGAAAAAAATAGGGGAGAGCACTTCGTGAAAATTAGAGCTGTTTACCTCCATTACTCGGTCAAATACCATAACAACAATGCAACAATTTCGTCGAAGCTTGAAACCGCAGGATGCCAGTCAACGACTTGCAAACATTGTTTTTTTTTATAGAAAAATAAGGGGTGGCCAGTTTCTACAAAGTGATAGAACTTGGAAACTGTGACGTAACAATATAAATGACATCAAATTTAGAATGACGCACGGCGTTCTACATGCTGTGTGTCTCCTCAAACACAGGAAGCGAGGGCTGGGGATTTACCTGAAAGTAGAGTAACTTCCCCTTGTTTGACCGATCGAATTAGGCGAGATCACTCGTACACACCTTGACATTCATTACTCCCCTTGATTATTGCCGAACATTTCCTATTGAAAGTAACACGTAGAGACTGGGACATATATTTTACTGAAGATACTTATGAAGACAGGGACATCATTGAGAGAAACACATAGAGACTGGCACATAATTATAGAGACGGGCACGCGTCAACAAGTACCCGAATCATTTGACCAAACTATACCCACTTTTTTTCTTTTTCTTCTAATTTTTTACTCTTTTTTTTTACTGAAGATACTTATGTACCCTCATTTATTTTGTTAATGTTTTTATTTTTGTTTGTACTGAAGATACTTATAAAGACAGGGGCATAATTGAGAGAAACACATAGAGACTGGGACATAATTATGGAGACGGGCACACATCAACAAGTACCCGAATCATTTGACCAAACCGTACCCCACCCACCCACCCCACACACACACCTCGTCTTATTCTGTGGACAAAGGAGAGAGTTTGAACTAAAAGCAGCCATCTCCCCCTATAATAATGGTTTCGAACTGAAAACATGGCTTCTTTCAACGGTTTCTCTCAACCGGTGAAATTGGCACAAGAAATGGTGACGGATTGGTGTGACCCCCCAAAAAAAGTAAATACAAACCAACAGCTTAAGAAAGTTTTAACAAGGAAGAGAATCTCATAATACATTCATGGCTGAACGCATATATGTGAGCCAGCCCCACAAAAGGGACATTAAGTATACTGGGTACAGGGGATTTTTTCCTCTCATTCTGCACTAGGCCTTAACGGTCTGAACGTGGAGTCTTTCGGATGAGACGATAACCCGAGGTCCCGTGTGCCCATGCACTTAGCATACGTTAAACCCACTGGCAACGAAAAAGTTGTCATTTGGTAAAAATGTACCCCCCCCCCCCCCCCCTCATCAGTGACAAAAAGCGTATGCAAAATAACAATAAAAAAAAATAAACTATTGGGTGGCGCGCCTCTGGCTGCGACGCGCTCTCCAGGTGGGAGCAACCCGAATTTCACAGAGACGCCTCTGTGACTACCTAATACCTAATACCTAAAGTCGCTAAGCTAGTTTCTCACAACAGGCTTGCAAAGTAAAACAAAAACTATCATGTTTTTGTCAATTTTGAGTTATGGGTATTTTTGTGTTCTGTAGCATCTCATCTTTCATATTTATAAAGGATAATCTTTACTATGGTCTTTAAATTGTATTTTAAGTGCTTTAAAACGAGTAGGTCAATACATTTTCTACAGCTAGGCTAGACTTTAGACAGTGTTTTCTCAAAATGGCCGACGCTCACCCTACTAACTTTAAAATGCTCATAACTCTGGAACGGAAACAAATACAAGAATGGTTCTTGTACAGTTAGAAAGAGAATTGTCTGCAGATTTCAAATGTATAATTGTTCTCAGAATGGCCAGTTTGACACTTAATGTCCCTTTCGTGGTGCTGGGTCACATATGCGTGTATCTTAGAAGCAAACGGACAGCAATACAAACTGTTTCACAAAATAAGCTTGACCCCCCCCCCCCCCCCCCCCCCCCCCCCCCCCCCCCCCCGTGGAGATACCGGGGAGCAGGTGTCTTTTCGCACAAATAGTTCCCCCACCTTCTGGAAGTTCTGTGATTGTAACTCCCTCTAATCTGTCAACTCCCCGTCTTTGACTCTGCCTTTTCCCTTTGCTGACACTGTAATCGGCTATCGTTCTGTCTTACTGGTCCATTCTCTGCTTTTGTGTGTGTGTGTGTGTGTGTGTGTGTGTGTGTGTGCGTGCGTGTGCGTGTGCGTGTGCGTGTGCGTGTGCGTGCGCGTGTGTGCGTGTGTGCGTGTGCGCGTGTGCGTGTGCGTGTGCGTGTGTGTGCTTTTTTGCTACAAATTC
>CM065709.1:8036409-8037476 GCA_017654935.2 Phymorhynchus buccinoides | reverse complement strand
TGCTTTTTGATTGGTGTTGGTGTGTGTGTGTGTGTGTGTGTGGTGTGTGTTTGTTTGTGTGTGTTTTTGCGTGTGTGTGTGTGCGTGTGTCGTGTGGCTTCGTGTGCGTTGCGTGTGCGTGTTGTTGTGCGCTGCGCCTGTCGTGCGAGCTGTGCGCTCTCCGCGCCGCGGCGCGACCCCCCCCCCCCCCCCGTGTCTGTGTGTGTGTGTGTGGTGTGTGTGTGTGTGCGTGTGCGTGGTGTGTGGTGTGTGTGTGTGTGTGTGTGTGTGTGTTAAAAATTAGTTTTAGTAGAGATCAAAAACGTAGTTATTATTTCTCAAGTTTCCTTGTTACATGATGTGAAATCGCTTACAAATGTAACAAAGACTATGGTTATTTTGCTGAAAAATGGGTTCGCATGTTTCTTCTTGTGTGTGTATTTTATTATTATTTTGTTTTAACTTTCTGCACGTGGACACCATTCTAGAAGATTACTACGCAGTTTGACTATGAAAACAACAACTCACTTCTCACTACTTTAAAAAGTTGGACTGGGAAAATGGAAATATTTTTCCCCCATTTGTTTTCTTCTTTTTTTTTCTTCGTCTTTCTTTCTTTTTTTTCGTTTCTCTCTCTCTCCTCTCTCTCTCTCTCTCCTCTCTCCTTTCTTTCTCTAAGTCTCTCTCTCTCTCGTATCTCTCTCTCTCCTCTCTCTCTCTCTCTCTCTCTCCCTCTCTCTTCTTCTCTCTCTCTCTTCTCTCTCTCTCTCTCTCTCTCTCTCTCTTTTGTCCTGTCTCTATCTGTTTGCTTCTTTCTTTCTTTCTTTCTTTGCTTGCTTCTTGTCTTATCTTTCTTTCTTTCTTTCTTTCTCTTCTTTTCGTTCTCTTTCTTTGTCTCTCTCTCTCTTCTCTCGTCTCTCTCTCTCTCTCTCATCTCTCTCTCTCCCTCTCTCTTTTCTCATCTCTCTCTCTCTCTCTCTATCTTCGTTGTCTGTCTGGCTGTCTGTCTTTCTTTTCTTTCTTTCTGTCTTTCTTTGTTTGTTTCTGTCTTTCTTTCTCTCTCTCTTTCTTTCTTCCCTTCTTTCTCT
>CM065709.1:8007017-8009517 GCA_017654935.2 Phymorhynchus buccinoides | reverse complement strand
TATGTGTATCCCCGTTCTCTATGTGTCCCCGTCTCTATGTGTCCCCGTCTCTATGCGTCACCTGTCTCTATGTGTCCCCGTCTCTATGTGTCACCGTCTCTATGTGTTCCCGTCTCTATGTGTCCCCGTCTCTATGTGTCCCGTCTCTATGTGTCCCCTTCATATGTGTTTCCGTCTGAAACTATGTGTCCCCGTCTCTATGTGTCCCCGTCTCTATGTGTCCCCGTCTCTATGTGTCCCCGTCTCTATATGTGTCCCCTTCATTGTGCTTCCATCTCTATGTGTCCCCGTCTCTATGTGTCCCCGTCTCTATGTGTCCCCTCTCATTGTGTCCCCGTCTCTATGTGTCCCCGTATCTATGTGTCCCCGTCTCTATGTGTCCCCGTCTCTATGTGTCCCCGTCTCTATGTGTCCCCGTCTCTATGTGCCCCCATCTCTATGTGTCCCCGTCTCTATGTGTCCCCGTCTCTATGTGTCCCCGTCTCTATGTGTCCCCGTCTCTATGTGTCCCCGTCTCTATATGTCCCCGTCTCTATGTGTCCCCGTTCTCTATGTGTCCCCGTCTCTATGCGTCACCCTCTATTGTGCCCCCGTCTCTATGTGTCCCCGTCTCTATGTGTCCCCGTCTCTATGTGTCCACGCCTTATGTGTCCCCGTCTCTATATGTCCCCGTCTCTAAGTGTCCCCGTCTCTAAGTGTCCCACGTCTCTATGTGTCCCCGTCTCTATGTGTCCCCGTCTCTATGTGTCCCGTCTCTAAGTGTCCCCGTCTCTATGTGTCCCCGTCTCTATGTGTCCCCTTCATTGTGTCTTCCGTCTCTATGTGTGTCCCGTCTCTATGTGTCCCCGTCTCTATGTGTCCCCCGTCACTATGTGTCCCCTTCAATTGTGCTTCCGTCTCTATGAGGTCCCCGTCTCTATGTGTCCCCGTCTCTATGTGTCCCCTGTTCATTGTGTCCCCGTCTCTATGTGTCCCCGTATCTATGTGTCCCCGTCTCTATGTGTCCCCGTCTCTATGTGTCCCCGTCTCTATATGTCCCCGTCTCTATGTTTCCCCGTTCTCTACGTGTCCCCGTCTCTATGCGTCACCCTTATTGTGCCCCCGTCTCTATGTGTCCCCGTCTCTTTGTGTCCCCGTCTCTATGCGTCACCCTTATTGTGTCCCCGTCTCTATATGTCCCCGTCTCTAAGTGTCCCCGTCTCTAAGTGTCCACACGTTCTCTATGTGTCCCCGTCTCTATATGTGTGTCCCCGTCTCTATGTGTCCCCCGTCTCTAAGTGTCCCCGTCTCTATGTGTCCCCGTCTCTATGTGTCCCCTTCATTGTGCTTCCGTCTCTATGTGTCCCCGTCTCTATGTGTCCCCGTCTCTATGTGTCCCCGTCTCTATGTGTCCCCTTCATATGTGCTTCCGTCTCTATGTGTCCCGTCTCTATGTGTCCCCGTCTCTATGTGTCCCGTCTCTATGTGTCCCCGTCTCTATGTGCCCCCGTCTCTATGTGTCCCCGTCTCTATGTGTCCCCGTCTCTATGTGTCCCCGTCTCATCTATGTGTCCCCGTCTCTATGTGTCCCAGTCTCTATGTGTCCCCTTCATTGTGCTTTCGTCTCTATGTGTCCCCATCTCTATGTGTCCCCGTCTCTATGTGTCCCCGTCTCTATGTGTCCCCGTCTCTATGTGTCCCCGTCTCTATGTGTCCCCGTCTCTATATGTTCCCCGTCTATATGTGTCCCCGTCTCTATATGTTCCCTTCATTGCGATTCTCTAAATGCGTCACCCATATTAATCTCCAGTATGTAGGCCTACTTGTCCTCGTCTCTATATGTCCCCGTCTCTATGTGTCCACGTCTCTATATGTCCCCGTCTCTATGTGCCCCCGTCTCTATATGTCCCCGTCTCTATGTGTCCCCGTCTCTATGTGTCCCCGTCTCTATGTGCCCACGTCTCTATATGTCCCCGTCTCTATGTGTCCCCGTCTCTATGCGTCTTCATCTCTATATGCGTCACCGGTGTGCACCCATATTAATCTTCAGTATCTACAAGTCCCCGTCTCTCTCTATATCCCCGTCTCTACGTGTCCCCCTCATTGTGCCCCCGACTCTATGTATCCTGCCTATAATTATGTGCCCCTTCCGATTACGGTTAAATGGATAGGGTTAGGAATAGGGTTAGGGTTAGGATAAAGAAAGAGACAGATATATGTAAGACGGGTACACATAGAGACGGGGACACATAGAGACGAATTTGGGGTCACATAGAGACGAAATTGGGGACACAAAGAGACAACATTGGGGACACATAGAGACAACATTGGGGACACATAGAGACAACATTGAGGATACACGACAACATTGGGGACACATAGAGACAACATTGGGGACACATAGAGACAACATTGGGGACACATAGAGACAACATTGGGGACACATAGAGACAACATTGGGGACACATAAGGACAACATTGGGGACACATAGAGACGAAATTGGGGACACATAGAGACAAC
>CM065709.1:7977955-7980455 GCA_017654935.2 Phymorhynchus buccinoides | reverse complement strand
TGAAATTGGGAGACACATAGAGGTGAAATTGGGAGATACATAGAGGTGAAATTGGGAGACACATAGAGGTGAAATTGGGAGACACATAGAGGTGAAATTGGGAGACACATAGAGGTGAAATTGGGAGACACATAGAGGTGAAATTGGGAGACACATAGAGGTGAAATTGGGAGACACATAGAGGTGAAATTGGGAGACACATAGAGGTGAAATTGGGAGACACATAGAGGTGAAATTGGGAGACACATAGAGGTGAAATTGGGAGACACATAGAGGTGAAATTGGAGGTGAGAGACATAGAGGTGAAATTGGGAGACACATAGAGGTGAAATTGGGAGACACATAGAGGTGAAATTAGGAGACACATAGAGGTGAAATTGGGAGACACATAGAGGTGAAATTGGGAGACACATAGAGGTGAAATTGGGAGACACATAGAGGTGAAATTGGGAGACACATAGAGGTGAAATTGGGAGACACATAGAGGTGAAATTGGGAGACACATAGAGGTGAAATTGGGAGATACATAGAGGTGAAATTGGGAGACACATAGAGGTGAAATTGGGAGACACATAGAGGTGAAATTGGGAGACACATAGAGGTGAAATTGGGAGATACATAGAGGTGAAATTGGGAGACACATAGAGGTGAAATTGGGAGACACATAGAGGTGAAATTGGGAGACACATAGAGGTGAAATTGGGAGATACATAGAGGTGAAATTGGGAGACACATAGAGGTGAAATTGGGAGACACATAGAGGTGAAATTGGGAGACACATAGAGGTGAAATTGGGAGATACATAGAGGTGAAATTGGGAGACACATAGAGGTGAAATTGGGAGACACATAGAGGTGAAATTGGGAGACACATAGAGGTGAAATTGGGAGATACATAGAGGTGAAATTGGGAGACACATAGAGGTGAAATTGGGAGACACATAGAGGTGAAATTGGGAGATACATAGAGGTGAAATTGGGAGACACATAGAGGTGAAATTGGGAGAAACATAGAGGTGAAATTGGGAGAAACATAGAGGTGAAATTGGGAGACACATAGAGGTGAAATTGGGAGACACATAGAGGTGAAATTGGGAGACACATAGAGGTGAAATTGGGAGACACATAGAGGTGAAATTGGGAGACACATAGAGGTGAAATTGGGAGACACATAGAGGTGAAATTGGGAGACACATAGAGGTGAAATTGGGAGACACATAGAGGTGAAATTGGGAGACACATAGAGGTGAAATTGGGAGACACATAGAGGTGAAATTGGGAGACACATAGAGGTGAAATTGGGAGACACATAGAGGTGAAATTGGGAGACACATAGAGGTGAAATTGGGAGACACATAGAGGTGAAATTGGGAGATACATAGAGGTGAAATTGGGAGACACATAGAGGTGAAATTGGGAGACACATAGAGGTGAAATTGGGAGACACATAGAGGTGAAATTGGGAGACACATAGAGGTGAAATTGGGAGACACATAGAGGTGAAATTGGGAGACACATAGAGGTGAAATTGGGAGACACATAGAGGTGAAATTGGGAGACACATAGAGGTGAAATTGGGAGATACATAGAGGTGAAATTGGGAGAGACATAGAGGTGAAATTGGGAGACACATAGAGGTGAAATTGGGAGACACATAGAGGTGAAATTGGGAGACACATAGAGGTGAAATTGGGAGACACATAGAGGTGAAATTGGGAGATACATAGAGGTGAAATTGGGAGATACATAGAGGTGAAATTGGGAGACACATAGAGGTGAAATTGGGAGACACATAGAGGTGAAATTGGGAGACACATAGAGGTGAAATTGGGAGACACATAGAGGTGAAATTGGGAGACACATAGAGGTGAAATTGGGAGACACATAGAGGTGAAATTGGGAGACACATAGAGGTGAAATTGGGAGACACATAGAGGTGAAATTGGGAGACACATAGAGGTGAAATTGGGAGACACATAGAGGTGAAATTGGGAGACACATAGAGGTGAAATTGGGAGACACATAGAGGTGAAATTGGGAGACACATAGAGGTGAAATTGGGAGACACATAGAGGTGAAATTGGGAGACACATAGAGGTGAAATTGGGAGACACATAGAGGTGAAATTGGGAGATACATAGAGGTGAAATTGGGAGACACATAGAGGTGAAATTGGGAGACACATAGAGGTGAAATTGGGAGAAACATAGAGGTGAAATTGGGAGACACATAGAGGTGAAATTGGGAGACACATAGAGGTGAAATTGGGAGACACATAGAGGTGAAATTGGGAGACACATAGAGGTGAAATTGGGAGACACATAGAGGTGAAATTGGGAGACACATAGAGGTGAAATTGGGAGACACATAGAGGTGAAATTGGGAGACACATAGAGGTGAAATTGGGAGACACATAGAGGTGAAATTGGGAGACACATAGAGGTGAAATTGGGAGAAACATAGAGGTGAAATTGGGAGACACATACAGGTGAAATTGGGAG
>CM065709.1:7939458-7944458 GCA_017654935.2 Phymorhynchus buccinoides | reverse complement strand
CACAATGGGTGAGGTACGAATGTGCCCGGTCACCCCGCTGCCATCAGCCGACACATTCCGATTTCAGAGTAGCTGAAAGTTAACAAAATATGTGGAAGACATTGTGGGAAAAAGCAGGAGAATTATAATAGTAAGGCAAAAAGATGGTAGATGACAGAAACAAACCGTGAAACCGATTTTAGATTTAGAGTGGCAAATTAGATGAAGTTACAACACAGAACTTCCAGAAGGTGTGGGAAACTATTTTTACACCAACAGGCCTCCTCTCCTTTCCACCCCCCCCCCCCCCCCCCCCCCACCCCCCACCAGCAACACCCACCCAATATATCCTCAAGGAGAGATATTCGCGGAGCGAGGGGACCGGGGGTCGTCCAGCTCCCCGTATGGAGGCACGAGGCATCCACCCACTTCGCCAGATAATGACCAAAACGTACTGAAAATAACGTGCAAGTACAGAGTATGTTGAACATTCCAGAATTTACTTTGCAGCTAATAAGAGATAGACTAATGTCGGGAAAACCCCCATTAATTTTGCTGTGTTCTGAGTGCTCTTTGTGTAGGTTTGCTTTCGGTCGGCATTAGTAGTTTGTTTATTTTGGAGGGGGGAGGGGGCGAGAGGTAACTGTTAAGCAAGAATGCTGGCACCGTTAGTTTGTATTTATTTTGAAAGAAAGAAAACTGCATGGAAAATGTATCTGTTCCTTCTTCTTGTGAATCGATTCGTTGATGGCTACGAAAGAGAGAGAGAGAGAGAGAGAGAGAGAGAGAGACGGAGAGAGAGAGAGAGAGAGAGAGGAGATGAGATGAGTTGGAGAGAGCGAGAGAGAGAGAGAGAGAGAGATAGAGAGGAGAGAGAGAGAGAGAGATGAGAGAGGAGGAGAGATGGGATAGAGAGAGACGAGAGAGGAGAGAGAGGAGTGATTGAGAGAGAGAGAAGCGGAGAGAGAGGGAGAGAGAGAGAGAGAATTGAGGGTTCGAGAGAGAGAGAGAGAGCGAGGGTTGCAGGGTAGAGAGAGTGAGGACGAGAGAGAGAAGGAGAGTGAGATGTGACTGAGAGAGAGAGGGAGGAGAGGAGGATGAGAGAGAGAGAAAGAGCTTCGAGAGGGGGAGAGGATGAGAGAGAGGAGAGATGAGAGAGAGAGAGAGAGGAGTGAAGAGGGGAGAGAGAGAGATAGAGACGGAGATGAGATAGAGAGGGACTTGAGGAGAGAGGGAGAGAGAGGGGGATAGAGAGAGAGAGAGAGAGAGAGGGGTGTAGAGGGAGGGAAAGATACGAGAGGAGACAAGGAGAGAGGAGAGCGTGAGGGGTCGAGGAGGAGAGATTGTGAGAAGAGAGGAGAGGAGAGAGAAGAGAGAGGTGAGAGGATTTGAGTGCAGTGGGAGAAGGGGAGAGAGTGCGGAGGCATCGAGCATGAAGAGAGAGAGAGAGAGACGGACAGAGAGAGACAGAGACAGAGAGGACAGAGCTTGGACAGAGACAGCGAATGACAATGACAAATAGTTTTATTCCAGAAAAGGCATCGCCCCATTAGGAAGATTGTGTGTGTCAACATCTAAAGAGAGCGGATTATCAAATATTCAAATACAAATAGATAACATAAAATATTAAATAAAGCAGAGAGAGAGAGAGAGAGAGACGAGAGGAGAGATAGAGAGACGAGAGAGAGATGAGGATTTGTGTGAGAGCAGAGAGACGAGAGAGAGAGAAGAGAGAGGGAGAGAGAGAGTCAGGTTTGAGAGAGACAGAGACAGGAGAGAGAGAGAGAGAGAAGAGAAGACGACAGAGACAGAGACGGAAAGAGAGAGAGAGAGAGAGAGATGGGGTGTGACGGAGTCGAGATGAGAGAGGAGAAGAGAGAGAGAGAGAGAGAGAGGGAGAGAGAGACAGACAGAGAAGGAGAAGAGAGAGAAAGAGAGAGAGAGTAGAGAGAGACAAGAGAGAGAGAGATGAGAGGAGAGAGAGAGAGAGAGAGAGGAGAGACGAGAGAGAGACGAGAGAAGAATGAGAGAGGAGAGGAGAAGAGAGAGCAAGAGAGAGATGAGAAGAGACCCGATGAGAGGAGAGAGGAGAGAGAGATTAAGATGAGAGGCG
The DNA here is from genome assembly GCA_017654935.2 of Phymorhynchus buccinoides. Taxonomy (NCBI): domain Eukaryota; kingdom Metazoa; phylum Mollusca; class Gastropoda; order Neogastropoda; family Raphitomidae; genus Phymorhynchus; species Phymorhynchus buccinoides. The sequence goes on along the minus strand of CM065709.1, from coordinate 7,942,366 downwards.
CGCTCCTGGGAGAGAGAGGGAGTGTGAGAGAGTGGAGGAGACGAGAGAGAGGAAGAGAGGAGAGAGCTTTTATTGTTTTATCATTGCTAACATAGTTTAATCATTGCTTTCACAGTTATCACAGACGAGGAAAGAGATCGAGAGGAACGGAGCGGTGGTAGACTTGATAGATGAGATGAACGAGGCAGGAGAGGAGAGACGATGAGAGGAAGAGAGAGCGAATGATGACGAGAGAAGAGAGAGAGAGTAGACTGGACTGGTTGACGGAGAGAGGAGAGACAGAACGACAGAAAAGAGGAGGGGAGAGAGTAGAGAGAAGAGAGGGAGAGACTTGGAGAGAGAGACAAGAGCGACGAGACGGAGAAGATAGGATGTGACCGGCGAGACGGAGAATGTAGAAGGAGAGACAGAGATAGGGAGAGAGAGATGGAGAGAGACGGAGAGAGAGAAGAGGATGAGAGAGAGGATGCAGCGGATTTAAACGGAGAGAGAGATGAGGAAGATGCACAGAGAAGACCGAGATACGCGTGAGAGACCACAATAGAAGATGGAGCTATGAGTGGACCGAGAGACAGAGAGAGACCAGGAGAGAGAGAAAGACAGACAGACATAGGAAAGACAAGGGAGACAGGGAATCAGAGAGGGGAGACGGAGAGAGAAAAAGTTGAAGAGAGATACGGGGCACACACGGCGAGAGAGCCCACTTTATTTTCCGGAGGAAAAATATTTTAGGAGACGCCTAGTCGGGAGAGACGGGAGAGAGGTACATATACGAACATATAATACGAGACCACGACCGGGGATAACCACTGAGGACGGAGAGATTTGAAGAGTAAAGGAGGGACGAGACGGAGACGGCACAAGCAGGGCCGGACGGGAGACCCGGTCGAGACATGAGACAGGAGCTGAAAGACAGAGAGCAAACAGGTAGAAACCGTTGTAGAGGATACTGAAGATAGAAGAGAGACATGGAGAGGCATCCGATTACACGCAGAGATTTGAGCATAAAGGTAGGAGACGTGAGTAGAGATAGGAACATTGCACGTACGCGGAAGGAGAGAGTGAGACATAGAGAGGGACGAATACACGATTTGAACAGAGACGAGAGCACCGAAGAACACAGACGAACAAAGAGACACAGACCGGGCGAGGTTTGAGACTACTGATACATAGAGAGAGCGAGACAGAGGAGAGCAAAGCACGACGATAATGTGATAAGAGAACATATGCAACGGTACAGATTTATAAGAAGAGAACAGGCGTTAAGAGAAGACCCAGGAGAGACATGGAACCGACGAGAGAAGGACACACCTGCACGTGCGCGCAGAAAGAGAGAGAGATGAGAGAGAGAGAGAGAAGCGAGAGAGAGAGAGAGAAGAGAGAGACGGAGAGGAAAAAGGGAACAAGGAGGACAGAGAGAGATGGAGAATGATGAGCGAAGGATGAGAGAGAGAGGAGGGTAGGAGGATTGAGAGAGAGAGAGAATGAGAGGGCCGCATGAGAGAGAGAGCATGAGAGAGAGAGCATGAGAGAGAGAGCATGAGAGAGAGAGCATGAGAGAGAGAGAGGAGAGAGCAGAGAGAGAGAGAGAGAGGACAGAAGAGAGGGAGAAGAGAGGAGAGAGGAGAGAGCCGAGGAGAGAGAGAGAGAGAAGAGAGACGAGAGAGAGAGAGAGGAGAGAGACGGAGAGAGAGAGAGAGAAAAACGAAGACGCGCGGCGCGCGCGAGGAGAGAGAGATGAGAGATGAGGAAGAGAGAGATGGAAGGCGAGGAAGGAAGAAGAGGGAGAGCGAGAGAGAGAAGGGAGAATGGAGGGGGGAGGAGCGGAGGAGAGACAGATGAGAGAGAGAGATTGACGAAGGACGAGGATGAGTGAGCGAGAGATAGAATGAGATTCCGAGAGAGAGACTGGAGACGAAGAACTAGAGAGAGAGAGGGAGAGAGCGAGAGATAGAGAGAGCGATCGATGAGCGAGCGAGAGAAGAGTGCAGAGAGAGGGGGGGAGAGCGAGAGACCGGAAAGATGGAGAGAGAGAGAGAGAGAGAGAGAGAGAGGGGAAGAGAGAGAAGACGAGAAGGGAGAGAGAGAAGAGAGGAGAAAGAAGAGGATTGAGAGAACAGACAGACAGACAGAGAGAGAGAGAGGACGAAGAAACGCATTTATAAGCGAACGAACCAACTAACCAATGACAGAACGGATTCGAAAATGAAACCAGAAAGAGAGACAGGAAGACAGACAGACAGACAGAGAGAGAGAGACAAATATATAGAGAAGGAAAAACAATCCCCGAAAAAAACAGCAACATATATACAAACAGGCACAAGAGTGTTTCGATTTACATTTGTGACACTTCCCTTTCTTACAGAGCTGTAGCCAAAGGAAGCAATGCTTTAGAGTAAAAACGGACTATCTCTAGATAGATAGTCTATTGACTTAGTATTGACGCTTTCTGCGAAAACTGATAATAACTTGCATTGAAAAGACATAACATGGGAAATATGCTCTTTCTATTTTTTCAGTCTTTTTAAAATGCAGGGTACAGTGGAACCTCTCTTAGAAGACCTTCAAAAATCATCCAAAATGAGGTCTTATAATGGAGGGGTCTTATAAGGGGGGTAATTTTAATACTTACAAAGAAGGGCAATGTCTCAGAGAAGTAGGTCTTATATGTGGGAGGGAGTCTTTTAATGGTGGGGGGGGGGGCAATAAGTCTTTATAATGGGAAGTCTTATAAGGGAGGTTCCACTGTGTTAGTTTTCGCAATAAGTTTCATAATACGTCAATGGACTGTTTGGAGATAGTCCGTTTTGACTCTAAGACATGGTTACATATTTGTGCATGAAACCAGGATGCCCTTGCCAAAGAAAATGTCGTCTCGAGTTGCCAGCATTCTCAAACGGCGTGACGC
>CM065709.1:7906958-7914458 GCA_017654935.2 Phymorhynchus buccinoides | reverse complement strand
TATCGCTGTCCCAGTCAAACAGACAAACAGACAGACAGACAAACAAATCTTTGTTTTTTGTTGTTGAAACACACTGATAACTCTATGTGAGGCCATTTTACACCGAAATATGCATTTTGAGCAAATTTGAACACGGACGGACGGACGGACAAACTGAAAACAATACCAGTCTCGCTTCGCGACTGGTAAAAAATACCATAGAAACGGTGACAAATGGGCACGAAATTGGGGACACATCAAGACGGGGCCATATAATGTGACCCAGCACCACGAAAGGGACATGAAGTGTCAAACTGACTATTCTGGGGGTAATTATGCGTTTCAAAACTGCAGACAATTTTCTTTCTAATGGCACATCCGGAACCGTTCTTGTATCTTGTTCCGTTCAAGAGTTAATGAGCATTTAAAGTTAGTAGGGTGAGTGTCAGCCATTTTGAGAAAACACAGTCTAGCCTAGCTGACGAACATGCATTGACCTACTCGTTTTAAAACACTTATAAGACCATTTAGAGACCATAGTAAAGATTGTCCTTTATAAATATGAAAGATGAGATGTTAGAGAACACGAAAATACCCCTAACTCAAAATTGACCAAAACAAATTATTTTTTAGCTTTGCAAGCCTGTTGTGAGAAACTGGCCCAGCGACTTAATGTCCCTTTCGTGGTGCTGGCTCACATATAGAGATGTGGATAAAGTTGTGGACGCATATAAAGACGGGGACACATGGAGACGGAGACATGTTTAATCTGCCCACAAACAGTTAGCGAACACTTTCAAAGTACACAGGTTTTAGTAAATCGCTTGTAGCTTTAAAGATCCACCCGATCACGTGTCAAAATCACGGGTTTCACGGGTGTTCCCTCTTAAAGCTGGAAATAAATCTTGTTTTGACCAAGTCTGACTCCCATATAGATGGCCCCAAATTCAAACCGACACATCAGTTTAAAGAGCAGCCTCAATTTGAATGTGGGGAGATTTGTTTGTGGCTCACAGCAACCCAGAAAAAAACAAGGGACTTAATCGTGGTGCGTCACTGGGTCTTTAAAACGCTTCGCGTCATGACCTTAAAGATTCCGCACGTCACGTGTCACATTCCCTCTTATACTAGGAATATTTCTTAAAGATCCACCAGATCACGTGTCAAAATCACGGGTTTCACGTGTTTTCCATCTTATGACTGGACATAAATCTTGTTTTGACCAAGTCTGACTCCCATATAGATGGCCCCAAATTCAAACCGATACATCAGTTTAAAGAGCAGCCTCAATTCAAAGTTGGGGAAATGTGGATGTGGGTCACAGCTACCCAGAAAAAAACAAGGGACTTAATCGTGGTGCGTCACTGGGTCTTTAAGATTCCTTACTAGCTATAAGAGGGAAAACACGTGAAAACCGTGATTGTGACACGTGACGTGCGGGGTCTTTAATGAACACTTGCACAAGGGATCTGGCCTTAAGGCGGCGACAGACTATGTCGCTGCCTCATGTGACTCGATCAGGTCGTGACGTTTCACCTCATTTGCATACCATCTAACTCGATCAGTCTGACTCAGTCGGGCCCAGTCAGGTGACAGGGCCGAATAGGGCGGGTTCTAAATTTCACTGATCGAGTCTGATCGAGTCAGATGGCTTGTGACGTCTTCTGTGCGGGAAACAAAATTTGATCTACGTCACGACGTGATTGCGTCATATGAGGCAGTCACATAGTCTGTCGCCGGCTTTACCGCGAATGCAAACATGTTTCATGTTCGCCATTGGTTCCTATAGTAACGTGGGTTTAAAAACGCCTCAAAATCAAAACACTGCAACAACTTTAGAGCTTCAGCATTTTTGTTTCTCTTCCATAGAGTGATTTGTGCAAAATGGTACTCATGGCATGTTAGCAGGAAGCTTCGAGATTGAGTACAACTCTCAACGATGTCCTTTCTTAACGGAAGAGATGATGACATTATTCGCTTAGTCACGAGAGTTGTGCAGCGGAAGTTGAGTGGGTTTATTTTAACTTGGGAGAGCCTTGGCATAGCTGCAGAAGGGTGTGGCTGTGCAGGAAGGTGGTCACCAAATGCAGGTATCAAGCATCAATCATTATTACAGCGGTTCCAGCACAGCCACACCTTCCTGCAGCCATTCCAGGGCTCTCCCTAGATCCAAAAAGGATCAACATTCGCCGCACAGCCATCGTGACTCGGCAATTAATTACGCTATCTCTTTTTGTTTAAAATGGATCTCTTTTTGTGAGCTGTACTTATTATGTAAGCGTCCTGCGAACATGATTGTGCTGAGCGCCATTTTACTTCAGATCACGTTGTGGAATAAATTCCGATGCACTGACCTTGTTACACATTTTCGGATTTGGGCGCCATTTAAAACTCAAGTCACCATAGCAACCGATGTCGATCGCGAAACGTTTTTGCTGTCATTGTAAGGCCTTGTCTCTTGTGTATGTACCTGCCGAGAATTAAGTTCTAGATACGAAGCGTTTTGAATCTATGAGCTAATGACCTAAACATGTGCATTTTGAAAGTGTTCCTTAACTTTTTTTGTGCGCGGCATAGATGGGGGGGACACAAAGAGACGGGGACACATAGAGACGGGGACATAGAGATGGGGACTCAGAGACTGGGACATAGAGACGGGGACACAAAGAGACGGGGACACATAGAGACATGTGCACATAGAAACGGGGACACATAGAGACGGGGACATAGAGATGGGGACTCAGAGACTGGGACATAGAGACGGGGACACAAAGAGACGGGGACACAGAGAGACATGTGCACATATAAAGACGGGGACACATAGAGACGGGGACACACAGATGGGGACTCATAGACTGGGACATGACGGGGACACATAGAGACGGGGACACAAAGAGACGGGGACAAATAGAGACTGGGACATAGAGACGGGGACACAAAGAGACGGGGACACATAGCGACATGTGCACATATAGAAACTGGGACACATAGCGACGGGGGGGACATACAGATGGGGACTCAGAGACTGGGACACATAGAGACGGGGACACAAAGAGACGGGGGACACATAGAGACGGGGACACACAATGGGGGACATATATAGAAACTGGGGACACATAGAAACGGGGACATACAGAGAGATGGGGACTCAGAGACTGGGACATAGAGACGGGGGACACAAAGAGACGGGGACACATAGAGACATGTGCACATAGAAACTGGGACACATAGAGACGGGGACACATTTTTTCTGGGGGTGGGGAGGGCGTGTGTGTGTGGGCTAAAATTCGGCAGGGGAGTGAGAAGGCAAGCCTCTTTATTGTTATTGTTGTTTTATTGTTTATGATCTTTGGAGTTTTGAATTTTATAATTGATTCGGTTTCCTTTTTTGTGTTTTAGCTTAAACTTACCTGATGAAGTTTTCACGTATATGTAATGGACAATATTTACACACACACACACACACACACACACACACGCACGCACACACTACACACACACACCAACACGCACGCACGCACGCACGCACGCACGCACGCACGCACGCACGCACGTGTCACACAAACACACCGTGCACACACACAAGCACACACGCACACACCACGCACACACACACACACAACACACACACAAACACACACACACACACACAACACCACACACACAACACACATATATGCACACATCACACTCACATACATACATGCAAGTACACAAGCACCTTTATGCATACCCTCTCTCTCTTTGTTTGTGTTGTTGTGTCTAATATCACGTGTAGTGGATAGACGTTAAATGAAAGACACACACACACACACACACACACACACACACACACACACAACACACACACACACACACACACACACACACACACACACACACACACACACACACACACACATATATATACATATATATATATATATATATATATATAATATATATATATATATATATATAATATATATATATATATATATATATATGGGGACACATCGATACGCCATTGGGGACATATTAGAAACGGGGGCATAACGCTACATCACCATAATGACATTGACATTAGGGAAACACTATTTTGATGGCTGACCAAAATTGCAATGGACAAGATAGGCATCAGTGGACATTGGATATTAATGTCTTCCGTTCTCTTGCTGCGATATGGGCTGTTTTGTAATCAACTTGTTATGCAATACATGTTGGGACCGATGTGTGTGTGTGTGTGTGTGGGTGGCTGTGTGTGTGTGTGTGTGGTGTGTGTGTGGGTGTGTGTGTGTGTGTGTGTGTGTGTGTGTGTGTGTGTGCATGTGTGTGTGTGTGTGTGTGGTGTGTTGTGTGTGTGTGTGTGTGTGTGTGTAGAGAGTCCGAGAGAGAGAGAGAGTGATAGAGAGAGAGAGAGAGAGAGAGAATGTGTGTGTGTGTGTGTGTGTGTGTGTGTGTGTGTGTGTGTGTGTGTGTGAGAGAGGAGAGAGGAGAGATGTGATTCGAATGAGGAGAGAGAGAGGAGAGACGAGAGAGAGAGAGAGTGTGTAGAGAGAGAGGAGAGAGAGAGAGTATAGGGACGATGTAGATAGAGATTTGGGAAGAGAGAGGAGGAGGAGAGAGAGAGAGAGAGACGGAGAGGACAAGGACGGAGAGAGAGAGAGAGAGAGAGAGAGAAGAGAGAGAGAGACCATAGACGATATAACCGATATTTATTTGGTAAGGCCAAGGCCCCATTCAAAGGGGTGATTCACAATACATATATTAAACTTACAACAATCATGAGTAATGCATAACACAATATAAATATTCTTGCTAACTGAGCTAACTTACCATAATGCTTCTTCTCTTAAATGCCAAATATAAATACATAGCAAGATTGCACATAACAATTTCATTTGTTGAAGTCAAAAGTAGCACTAATCTAAAAAGAGCTGGGTTTCTACAATATTTTGCAGGAATATATTTTTGTCTTAAATCATTAAATACTGGACAACATAACACAAAATGAAACTCATCTTCTTTATCTAATCTACACACAGAGGACATAACATATTTAGCATAGCATTGAATTTGTATCTCTGTCTGTGTATAGCTATATCTGAAACACCAAATCTTAACTTTGTAACTGTAGATCTGACAAATCTATTGATATTGCTAGACATTAAATATGGTTCTACCAAACAATTTGTTTTTAACAGCCTAAATAACGAAAACCTGTCACTATTTTGAATATGGTAATCCCAATCCCAATCTTGCCATCTGCAGTCAACCACACGTTGTTTAAAACAAGACAAAAAGCTACGAACACATCCAACACCTTGATCCATCCATACATATGCAAAGCCATAAATACTCAAACATTTTCGAACATCAGAAGCCCAAGTTGTTTTCCCTCTAGCATCTAATTCATACAATGTTTTATACTCTTTCAGAGGTAATCTGTGCTCATTCATGCGACCTAATCTAAGCCAATATCTAATACATTTTACTAAAGAATTCAAATAAATAGGAAATCTGCCAAAGTTCGATCATACACAAGGTCATTGGGTGTACGTCTATCAACATTTAAGAACTTTTTCATTGCAAATAAATGCACCTTTTCAATTTCACGCCCATAGATAAACCCCCAAATTTCAGCTCCATATTGGACTATTGGTTGAACTTGTGCATCAAATAACTTAAAGAACAATTTAACAGAATTATTATCAAATTTATACAGTACTTTTAATATGTTCCAAACAGCTCTTTTTCCTTTACAAACAAGTTCCTGACAAGCAAAAGTAAAACTAAGTTTTGTTGGAAAACTGCAAACCCAAATATTTATAAGCGTTAGTAACAGAAATTTCAGACTTTCCATGAAACCACCTTTCCCGCCTGGCTAGATACCCACCTTTTCGAAATACTATGATATTTGTCTTGCTCATGTTTACTTTTAAATTCTAATCTGTTTACAGCCTTATATAAGGTATTTAAATGTGTTTGTAAGCCAATTATCGTTTCTGATAATAGCACAATGTCATCAGCAAATAACAAAATAAATATTTCTATTAAATCAAAACTTATACCATGTTTACCATTTTGAATAATTTCCAAGGCCAATTCATTGATAAATAAAGAAAAAAGTACTGGGCTACAAACGTCCTCCTGTTTAACCCCCCTTGTGCAGTTAATATAATCACTAAATTTGGCCCCACATCGTATTTTAGCTTTAACATCTTCATACATACTCTTCATACAACAACGCCAGCATTTTTGAGCCGAAAAATGTCCATTAAATTTACTTGGCTACAGAAAAGATTTTGTCAGCAATAATTGTTGTGATTTCTCCGTGACACATTTGGAATAGAGTCAATCCTTACTGCCCATATTTTAGGAACACAATATTATTGAATAACAAGACCCTGATTTCAAGAGTTTTTATGACATGGTTGCTAAATCATTGTGGTGCAAAAATGGCGACATTGGCGGTGAAAGGGTTTTAATGTTTATATAATTGGGGTAACGACAGTTCACAGGATCCTACAAATGGAGGGAGGGGGGCGGGGATTCTGGGAATCCCTATGACTACCACCACCAACACCTTTGATTTCATGTACCTCATATACTTCCATGCCAGAGGTTTAGCTATGAACAATAAGGAACACGAATTCACGTCTTATTATCATAGGACAATCCTCCATTGCTTCTTTTACATTTTAATTATCATCAGCTTCGCCATTACCGCCACCTCACCCCCGACATAGCATTTCGACATCCCCCACCCCCATCCTTCACTAAATGATCCGTGTCTGTCTGTCTGTCTGTCTGTCTGTACGGGATGTCTCTGTATCTGTCTGTCTGTCTCTCTCTCTCTCTGTCTGTCTGTCTGTCCTCTCTCTCTCTCTCCTCTCTCCTATCACTCTTTTCCTCTCTCTCTCTCTGTCTCTCTTTCTGTCTGTCTTTCTCTCTCTCTTTCTCATCTCTCTCTCTCCTCTAATCGCTCTCTCATCTCTCTATCTCTCTCTCTATCGAGAACCTTACCTGCAGCACATCTTTAAAACCTACAGCAGATATGAAGGGATAATCATTCGATCACCGTCACGTTCTGAGACCGTATTTCCACAAGTGCATCCCACGAGTCTCCTTTCTTCAGAAATCACCCGACATTCCGCATCCTTTTAGTGCATTACTTTCCATTTGGAAAGTTTGTACGTAACGACTGCATTATCGCTTTTTCCGGGATTCAATTCCTCCGCTTCTTCTATTTTGTGTGTTGGTCAATTTACGCGACAGGCAATATTACCCAACCCATCCACATTGCTAATGCCATTCCTATAATATGCGTTTGCAGGTAGTAGAAAGCATTGCCTACGCCGTAGTGTAGTTAGTTTAGTTCCCCCCCCCCCCCCCCCCCCCCCACCCCCCCCCCCCACCCACCCCCCTGATACAAACTTTTCATTCACATTTATGCCACGCCATATTTCTATTCTAGCATACAGATTCGACATTTCCTTTATGATAAGAAGGAAGAGGAGAAGGTGGCGGAGGAAAAGGAGG
>CM065709.1:7896638-7901638 GCA_017654935.2 Phymorhynchus buccinoides | reverse complement strand
GGAAGCCAGGCGGACGCTTGGCGAAAGCTACGAGTGAGTAGAAACTGTATGTGTTGAGAGAATAAGTTTACATTTTCTTCATTATGGAATGGTTCTGTTTCACTTGTAACAGTGTTTCTAGTTTTCTTTAATATAAAAAGATAGGTATGTTATAGAACAATACATGAATACAATAACTGGCAAAACGGACAAATTCCAGCTAAACTTCTTTCCATATGATAAATCTTGTAAATAATTACACCCCCCCCCCCCACCCATTCTTCCTCTCTCTCTCTCTCTCTCTCTCTCTCTCTCTCTCTCTCTCTCTCTCTCTCTCTCTCTCTCTCTCTCTCTCTCTCTCTCTCTCTCTCTCTCTCTCTCCCCTCTCTCTCCTCTCTCTCTCTCTCTCTCTCTCTCTCTGTTGGGAGTGGGGAGGGGGGGGGGGGGGCGTGCGTATGTGAGAAAAAAATAATTTTAAATAATAAAAAAAATCTACTCTTTATTGTTGATTATGTAAACTGCTTTTTTGATGTTCCTTTCATGCGTTTCCAAGACATACGATGTTTCTGGCTGTGTTTATTTATGCATACTTGTTTCGTATTTTGCATCCTGTATGGTTTATTTTAAATTTCCTTTCCCTGCATGCAAAAGGACATACTAGTTGAAGTATGAAAGCGTGAGAGAGAGTGAAGGGACTGTTGAGTATTGAGTGGAGGGATGACAGAGGAGTCAATAAAAAACTATATAATAATAATAATAATAATGATTATTTCTATAGCAGCCTAATCTCCCGTGGAGGCTCTTGGCGCTTCACAAAAATAATATATCTTACATGAACGGGACATTGTAACAACAAAAACAACAAAAACTAACAACACAACACACGCGCGCGCACACACACAGACACACGCACACGCACACGCAACGCACGCACACGCACACACACACGCGCGCGCACACGCACGACACACACCACCGCAACACACACACACACACAAATACACACAAGCACACGCACGCACACACACACGCGCGCGCACGCACGCATTCACACTCATTCCCCCGCTAGCACAAAGACACACACATAGGCGCGAGCCTATACAACTTGCAGTCAAGTAATGCCCTCTCTCTCATTTCTTCCTTTATGTCTTTAATTCCCCCCCTCCTCTCTCTCTCTCTCTCTCTCTCTACTCTCTCTCTCTCTCTCTCTCTCTCTCTTAGAGGATCTCTCCGTATTTCTAGTCTCGACCTAGTTGAGGTGTCTCTCTACGGTCCCCTCTCCTCTCTTTCTCTCTCTCTTACTCTACTCTCTCTCTCCCTCTCTCTCTCTCTCTCTCTCTCTCTCTCTCTCTCTCTCTTCCCCGACTCTCTCTCTCTCCTCTCTCTCTCTCCTCCTCTCACTCTCTCGTCTCTCGCTCTCTGCTCTCTCTCTCTCTCCCCTCTTCTCTCTGTCTCATCTCTCTCTGTATTTACCTATTTATTTCCTCCCCCTCTCGAGAGATCTCTCTCTCCTCTCTCTCATCTCTCTCTCTCTCTCTGTCTCTCTCTCTGTTTCGCTTTCTCGATGCTACTCTCTTCCTCTTGCCCCTCCCCTCTCTCTCTCTCTCTCTCCTCTCTCTCTCTCTCTCATCTCTCTAGAGAGAGAGACTCTCTCTCTGGATCTCCAGTCTCTCTCTCTCTCTCATTTCATTCTTCTTTACGTCTTTATTTAGAACCCCCCTCCTCTAGTCTCTCTTTCTCTACTCTCTCTCTCTCTCAACCTCTCTCCCTCTCCTCTCTCTCTCTCTACTATCTGCAGATTTTCCTTTATAGTCTTTATTTCCCCTCTCTCCTCTCTCTCTCTCTCTCTCTCTCTCTCTTCTCTCTATCATAGCTCTACTCTCTTTCTCTTTCTCTCTCTCTCTCTCTCTCTCTCTGTCTCTCTCTCTCTCTCTCTCTCTCTCTATCTCTCTCTCTCTCTCTCTGTCTCCTCTCTCTATCTCTCTCTCTCTCTCTCTCTCTCTCTCTCTCTCCTCTCTCTCTCTCTCTCTCTCTCTCTCTCTCTCCTATTTGTATTGAAAACATTCAAATCGATACCAGGTTTTCCCTTGAAGTCTATTATTTTATCATGTTGGCTCTACTATTATTTGTTTTTAGTTAACATTTCTTTTCCTTATTCCTTTCGGGGTGCTCAAACAAGTCATGCTGTCTCTCTAGCTACTCGTAATGCTTACGCTTAAAGGGGCACCCTGACGGATGATTTTGTTGTTGCAAGAAACACCCTTTAACAGAGATCGCAACACTCACTTTGTTTTGGTTTCCTGCAAATCAAACCGTCAAATCGGCGATTCCTCCTTGGCGGAGGTACTGGATGTCAAATTATTTCAATGAAAGAGAAGGCATGTGCCCTGTCTTTTCTAACAGCCGCCTGAGTTTAGACCAAATCGTTTGCACGAAATGTTCACAATACAAGCCTATTTATTATTTTTTTAAATTTTATACAGTTTGCCTAAATGAGTTTCGCTCACCACAAAGAAAATAGCCCCGATGGGGTTTGTTTCGGTGTTTTTTTTACTGCACAACAAAACAAGCGCGAAATCGCAATAGTGTGTGGCACGCGGTCTATTTTTACCACTCCAATCATGAGTCACCTCCCCTGGCTTTTCAATCATTTTAATCTGTAAACCAGGGCCTGTATTCACGTTGAGATAGCATGAGACTTAGCATGATGCTAACTTAGAAGCTCTTCCAATGTCCTATAGGATTTAATAGGACTTTTGGAAGAGCTTCTAAGTTAGCATCATGCTAAGTCTCATGCTATCTCAACGTGAATACCGTCCCAGAATGTTATCTCTGCACCATTTCGTAACTTTTTATATCTTTTGGAAAACATTTAAAACTATCTTTTCTACTTATGCTCATCAAAAGAAGCACCGCATACTCGTCGTGTCTGTTGTAGTGTCTGTATTACGTATGTTTATTATTTTGTACGCTTTTAAAATACATCATTTTAAAGAGCGGCCTCAATTTGAAGTGTAGCCTCGATTTGAAGTGCGACAATTTTGTCAAAATGTGCGACAATTTTGGACCGACCGACCGACAGACAGACAGACTAACCGACAAAGTGAGTTATTGGTTTGTGGCTTGAGCCACAAACAAAAAGTAAAAGTTTCAACCACAATGAGTGACCTCCACCCACCCCATGTGAAATGGTTTCTCTCTCCAGCAACTCCGCCAAGGAGGAATCGCCGTTTTGACGTTTGAGTGAGTTCTAGAAAACCAGAGCAAAGTGAGTGTTCCGATCCTTGAAAAGGCTGTCTTTCTAGTCGATCTCTACGTGTTTCTTGCAAAAAAAAACATCATCCGTCAGGGTCCACCTTTAAAACTGTCTGAGATGTTGGAAGCTTTACGTTTGTGAAGCTTATCAGATTAAGAACATTCTTTGCTACACGAATTTCCCAGCTCCTCTTGAAGATCAATGTTAGTTTTGAGGGTACAGCGACAAAACTCTAGAACCGTTTTTTGTATTGTTTGTCAAGAGACGGTTGGGGACTAACAACTAATCTATCAAAAAACTGAAACAGACTGCAACGTCACTGGAAACATACAACAAACAAACAGCTACACGACAGTTGTCAAGTGACGTTATTTTATTTATTTGAACTAATCTAACTTAAAGGGCCAGCAACACGTCCGCTAAAATCGCACGACTGTACACGATACGATTCGATCACGGTCGTGGTCTCGGATAACAAAATGTCACGTGATTCGCGCTTCGAGACCACGTGCTGGAATCGTATCGTACAGTCGTGCGATTTTAGTGGACGTGTGGCTGGCCCTTTAAATGCTCTCGCTTCAGTGGAACTCTGCGTGTGCGCAGATGTAAATGAAGCGAGCGTGTTCTTTGAAAACGATCTCAGTTATCTTTTTTTTAATGGCAGTTTCGCGACACTCATACTTTCTTTTGCTGATGAGGGGGGGGGTGTGTGCGTGGGGGTGGGGGAGGCGGGGGGGGGGAGGGTGGAGGGGGAGGGGGGGGGGGGGTAATCCATCATTATTTCGTGTCGAAATCAAGACCAGGGGTCCTTTCACAAGGGCTAACGTTGCGTTGGCGTGAGCGCAAATCGGCAAAAAACGATACTAAGAAACACCTCTTTTGCCGACGTTTGCCGAAAACGTTTTGTGGCTACTCCCAAAGTACCTCTTGGCGAACTGTCACGTGACTTGCATGGGGTGAATACATTTCTCGTTGTTGATTGGTCCATTCAAGTTTGGTTAGAATAACACTTTTCTTTTAACCAATCAGTCAAGAGCTTGTAATATTCTTCCGCAAACGTTTTCTAAAGTGTTTCTTAGACCCCTTTTGGCGTAACAGTTATGCGCGCGGCGACCGTCGTCTAGAGAAACTCAACCCAGGTTTGAATTCTTACGTCAAAGTTGAATGAATAGTTCATTTGCTGCAAAGCCAAAATGGCGTAGTTTACATCGTCCCAATTCACTTTGAACGCGTTACCTCTGTTCCACTCAACACCTATTTCGATAGTTCCATTCGAATTTCAGAGATGTAATGATTATGCTTTGTTATGTAATATTGTGTTCAATGTTATTTTGTGAAATTTGATGGAATAAAACTGCTATTAGATTAAAACCAGGGTGATTCAGATATTTTTTTTAAAGTGTCTTGTTTTTAATTGTTTAGCCGTTTAATATGAAGTATATTGGCGCAGGGTGGATGCCTCGTGCCTCCATACGGAGAGCTCGACGAACCCGCCCCCTCCACGAGTCTCTCCCCGTGGGGATACCAGGCGGGTGTCTTTCGTAAACAAATAGTCCCCCACCTTCTGGAAGTTATGTGCTTGTAACTTCCTTTAATCTGCCACACTCTTTGACTCTGCCTTTTCTCTGTCAACCCTCTCTTTTCATTCTGAGCTCTATGCACTTTGTTGTTGTTGTCTGTCTGTGTGTGTGTGTGTGTGTGTGTGTGTGTGTGTGTGTGTTTGTGTGTGTGTGTGTGTGTCTGTGTGTGTGTGTGTGTGTGTGTG
>CM065709.1:7876638-7881638 GCA_017654935.2 Phymorhynchus buccinoides | reverse complement strand
CTTCCAATCTGTCCTTGATAAATTATAACATACTTAACACAAAAGACAACATGGCATAGGCATACTATTACGCATATCAAGCTGAATATAAAGGTAGCAAAGCAGTTGATATTATGAAAACATAGATAGGCTGAAACTATGGGATTATATAACAGAGTGTAGGCGAATAGTTAACTAATAGAATGAAATTAATAACATGAAATTAATACATACTAACATCGGCATAAGCATCTAGCATATCAGGAGATATGACCCTGGGGGGTAAATGAGCTTAAGGAGGGTCGAATGTGTCTTTCGAAGATTTGTTTTGAAGGCTGAGATAGAGGAGCATAGTTTAATGTCACACGGAAGGGAGTTCCATATGAAAGAACCCGAGAAGGTAAAGCTCGACTTAAATTTATCAATTCTTGTTTGTGGTAAAATATAATTACTTGAACCATAACGTTGTGAGGCTTGTGTAACTAGATTTTTCAGATATTGTGGAGCTAAGAAGTAGTGTACTTTGTACATGAGAATGGCTTTATTGTAGCTAAGCTGTGATTGCAGTGGAAGTACGTTTAACTGGGCTTGTTTTTCCAATGTACTGAGTTCAGGATCAGGAAGAATTATTTTGGCTGCCCTTTTGTACATAGACTTGAGTTTCAATAGGTGACAATTAGCTGCAGAGTCCCAAACTACAGATGCGTAATTAATGTGCGAGAGACAGTGGGCATACAAAAACATTTTGTGTGCATCTATATCTATGAAGGGTGTAAGTTTTGTTTAGTAGGAATAGGCTGCGTGCAAGTTTATGTGTCATTTTTTTCTTTTTTTTCAGCGAGGGAGAGAGAGAGAGAGAGAGAGAGAGAGAGGGAGAGAGAGAGAGAGAGAGAGAGAGAGAGAGAGAGAGAGAGAGAGAGAGAGAGAGAGAGAGAGAGAGAGAGAGAGAACGAATCATTTTAATGAGTAGGCCTTTCTGCCCATGTCATACAGGAACAGGGAGGAAACGGGACGGGGGAAAAAAGAGGAAGAAAGGGAATAAACCAAAATCATATAATATCATACATAATCACAGATGGAAACCTTTCACGAACACTGCATACATATGACGCATAAAGAGAATCAGTGAAAAGCAATGACATTGATAAACGTATTATAATATAGAGCGAGAACACTTTACGTAGTCTATTTTGGTAAGATTATTTTTGCTGTATTCTCGAGCTAAGTTTCAGACAAGAACAAGTAAGGACATAACTACTATTATTTACTTCTTTTCACAGCAACAAGGAAAGCAAAACCTTTACAATCTGTGTAATATAAAGAAAGGTGTCAAATATTGAGCATGATTATTCATGGTTTAAAAGACAAGACAAGGGATATATGTTGTTTTCTCCCAACAACATATAATAACATATAAAAATAATGTATTATGTAGTTATGCATAATTGGTCAACTGATTTATAACCTTGAAAGCTTTAAGCAAAAACAAAGCAAGAGATAGACATATCTTTGTATTTGATAATAGTAAAGTTAATCTAAAAGCGTTATGACGTGAATAATATTTCTCTGGAATGCACATTTTACGTAAAAGTGTATACTGTTTACAAATTAGTATAAAGTGAAATTCAGTTTCTTCTACATCTTGGCAAAAAGGACAGTTTCTATTTCCTTGATACATTGAGTACCTACACCGATGAGGTCTTAACGGTGACACGCCGAGTCTTATACTTGTTAAATACTTTCTTGTACCAGGATTTCGGTTAATGTATCGATATTCTGGAACGTCACACGATTGTCTAAAGGTTCAATAAAAAGCATATCGCTCATTAAGCATGAGATTCGAGTCCAGATCCTGCAAATGACAATCCATCAGTCTGTGTCTAAAGGCAGAGAGGAACTACACTACTCACAAAAAGTTAAGGATCACTATGAGAAAACAGGTGCGCAAGAAACTCCGTTCGCTCCTGTTATTTTTTTCTCAGTCAAGCCAAATTGTTATGAATTCTTGTTCAGCTGTAAGTGGGCGATGTTGTGTTAGTGGAAACATTGCACGTGATTCTCTATTACTGAGCTTAGCAGCAAAAGAAAAAGCGGAAACTTGCGAAAAAGGACCTTGTTTTGGATCGTTCTGCATGAACACATTGCACAAGCCAGATGGAAAAACCATTATGCACGTGCAAGCACTGCTGTTTATGTGTGAGATGCTGTCTCTTGCTTGGCTTTATAAGAAGACATACCACCAGTATTAGGCCTGATTTGACAATGCCTCCACGACGAAAATTGAGCGAGTTGGATAGGGGACGAGCTGTTGCATGGTTCCAAGATGGTGTTCCCAAGCGAGAAGTGGCCAGGCGACTTCAGGTGTCCATCTCGGTCATTGTCAGACTGATTCAACGCTTCACAGCCACTGGGAGGGTCCATGAAAGACGCAGATCTGGTCGACCGAAGAAGACAACTCCACGTGAAGATCGTCTCATTGAACGACAAGCCCTGCAGACAAGAACAGCCTCTTCCAGCATCATTCGAAGGCAGCTGAGGGTGGCTACTAACATCAACATCAGCCAGCAGACCATACGGAACCGCCTTCATGGGTTTAACCTCCGTTCTCGTCGCCCAGCTGTACGGCCACGCTTAACTCCAGCCCATAGGGCAGCACGCCGCGCCTTCTGCAGACGTCACGTGAGGTGGACACGTCAGCAATGGTCCCAGGTCCTGTTCAGTGATGAATCACGCTTCACCCTGAACCACAACGACGGCCGACTGAGGGTCTGGAGGCGCCCAGGGGAACGCTTTATTGACGCCACTGTCCAAGAAAAGGTGGCCTTTGGTGGAGGTTCTGTAATGGTCTGGGGGGCCTTCAGCCTTCACCACAGAACACCCTTGTATCATGTACAGGGTAACCTGACTGGCCTCCGATACCGGGATGAGATCCTTCGACCGCTGGCTGTGCCTACACTGCAGCAGATGGGACCGCCGGCTGTCTACCAGGATGACAACGCTCGCCCCCACAGGGCAAGGGTGGTCAACGACTTCCTGCAGCAGTCTGGAGTCAACAGAATGGAGTGGCCAGCATGCAGTCCCGATCTCAACCCGATTGAGAACCTCTGGGATGAGCTGGATCGCAAAGTGAGGAGCAACCACCCCCCTCCCAGGGATGCCCAGCACCTCTACCAGATGCTGCAGGCTGAGTGGCAGGCGCTTCCACAGAGGATCTTCACCACCCTGGTCAACTCCATGAGGACTCGCTGCGTCGAGTGCCAGAACAGCCATGGCGGATACACGCATTACTGAACTTTTGGGAGCATCAGAATGCCCTGTCTTGTGATTTCAATGACTTTGGGAAATCAAATTTCGATACGTACCCACTTTGATCAAATGTACAGACCAAACGATTGCTCGAAATTGAAGGCAATTGTGTATCGTTATCACTAAATCATTGAATTAAATGTTGGCCAAAATTCAACGCATTGGCTTTCTTATTTGGAAAGTTATGAATTAGTTTGCAAGTGATCCTTAACTTTTTGTGGATAGCTTAGATTGAAAAGTTACCGAATGTAGCATTCGAGAATCACCCGCGGAGCCCGCGTTGCTAGTTTTCAAGGTCACACGTCAAGGTCATGACCTTGACCTTGACCTTGACCCCAAAAGGCACATTTACAATACCCAGCCAACATTCCCACCTGATTTCATCTTGGGAACTCCATTTTTCCGACCCCCACCCCGAATTTCAGGGTCCAGCCATCTCCTTGACCTTGCCCTTGACCTCGATTGGTCAACAATATTCGGAAGGAGCATAATAAGCCAAACCACCTTCATACCAAGTGTCAACATCATATGTTGACTGATGCCCGAGATATGGCTAAAATAGATTTTCAGTTTTCAAGGTCATACGTCAATGTCATGACCTTGACATTGATCTTGTATTACCAAAAGGCACATCTACAGTACCTAGTCTACATGCACATCAAGTTTCATCTTCCTATCTTTATTCCTTCATTGTGATATGCTGTTAACAAACACACACACATATACATACACACACATACACACACAGCCACTTACACAACAAAAACAATATCACCTTCGCTCCGTAAACTCCGCGGGTAATAAAGACCTGACATTTCCAACACCCTGGTTATCCCAGACATACATGAAACCAAGCCTACATAACGTGCTGCTAATCTTGGTGACCCAATTCTGTTTGCCTTTGGAATGAAGTGCATACAACATGCTATACGCTTTCTTTGGTATGCGATTGTCATCCATTGTTATGAGTTTTAACCAGTACTTAATGCATCTAGTATAGGTTTGTAGATATAATGGATATCTACCGCTTTCACAATAGATGAGTGAACTAGGTGTATGTAAACAAACATTAAGAAGGCGTTTTATTGCAAACAAGTTGACTTTTTCAATAGTAGAGTGGTTTGCGGACAAGCCCCAAACTTCTGCAACGTAAGTTCAAATTGGCTGGATTTGGCAATCAAATATGTTAAAGAAAATCTTGGGATTATTTTCACCCAGTGACCATAGAAGCCTCCAAATGCCAAATACACTTTTTGGGGGCTCTTTTGGCCATATATTCTAAAGAATATGAAAAGGTTAAACCTGTTGAAAAAATCACACCCAGATACGTGTATTCATTTACAATGTATAACTTAATGCCATTATAGTACCATTGTTCCCTTGATGCAATATAACACCCGTTTCTGAACACTATTACTTTAGCTTTATCATGATTCACCGTAAGTTTGAGTCTATTATTGGCTGTACTACTCAGTATGTTCAGTTGGTGATGGAGACCTATAACAGACTGAGAGAGGAGGACAACGTCGTCAGCAAATAATAAGATTATAAAATCTGAATCAAATCTGGCGATAAACTTATTCCGTATTTTCCAGACCGAGTGATGTCATTTTGCAAGCTCGTTGATAAATAGGGGAAACAGAAGTGCACTACAATTATCTCCTTGTTTTACTCCACGAGGACATGCAATTGTTTCGGTAATGCCATGCTTTGTT
>CM065709.1:7871638-7874138 GCA_017654935.2 Phymorhynchus buccinoides | reverse complement strand
TGTGCTTAGTTGACACTTGGTTTAGAAATAAGAGACTGAAGGATTGAAACTGTTCATTAAAAAAAATGAACTTCCAGAAGGTGGGGGTAACTATTTGTACTGAAATACCACCACCACCCCCGGGTACCCCCCCCCCCCCCCTCCCCTCACTGAGGATACACCAAAACTAAACACAACGAGTAATAAGTTGATGATTTAAAGGGGGACCTTGACGGATGAAGTTTTTGCCAGACAACACGTCGAGATCACCAGAAAGACAGCCTTTTCAAGGATCGGAACACTCCCTTTGCTCTGGTTTCCTAGAAATCAAGATCGTCAAAACGGCGATTCCTCCTTGGTGGAGATGCCGGAGAGAGAAGCCATTTTGGATGGGGTGGGTGGAGGCCACTCATTGTGGTTGGAGCTTTTTCTTCTTTGTAGTGCAGTAAAAATAACATGGAGCTATTTCCTTTGTTGTGGGCGAAACTCCTGTTGGTAAACTGTAAATAAAAAGACTTGTATTGTGGAAATTTCGTGATTTGGTCAAAGCGAATCAGGCGTCCATTAAAAAATGAAAGAATTTGACTTCCAGCACCTCCGCCAAGGAGGAATCGCCGATTTGACGGTTTTATTTATAGGAAACCAGAGCAAAGTGAGTGTTGCGATCTCTGTAAAGGGTGTTTTCCTGGTGATTTCGACGTGTTTCTTGCAAAAACTCATCCGTCAGGGTGCCCCTTTAAACAATAACGATGTGTGTAATTATTTTTTTGTTTAGTTAACTTGTGTGATCGTTTGTTTAATTGTTTTTTCTCTTTTCTTTTTTGTGCGGTTTTTTTTGTTGGGGGGGAACCTACTTACCTACCTACCCAAAACCAGACCTGGTAACTTTCTCATGGCTGGAGAATAAATGACATTGGACAGAAAGAAGAAAGAAGAGAAAGAAAGAATAAAAGAAAGAACACAAATAAACAAACGAAAAGGAAGAGACAGACAGAGAGAGAGTGAGCGAATCGTTTTTCTTGTTATTCTAGTGAGTGACATTGAGTACCCACTCAATGTAGGGGACAAGAAAAAGCGTTTACAGAAAGTGTGTGGTGTCGATCAGTTTACTTTTTCTTTTCTTGGTTTTTGTTTTGGTTTTCCACCCGTCTTCTTCACGAGACAAAGATGTCATCAAGGTGTTAAATGAAACGCAAGGTAAGTGGAAGTAAAATAATAGTATCATGACCCCCTATATATGTGTGTCCCCAGTCTCTATGGGTGTCCACCGGTTCGCATAATGCGTTTCGCATGATCCTTTGATCAGAGCCGCGGGCGCAAGTCGAGTGTCTCTTCCCAACAAAACTGGCAGTTCGCACAAACGGGTTTGCCATTTCGCATAATTATTATGCACTCTTGCAGGTTCTAATGCACTCTACGTGACTTTCTGTTACTTTCTTACTATCCCTAACCCTATCCCTAACCTATCCCTAACCCTATCCCCAACCCTATCCCTAATCCGATCCCTAACCTATCCCTAACCCTATCCCTAACTTTCTGAGTTTTATGCGAAATGCCATGTCCACAAAGCTTTGTATGCGAAGCGGCAGTATGTGAATCGGCTTTATGCGAAGCGGCAGTATGCGAAACGGCAATATGCGAACCGGGGCGCACCGGTCTCTATAGAGTGGCACAGAGGTAACGCGTTCGCCTTGTGTCAAGTAAACCCGAGTTCGAACCTGGCGAGTACAGGGGATTTTTTTCTCTCACTTTGCACTAGGCCTTACGGTCTGAACGTGGAGTCTTTCGGATGAGACGATAAACCGAGGTCCTGTGTGTACCTAATACCTAATAATACCTAATACCTGATATGTCCCCAATTTCGTCTGTATGCGTTCAAGTCTTTGTGCGTGTCCATATCCACATGTATATTATAATTATTATAGCAAAGGTCATCGGAAGAGGCAAAATGGTATTGTGACCCCGTATTTCTGTCTATCCCCGTCTCTATGATATGCGGATGAGGAATGGCATGGGCAAGGTGGGAGACAGAAAGTGTGTGTGTGCATGCGCGCGCTGGCATGTGCTTATACATGTGTGTGGGGATGTGTGTGTGTGTGTTTGTGTCTGTGTGTATGTATGTATGTACGAATGTACGTACGTATGTATGTATGTATGCATGTACTGTATGTATGTGTGCATGCGCATGTAAATGATATGCTATGTTCGTCAGTGTGTGTGCTTGTGTGCGTGCGAGCATGGATATTGGTGTGATTTGGTTAAATGTATTTTTTGTAAAACGCCATGAGCAGCTAGCCTGGAATGTGCGCTATATAAGTTTTCTTCATTATTATTATTATTATTATTATTATTATTATTATGTCCCCGATTTCGTCTCTATGCGTCCCCCGTCTCTATGTGTGCCCCCCGTCTCTATATGTATATTATGTCTCTATGTGTATATCATTAGACAAAAATAGCATTGTGACCCCATATATATGTGTCCCCGTCTCTATAATAATTATTATGTCCCCAATTTCGT
>CM065709.1:7852562-7857562 GCA_017654935.2 Phymorhynchus buccinoides | reverse complement strand
TGACAGAAAGAGCGAATGTCACTGACAGAAAGAGCGAATGTCACTGACAGAAAGAGCGAATGTCACTGACAGAAAGAGCGAATGTGACTGACAGAAAGCGAGAGGGTCGCTGAGGATTGGGATGGGGCAAGAAGTACCTTACAAGAAAAAATGTCTGTTACTTTCTTACTATCCCTAACCCTATCCATAACCTATCCATAACCCTATCCCTAACCCTATCCCTAACCTATCCCTTACCCTATCCCTAACCCTATCCCTAACCCTATCCCTAACCCTATCCCTAACCCTATCCCTAACCCTATCCCTAACCCTATCCCTAACCCTAACCCTATCCCTAACCCTATCCCTAAACCCTATCCCTAACCCTAACCCTATCCCTAACCCTATCCCTAACCCTATCCCTAACCCTATCCCTAACCCTATCCCTAACCCTATCCCTAACCCTATCCCTAACCCTATCCCTAACCCTATCCCTAACCCTATCCCTAACCCTATCCCTAACCCTATCCCTAACCCTATCCCTAACCCTATCCCTAACCCTATCCCTAACCCTATCCCTAACCCTATCCCTAACCCTATCCCTAACCCTATCCCTAACCCTATCCCTAACCCTATCCCTAACCCTATCCCTAACCCTATCCCTAACCCTATCCCTAACTTTCTGAGTTTTATGCGACTCTCTGAAATTCGCTCTTTTTGTCATTACTGTTCGCTCTTTTCGGCATCTTGTAGTTCGCGCATTTCGTATCGCGATTTTCGAAAAGTCGCGCTTTTCGAATGCTCCGATTTATGGATTACGCACGGGTTTCCGCATGGTATATCCGCTTATGTGTGTTGGTGGTTTTTTTCTGGTCAGGTGTGACCCACATTTACAAATTCCCCCATGCCACAAACGAGGCTGCTCTTTAAAGCGATGTCTCGTTTTCGTGTATGGGGGGAATTTGTATGGGAGTCATACCTGGCCAAAAGAAGATTTCTTGCCAGCGAGGGAGGGAAGCACGTGAATATCGTCGTTTTCACTCATCATGGATGCGGTGGGTCTTTGAAGACCCCCCACGTCACGTGTCGCATTCCCTCTTATGCTAGGAAGATTTCTTAAGATTTCTTACTAGCTATAGTGAAGAGGGAAAACACGTGAAAACTGTGATTTTGACACGTGGTGTGGTGGGTCTTTAAAAGAACCAAATAGGCAGTAACAATAAACCTATTACACGTGCGATTGTTAAGCGTTTGGTTTTAATTTATAATCGTTGTGATAATAATGATCAGATTTCATTGACGTCAACGTTTCGCCGCCCACTTCGATTTTACTGCTTTAAAGATCCACCAGATCACGTGTCAAAATCACGGGTTTCACGTGTTTTCCCTCTTATAGCTGGCAAGAAATCTTGTTTTGAGCAGGTTTGACTCCCATACAAATGTCCCCAAATTGAAAACGAAACGTCATTTTAAAGAGCAGCCTCAATTTGAAGTTGGGGACATTTGTATGTGGGTCACAGCTACCCAGAAAAAAAACAAGGGACTTAATCGTGGTGCGTCAGTGTGTCTTTAAAGACAAATAATCAGTTGTCCTCGTCTCAGCCAATTACGTTTTGCTCACGAAACGATATAACTGCATTTCCCAAGACAAAGTAAAAACAATATAAAAAAAGCAACAACATTTAAAGGTGGACCCTGACGGATGAGTTTTTGCAAGAAACACGTCGAGATCACCAGAAAGACAGCCTTTTCAAGGATCGGAACGCTCACTTTGCTCTGGTTTCCTAGAAATTAAACCGTCAAAACGGCGATTCCTCCTTGGCGGAGATGCCGGAGATAGTAGCCATTTTGGATGGGCTGGGTGGAGGACACTTATTGTGGTTGAAGTGTTTTCGTTTTTTTGTAGTGCAGTAAAAAAGAAAATGGAGCTATTTCCTTTGTTGTGAGCGAAACTCCTTTAGATAATCTGTATAAAATTAAAAAAGAAAAAAGAAAAAAAGGCTTGCGAAAATTCCGTGCAAACGATTTGGTCTAAACGCAGGCGGCCATTAGAAAAGAGACGGCACACGCCTTCTCTTTGGTTGAAAGAATTTGACTTCCAGCACCTCCGCCAAGGAGGAATCGCCGATTTGACGGTTTGATTTCTAGGAAACCAGAGCAAAGTGAGTGTTGCAATCTCTGTAAAGGGTGTTTTCCTGGTTATCTCGACGTGTTTCTTACCCAAAAAAACTCATCCGTCAGTGTACCCCTTTAAGAAAAAAATGCGTCTTTCGTGAAGTACCTTTTCTAATGGAGCGCTTATATCATTAGGCCTACATTATCTTATTAATATGATAATCGTTAGTGATACTCCTTCTAAATAATGCTCATCAAAACAATAGTCGTGAAATGTGCATTATGCATTTATGTTAATAAGGGTTTGTTCAATGTACCATTAACACACACACACACAGATAAGATGAACACAAAAAAAAAAAATATGTTCCCATTGCTGGTTCCAAACTATGTAACTGTTTATTTTTTTTAATATCACAGATTTGTTTTATAAAACGGGTATTAATTTGGTCTTTTATATTTTTTTTATAGCATTCTAAAGTAGCCAAAGCTGCCATTGGGCAACTTAACCAATCAACAAAGAATTTGGAAAAAAAGAATCAATGGTAGCACATAGATAGAATTGAAGCAAGGGGAAAATAGCTCTCTGTAGCTAACTCCCTTCACCAAAATGTTCTTGTTGTTTGTAATTAATGGGTGTTATTGAACAAATAAAAGAGTTAAAGTTTCAACAACGACTTTTACACCCAATTTTTTTTTTATATAATGCAAGATGGTAGAGTAATTTCCAGTGGTGCGTCCAGAAGCGATCATTGCTCTATAGAACTGGTTCTACTTTTTTTAAAGGTTTTTTTCCGGGTTTTTTTTTCTTTTTGTTTATTTGTTATTACTTTTTGTGTGTGTGTTGCTTTTCTGTCTAAAACCACAAGTTTTCTCTCTCTCTCTCTCTCTCTCTCTCTCTCTCTCCTCTCTCTCTCTCTCTCTCTCTCTCTCTCTCTCTCTCTCTCTCTCTCTCTCTCTCTCTCTCTCTCTCTCTCTCTCTCTCTCTCTCTCTCTCTCTCTCTCTCTCTCTCTCTCATTGTGGCCTAAGGTCAATGTACAATAAACATCCGAGTTCCGAGTTCCGAGCTCTCTCTCTCTCTCTCTCTCTCTCTCTCTCTCTCTCTCTCTCTCTCTCTCTCTCTCTCTCTCTCTCTCTCTCTCTCTCTCTCTCTCTCTCTCTCTCTCTCCCGCGCTCAAGAACAAATCTATTTTTACCTTCTGCAAGATGGTTAGAGTAATTTCCAGTGGTGCGTCCAGAAGCGCTCATTGCTCTATAAAACTGGTTCTACTTTTTTTGTTAAAGGGGGGGGGGGGGGGGGGGGTGTGTGAAACTTTATCTTTTTCTTTATTTTTTGGTGTGTGGCTTTTTTTTGTGGAAAGTGCGTTTTCTTTGTAATTTATTATTATTTTACATCTTTTGTGCCTTTCTGCCTGAAACCATGGAAGACGCAACAATACAATAATATCTTACCTTTCTTTCTTTCTTTTTTTTTTCTTCTGGTTTGAAAGTACATCTTTGTATATGTTCGTTCGTTGTTTATTTTTTATTTATTTTGTTATGACTTTTCTTCTTCTTTTGCCTTCTGGTTTCAAAGTACATTTTTGTTTATGTTCGTTTGTTGTTGTTGTTTTTATTACTTTTTTTTGTTTGCTTTTCTGTCTAAAACCATAAGCCACGCGAATTAACTATCTCAAGTTTTTGTTTTTTTTATTGTTGTTTTTTCTCGTTTCAAAGTACATTTTGTTTATGTTCGTTTGTTGTTTGTTTTTTCTAATTTTGTATTACTTATTTTTTGCTTTCCTTGTCTAAAAATCATATAAGCCACGTGAATGAACTATCTAAAGGTGTAGGGTTTTTTTCTTGTTTGAAAGTATATTTGTTTTTGTTCGTTTCTTGTATATTTTTTCTATATTTATTCCTATCTTTGTTTTTGCTTTTTTTGGGGGGGTCTTAACCCTTTCACCGACATCCATATTTCAGCCCAAAATGTCCATTAAATTTACCTGTGTATAGAACATATCGATGGCTTGGAGTCAAAACGGACTATCTTTAGATAGTCTATTGACGTATTAGTGGATTTATTACAAAAACTAATAACTTGTATCAACCAATGACAGCAGAAATACAAAAAGGGGGTTTTGCTTTTTATATTTCAACAGTCTTTTTGTTATACAAGTTATTAGTTTTCGTAATAAGTTCAATACTATGTCAATGGACTATCTAAAGATAGTCCGTTTTGACTCCAAGCCATCGATATTCCATCTGTCAGTATTGGGGATTCTTCTGTGAAATATATAAAATAAGGTCTACCCTTACTTCCCAAGACTAAGACAATGAGGTCTTTGGATAATAGACCCCAATTTGATGCCTTTTAGTGACATAGGGGTTAAATCACCGTGGTGCTAAAATGCGACTTTGGCGGTGAAAGGGTTAAAGCTTTTTTGTTGTTGCTTTTCTGTCTAAGACCATATAAGCCACGCGAATGAACTGTCTCAGTGGGTTTGTTCTCATTGTTTGAAAGTATATTTGTTTTTGTTCGTTTGTTGTATATTTGTTTTTCTTTTTTTATTATAATTTGTGTGTGTGTGCTTTTTTTCTTTGTCTTAAGGCATAGGCCACGGGAATGAAAATAATATCGTTACTTTCGTTGTTGTTTTTCTCCTACTGCAATTTGTTACATTGACATTTGGTCATGTGAAGGAAGTTTCGTCATTAAAGTCTTCGTCATTCTTCTTCTTCTTGTTCTTCTTCTTCTTGTTCTTCTTGTTCTTCTTCTTCTTGTTCTTCTTGTTCTTCTTCTTCTTCTTCTTCTTTCTTCTTCTTCTTCTTCTTCTTCTTCTTGTTCTTCCTCTTCTTCTTGTTCTTCTTGTTCTTCCTCTTCTTCTTCTTCTTTTGCTTGTTCTTCTTGTTCTTCTTCTTGTTC
>CM065709.1:7834174-7836674 GCA_017654935.2 Phymorhynchus buccinoides | reverse complement strand
GTCTCTTTGTGTGCGATGTAGTGTGCGCGCATGTGTGGTATGCGTGCGCGCGTTGCGTGTGGTGTGCGTGCGTGCGTGCGTCTTGTGTGTGTGTTGTGTGTGTGTGTGTGTGTGTGTGTGTGTGTGTGCGGTGTGCGTGTGCCAGTGTGCGTGTGATGTACGTGTGTGGCGCGTTTGGTGTGCGAGAGAGAGAGTTTCAGCGTGTATACTTAAATTCTTTGAGCAACCACCCAGGTGGAGGAATTTGATGAAGAATAACTTAATACGAGAGGAAGTAACAAAACACAGCAGATTGTTCAGGCATATTAAGGCATAGAGACAAACAGACAGGACAGACAGAACAAGACAGACAGATAGATAGATAATGATAGATAGATAGATAGATGGATAGATATGATTAGATAGATAGATAGATCGATAGATAGATAGATAGACCTGATAAACAGACAGACAGATTAAGACAGACAGACAGACGGACATAGCAAACAGGATAGACTAGATAGATAGATAGACAGACTGATAGACAGACATATATAGACAGGCAGACAGATAGATAGATAGACAGACAGACAGACATATAAATAAGGTAGACAGACTTGACAATCTCAGACACCGAAATTGACGCAAAATGGTTTGACTTCTGTAGTGGTCTGAGTGATTTGTATTGATCATGATCAGCAATCAATACAGAGGAGAGCCAGAATGAGAGAGAGAGAGAGAGGAGAGAGAGAGGAGAGAGAGAGAGAGAGAGAGAGAGACAGACCCAGAGAGAGAGAGACGAGAGAGAGAGAGAGCAAGAAGAGAGAGAGGGAGAGAGAGGAGAGAGATGGAGATACAGAGAGACGAGAGGGAGGGAGAGAGAGAGAGAGAGGAGGGAGAGAGAGAGAAAGATTTGAGTAGAGAGATAGAGATAGGGGGAGAGGGAGATAGAGAGAGAGGGGAGGAGAGAGAGAGGGAGAGACTGAGGAGAGATGAGAGAGAGACGCATAGGAGAGTGATAAGGGAGATACACACAGAGAGAGGGAGAGAGAGAGAGAGAGAGACTAAGAGAGAGAGAGAGAGATGAGAGAGAGAGAAAGAGACAGAGACAGACAGAGAGAGAGATACGAGAGAGAGGAGAGAGAGAGAGAGATAATGATATGAGAGAGAGCGAGAGAGAGAGCTAGAAAGAGAGAGAGAGAGAGAAAAAGAGATTGAGAGAGATAGAGAGAGAGATTGAGAGAGAGTGGAGAGAGATCGAGAGATTGAGAGAGAGATAGAGAGAGAGAGAGAGAGAGAGAGACGTAGAGAGAGAGAGAGAAGAGAGAGAGCAGATCAGACGAATGAGAGAGAGCCAGATGAGACGAGCAGAGAGAGAGAGTGAGAGAGAGACTTCTAACTTATTCAGAAACATTTTTGTTTATTGACAATGGCCTAATTAAGCCTTCATGTCAAGAAGGTACACAGTACTTTGAGAGAGACAGAGAGAGCGAAGAGATGAGACTCCTTATCCGAACATCCAAAAGGTTTACAGTGATTATGGCCTTTCTGCCCGTATCAAAAGTAGGGAGAAGGTGTGTGTGGGGAGTGAGGGTGACGATAAAGACATATAAGGATCCGTGTGTGTTTGTTCGTGTGTGTGTTGTCGTGAGTGTGTGTGTGTGTGTGTTGATATATGTGTGTTGTGTGTGTGGAGGGTCGTGTGTGTCGTGAGTGTGTGAGTGTGTGAGTGTGTGTGAGCTGTGTGTTGAGTGTGCAGAGCGAGTGAGTTAGAGCGGTGTGCGAGAGCGTTCGTGTGAGGGAGAGAGAGAAGTAGGTTAGAGAAGCGAGAGAGTGGAGGAGAGATGAGAGAGAGAGAGAGAGAGGAGAAGAGAGAGAAGAGCGAGAGACGAGAGGGAGGAGAGAGAGGAGAGAGAGAGGAGACGAGAAAAGAGAGATGAGAGAGCAGAGAACGAGACATGAGAGACATGATAAGAGAGAGAGAGAGAGAGATAGAGAGAGAGAGAGAGAGAGAGAGAGAACCGAGGAGGGAGATTAAGAGAGAGAGAGAGAGAGAGAGAGAGAGAGAGAGTGACGAGAACAGATGAGGATGAGATGAAAAGATAGATGAGAGAGAGAGAGGGCAATAGAACAGGCAGAGAGAACGACATGAGAGAGAGAGAGAGAGACTTAGAGACAGAAGAGACAGAAGAGAGATAGAGAGAACAGAGACCAGATACAGACAGAGACAGAGATGAGTGGAGAGATTGGAGATGACATCGACAGAGACATAGACAAGAAAGTACAGACCGATTTAGACGGTTGACAGAGACAGACAGAGACAGAGAGAGAGAGAGAGACAGACATGAGACAGACAGAGACGGAGAGACAGACTGAGACAGACAGAGACGCAAGACTGAGAGAATGAGAGAGACTAACAAAAGACAGAGAAGACAGATTAGAAAAAAAAAAAACAAAAACAATAGACGGACAGACAAGATCAAGAAAGAGACAGAGACAGACAAGCAAGCGCAGATAGATT
>CM065709.1:7814174-7824174 GCA_017654935.2 Phymorhynchus buccinoides | reverse complement strand
TCGATAACGCCACTGGGCTAAGCCAGTACGGCAACTAAATGGTTATGGTTAGGGTTAGAATAGGGTGAAACTTAGGTCAGGAATAGGGTTAGGTTAGGAAAAGGGTTCGGGTTATAGGGTTAGGAATAGGGTTAGGGGTTACTCTGTCGGAATTCAAACTGACAGATTGTGCACAATCATTATTAATTGTTCTCTATGGGTCGTAGTGGTAACAACGAGTATAGTTATTTCGATACGTAGCGATAGCGCTACGCACCCGGAGACAAAAATAGCCAAGAGACGGAAGCACATACAGATTTGGACACGTCGAATAAAATAATAAGTCTTGATCAAATGTATAGGGTGTTATGGTTTCATCCGAACAATATCCCGCTCACAGGAAATTCGTTTATATGGCAATGTTCATTTCCTCTCGAGGTGTGAGGCAAGATCAAAGGACGATAATCCGATCTCATGGGACATCAAGAGAGGTGAGACCGACATGAATTATTTCTCTTTAATGGTAGCGCGGGTTATGGTTCTTTGTGTGATGTCACTTCCGCTCCCTACAGGGGCTACTTCGTGAATTGGAAAAAAAAAATATGAGAGAGTGAGTGAGAGAGAGGGGAGAGAGAGAGAGAGAGAGAGAGAGAGAGAGAGAGAGAGAGAGAGAGATTTGACTGGTACCCAATAGTACGAGCCTTGATTAGGGCCCGAACAGCACATTGTATGTTAGTTCAGATATTATAATTATAGAAACAAAAAACACGGGTTTAATAACAAGAGAGAGACACAAACTAAGCGGACGTAGGCGGAGAGCGTAGTAGCATGAACACAAAAAGACAAACGGATAGAGAGAGTGAGTGAGAGAGAGAGAGAGAGAGAGAGAGAATGTGAGAGAGAGTGAGTGAGAGAGAGAGTGAGTGAGAGAGAGTCTGTGAGTGAGAGAGAGAGAGAAAGAGAACTGAGAGAAAGAGAGAGAGAGAGAGAGAGGAGAGACAGAAAGAGGAGAGGAGAGAGAGAGAGAGAGAGAGAGAGGACGAACGAGAGAGAAACAGAGACAGAGAGACACAGAGATAAATGACATACAGAAAGAGAGAGAGAGAGGAGAGAGAGAGAGAGAAAGAGAGAGAGAGAGAGAGAGAGAGAGAGAGAGACGAGAGACTCTTTTCTTTTTTTGAGATGCAGAGAGCGAGAGACACAGAGAGAGAATGACATACAGAAAGAAGAGAGAGAGAGAGAGAGAGGAGAGAGAGAGAGAGGGAGAGAGAGAGAGAGAGAGAGAGAGAGAAACAGAGAGATAGAGACACAGAGAGAGAAATAGAGACACATAGAGAGAGAGAGAGAGAGAGAGATTGAGATAGAGAGAGCGTGAGAGAGAGAGAGAGAGAGAGAGAGAGAGAGAGAGAAGAGAGAGAGAGAGAGAGAGAGATCGAGAGAGAGGAGAGAGAGAGAGACACAGAGTGAGACAGAGGCAGAGAGACAGAGAGAGGAGAGACAGAGGAAAGAGAGAGAGAGAGAGAGAGAGAGAGAGAGAGAGAGAGAGAGAGAGAGACAGAGAGACACACAGAGATAATGACATACAGAAAGAGAGAGAGAGTGAGAGAGAGAGAGTAGAGAGAGAGGAGAGAGAGAGAGCGAGAGAGAGAGAGATGACAGAGAGAGAGATAGAGACAGAGAGAGAGAGAGAGAGGAGAGAGAGAGAGAGACAGACAGAGAGGAGACACACAGAGATAATGACATACAGAAAGAGAGAGAGAGTGAGAGAGAGAGAGAGTTACAGAGACAGAGACAAAGCGACACAGAGAGAATGACATACAGCAAAGATAGACAGAGAGATGAGAGAGAGAGAGAGAGAGATGGAGGAGAATATTTTTTGGTGGTTTTTTTTTTTTTGGGGGGGGGAGATAGAGAGGGGCTTTTGAGAGAGAGAGAGAGAAGAGAGAGAGAGAGAGAGAGAGAGAGACAGAGAGACAGACAGAGAGACAGAGTAGACAGAGAGAGAGAGAGAGAGAGAGAGAGAGAGAGAGAGAGAGAGAGAGAGAGACAGAAGACAGAGAGACACAGAGAGAGAATGACATACAGAAAGATAGAGACAGAGACAGAGACTGAGAGACACACAGAGAGAATAACATATAGAGAGAGAGAGAGAGAGAGCGAGAGAGAGAGAGAGAGAGAGAATGACAGAGAGACAGAGAGAGAGAGAAAGAGGCATACACATTGAGACACACAAAACACAGACAGAAACGAAGGGGAGATAATATTTCTACGTGTGAGGCTGACTAGTCCTGGTGGTAACTTGGTTTCTTCGGGGTTTTTCTGAGAAGCGGTAAAACTGTCATTCATTTCTGTTCCTATTTCAGCATTCTGCCAGCGACAGCAGTCTAGATTCTACACATATTCCCTGGAATTGCATGTTCTCTGCCATTTATTTTTCGTCTTTCTTATTTACGTTATTTTGTTCCTTTGTTTTGTGTCTGATTTATTATTACTTTTTTTTTTTTTTTTTTTTTGAGATGGCCTATTTTCTCCCTCTTAATTTCTCTCTCGCCTGAATGCTCTCACTGTTTGTCGTTGTTGTTGTTGTTGTTGTTATTGTTGGTTGTTTGTTGTTGTTGTTGCTACTGCTGCTGGGGCAGTGCAGTGGGGTGGATGCCTCGTGCATCCATACGGGGAGCTGGACGACCCCGACCCCTCCTCCGCGAGACCTTCCGTGTGGGGATACCGGGGGGGTGGGGGTCTTTCGTTAAAAAAAAGAGTTCCCCCACCTTCTGTGGAAGTTCTGTGCTTGTAACGTCCTCTAATCTGCCACTCTCTTTGACTCTGCCTTTTCCCTTTCCTTTCTGTCATCTGCTATCTTTCTGACTTATTGTTGGCCCATTCTCCTGACTTTTTTATATTTAAAAAAATCATCCTTTTTTTCTCATTTGAGCTCCTCCGCAAATCGGAATGTGTCGGCTGTACGCAGCGGGGAGACCAGTGAAATCTGAAAACCGGACACATATGTACCTTAACCATTATGGCCATATGGCCTGGGAACGCAGAAGAAGAAGAAGAAGAAGAAGAAGCTGCTGTTGTTGCTGTTATTGTTGTTGGATGTTTTTTGGTGGCATGTTTGTGTGTGCGTCTGTATAATCCTGTCTCCCTAGCTCTGTATCTGGCAAGGTCTTTCTCTCTCTTTCTCTCTCTCTCTCTCTCTCTCTCTCTCTCTCTCTCTCTCTCTCTCTCTCTCTCTCTTTCTCTATCTCTCTCTTTATCTCTCTCTTTCTTCATCTCTCTCTCTCTCTCTCTCTCTCTCTCTCTCTCTCTCTCTCTCTCTCTCTCTCCTCTCTCTCTCTCTCTCTCTCTCACCCACCCGGTCTCTCTCTCTCTCTCCCTCTCTCTTTCTCTCTCTATCTCACCCACCCTGTCTCTCGCTCTCGCTCTCTCTCTCTCTCCGCCCCTCTCTTTCTCTCTCTCTCTCCCTCCCCCCTCTCTCTTTCTCTCTCCCCCTCTCTCTCTCTCTCTCTCTCTTTCTCTCTTCTCTCTCTCTCTCTCTGTCTGTCTCCACCATCTGCTCTCTCTCTCACTAGACTCCCCCCCCCTCCCCTAGACATACCACTGTTTTTCTTTCTCGCTAAACTTAACCCGTCTTGCGGTGTGAAGCGAAAAACGTTTGGTTATTTTTTTTTCTATTTTTTTTTTTTTTTTTTTTTTTCTTAAAGTTTAGTACCAAATCAATGGGACCCCATTGATTTTGAAATCAAGAACTCATCTTTCAAGCTTAGTTGGGGTTTTTAAGAGACTAAGAAAGATAGATAGATAGTGGAACTGTCGGATTGAAAACAGAAAAAAGGGGGGAAAGAACAACAAGATAGCGCAGTCATATAAAAGTACTTACAGTTCAATACAAAAGTACCAAATAGCAAACATGGAATTGCGCGCTTTTGGTGTAGCCACGGGGGATCTCTCTACTGGCCTATTTTACTTCCCTATGTTAAATAGAAGGCGTGATCTATTTGTGTTGATGCTTGCGGAGAGAGAGAGAGAGAGAGAGAGAGAGAGAGAGAGAGAGAGAGAGAGAGAGAGAGAGCGAGAGAGAGATTAGAGAGCGCGAGAGGTTGTGGAGAGAGATAGAGAGAGGAGCTCTGTAGTAGCGGACTCGGATCTTCGTTCAGATGATATATACTTACATTGTATCCTCTAGATACTACCACCCTCCCCCCACCCCTATCTGCTCCCCTTTCTCTCCCATGATATCTCTATACATATCACAGAGTCCCTTTGCAGAGACGCTAGAGAGGAGAGAGATAGGGAGAGCAGACAGAGAGATGACAGAGAGCGAGAGAGAGAGACATAGAGAGAGACAGAGACCGTGGCAGAGACAGAGAGAGAGAGAGGGAGAGAGAGAGAGGGAGAGACACAGAGAGAGACGGAGAGAGAGAGACAGACAGAGAGAGAGACATAGAAGAGAGACAAGCGTCATTAGCAGAGTACCAGAGAGAGAGAGAGTGTGAGAGATTGCAGAGCACGGATAAAACAATCATAACATATACTATTAGAGAGAGAGGAGAGATGAGAGAGAGAGAGAGAGAGGAGGGTGGGGGTGGGGTTGGGGGTGGGGAAATTTAGAGATAGATAGAAGATAGCGAGATAGACATGAGAGCAGAGAGAGATGAAAATAAAACGCAAAGTGAAAATGTAATTGATCATTAGCAATAATGCTTTCAATGCCATGGAAAGCACATATCACAGAGAGAGAGAGAGAGAGAGAGAGAAGATGAGAGAAAGAGGATAAGAGAGGAGATAGAGAGAGAGAAGAGAGTAGATGAGAGAGAGAGAGATGAAAATAAAACGAAAAGTGAAATGTATTGACATTAGCAAATAATGCTTCAATGCATCATGGAAGCACATATCAGAGAGAGAGAGAGAGAGAGAGAGAAGAGAGATGAGGAGAGAGAGAGAGAGATGAGAGAGATGGAGAGAGAGAGAGAGACGAGAGAGACATAGAGAGAGACAGAGACAGTGGCAGAGACAGAGAGAGAGAGAGAGAGATTGAAGACGGAGAGAGAGAGAGGGATAGAGTCAGAGAGAGACAGAGAGAGTGAGAGAGAGAGAGAGAGAGAGAGAGATGAGTACATAAACTCAACATTGAAAGAAAAACAAAAAATATCAGCAAAACTCAGTATTGTAAAGGAATTGGGGGGTTTTAAACACAAAAAACGAAAGACATTTTGGGATTCTTGACAGAGACAGCGACAGAGACAGAGACAGAGACAGAGAGAGAGAGGGGGGGGGGGGGGGGCAGAAAAACAGATAAAACAAAGTGCAACGCCGAGCGGCTGCAAAGTCCCCTCGCAGCATCGCCGAGCTACTCCGAAATCGGAATGTGTCGGCTGTACACATACATAAAAACGCATCCAAACAGCACGTAACTACATAAAAACGCATCAAAACAGCACGTAACTGAATAGTTTTTTTATATATATAGCCTTGGGGTTCGGACCCGTGATTTGAGCGCGCGCGATCATGCGCACACGCGCGCACAGAACAATTCATGACAACTGTGTTATAGACCATTCATCAAGAAATGTTGTGGGAAAAAAACTGCATTAAAATACATGCAAAACTTCGCGAGATATCCGCGATTATGTGTTTCGGGGTTTGAACCCCGTAACTGGCGCGACCTTGACCTTAATGTCAAACTAAATACATCAGTGGATAGCTTGCATCTTGGCAAACTAGTATACCAAATTTGATGATGATAGACTGAATAGTTTTTGAGAAAAACGGACGAATAGCCGGACGGACGGAGGCACGCACGGACACGGACGGGCACCGGACGGACGGACGGACGGACGGACCAGACAAAAACAATAGCTCCCGAACCTTCGGCTCGGGAATTAACAAGCATAACACAATGAGACACGCAGAGAAACACCACACACGTGTCCTCGCTCCGCATTCCAGATGTTCCCCTCATCCTTACAGCTCTGGGTGAACACACCAGACAAAGCAAACAAGGAGATGGTCCCTCCGCCGGACTGGGGGTGGGTGGGGGGAGGGGGGGGGTTAAAAGGGTCAGGGGGGGGGGGGGAGGGGGAGGGGGATGGTAGACGGGCTTCAGACCGGCGCTACAATGGCTTGTTTGTTAAAAGAAAAAAAGAAAAATACAATTACGCGAGAGCATCAGGGAGAGGGAACAGTGTGCGTGCCTACCTGTCTGTTTGTCTGTCTTGTCTGTCTGTCCTGCCTGATTTTGTCTTTCTTCCCCTTCTCTCTCTCTCTCTCGTCTCGTCTCTCTCTCTCTCTCATCCTGCAATCTTCACTACAAATCTCGGCGGATCTCTCCCTCTCTCTATCTCTCTGTCTCTGTCTATCTCTGTCTTTCTGTTTCTGTCTGTCTCTCCTCTCACTCTCTCTCTCTCTTCTGTCTTCTCTCTGTCATTCTTTCATTCTCTCTCTCTCTCCCTCTCTCTCGTCGATCTCTCTCTCTCATCTCTCTCTCTCTCTCTCTCCTCTCATCTCTGTCATTCTTCATTTTCTCTCTCTCTCTCTCTCTCAAATTCTCATGAGTCTCTCTCCTATCTCTCTCCTCAATTATCGTCCTCTCCTCTCTTCTCGTAACGTCTCCCTCTCTCTCTCTTCTCAGTCTTCCGAGTCTCTCGCTCTCTCTTGTCGTCGTCTGTGTCCTCTCTCTCTGTCCCATATTAATTCTTCATTCTTATTCTTCTCCAGCCATTCTCATCTCTAGCTCGGAGATCTCTATCTCTCCCTCCCTCACAGGAGCTCTCTCAGCTTCGAATCTCTCTCTCTCTTACCTCCCTCGTCTCTCGCCTAAGAGAGATATCTGTATTCATTCACTGGTCCACCTTCCCTCAGTCTAAATCGGGTCATCCTAGGTACACGGTCCTTCATCTTCTCTCGCGAGATCCGTCGTCAGGTCTCTCTCAACCCTCCCTCCTCCGACCTCTTCTCTCCCTCTCCATCCCTCTCACCACTCCTCGAACTCAATCGCATCTCTCGTCTCAGCTCTCATCGAGATCTGTCATGTCTTTCATTCCCCCCGCTCAGGTCCTCTCATTCTCTCCGCCTCACCTCTCTCTTCATATTCATTCTCTCTCCGTCCCGTCGTCTGAGAGTCGTCTCTCTCGCATTTCCTCTATCGCCTCCATCAGTCCTCTCGTCTCTTCGCTTTCTCGAATCCAATCCTCTCCCTCGAAGCAGGCTCCTCCTTCTCCTCCCCTCTCTGGTTCTCATTCTCGATCACCGTTCCTTCCCCATCTCTCCTCTCATCTTCTCCTTCGCCTCTCTCCTCTCTCTCTCTCTCCAAGCTCTCCGTCCTACTCTCTCATCTCCCTTCAGACATTCAGAGATGCTCTTTTCATTTCGATATCCTCTCACTCTAGATCTCATGTCCTCCCTGATCATCATCCCATACTTGCTCATTACCTTTCATTCTCTCTCTCTCTCTCCTCATCTCTCTCTCTCTCCCATCTCCTTCTCCTCTCTCCCCTCTCCCTCTCTCTCTCTCCCTCAGTCTCGCTTTCTCCGTCTCTCTCTCTCCCTCTCTCTATGTCTGATGATCTCTCTGTCTATATGTCTCTCTCACTCTCTCATCTCTCTCTCTCACACTCACTCACAAACTCTCTCTCTCTCTCTGTCATTCTTTTTCATTCCGCATCCTTCTCTCTCTCTCTGTGTCTCTCCTCTCCTCTCTCTCTCTCTCTCAGTCTCTCTCTATCGGTCTCTCCCTCTCTCTCTCGGACGTGTCTCAATCTCATCTCTCTCTCCTCACATTCCTTCATTCTCTCCTCTCTCTCTCATCTCCATCTCTCTCTCTCTCTCTCATCCTCTCCATTTCTCTTGATTTCTTGTCATTCTCTCAGTTCTCCGCTCTCCCTCCCCGTTCTGTCTCTCTCCCTCCTATTTCTCTCTCTTTCTCTCTCCGCTCTATCTCTCTCTCCCTCATGCTTTTCATTCTCGTCGTCTCACTCTCTCTATCTCTCATCTCCTCCTCCATCCCTCTCTCGCTCCTCCTCTCTCGTCCTCTCCATCCCTTCATCCTCCTCTCTTCCTTGATCATCATTTTTTCACTCCTCTCTCCGAGTCATTCTCTCCTCTGCTCTCTTCTTTCCTATCTCCTCTCTCTCGTCATATCCTCATCGTCTCTATTTTTTCCCCTCCTCTCCCATCTCCGCTCTTACTCATCTCTCGCTCTATATCGTCGTCTCTCTCTCCATCTCTGTCTTCATTGTTTATTTAATTTAAAAATTTCTCTCTCTCTCTCTCCTCCCTCTCTCTCTCTCAATCGTCTCACTCACTCTCTCCTCCGTACCGTCTCCCTCCGCCCCCTCTATCTCGCCTCCATCTCTCCCTCTCTCTCTCTTGTTATTTCTATGTTTGCTATGCCCACCGTCTTGGCTGCAAAAGTGCGAATGCCCCCATGGCCGCCCAGGCTCTTTGTGTTCTTGAAAATAACCCCAGCCTGGTATTTCCAGACTGTCTTGTTTCCAATCTTCACAACGTATTCTGTAGTCAGAGTCAGAGTCAGAGTCAGACAATATTTTAGACCCCCTGAAAGGACTAACTTAATTAATTGAAAGAGTCAAAATCGAACGCGGTGTTTCGTTTCTTCTTCTTCGATCGCTCAGACAAGTTTCCTGTCAATTATGAGTGTAGATGCGTCATTCTGCCGTTATGCGCTAACTAAGAAATAGTTAGGCCTCAGCAAGTCCGACTTCGGCTGGAGTAAATGTTTTTGAAAGTGTTTCTTGAACAAAAAAGGGGCATGGGAATGGACCGGTAAGGCAGAAAGAGATAGTAGATGACAGTAAGCCAAAGGGAAAAGGCAGAGTCAAATAGAGTGACAGATTAGAAGAAGCTACAAGCACAGAACTTCCAGAAGGTGGGGAACTGTTTATGCAACAGAGCCCCCGGTATCATCACCCACGAAGGAAGCTGTATTTCGTCAAGTTCATGGTCATGGTAAATGAATTATTTACGAGATCAG
The DNA here is from genome assembly GCA_017654935.2 of Phymorhynchus buccinoides. NCBI lineage: Eukaryota > Metazoa > Mollusca > Gastropoda > Neogastropoda > Raphitomidae > Phymorhynchus > Phymorhynchus buccinoides. The sequence goes on along the minus strand of CM065709.1, from coordinate 7,815,203 downwards.
CTATATTAGCTATCCATAGCACTGATTCAGGTCCATGTACACGCGAACATTTTTGACTATTTCCCCATGGCAACGCAGCGATAAACCAGTCATGATATGACTTCCATATCACTGTGTTTCTATAGCAAAAAGTGAAAAAGGTTCACGTGTACAGAGACCTTGACTCTTGAACTGAGCCTTGACTGCCAAAGTAAAATAAAAGAAAAACTAATTGGGCAAATCATGCCATGAAAATGCCAACTGATTAATCCAATCTGTCTAAATGGTCTGGGGGTATAACTCTCTTGACTGTGGTTAAAGCAAGACAGCCGAGCATATCAGAGTTATCCTCTTCACGATGACTCATCAGTGATGTCATTCATCGTCAGTATGTGATACGTTTTATAACCGAGCAGTCAAAAGGGGTTAATATGACTGACATAACAATCAACTGTGTTGCTATGGGGAAGTGTAGCAGACACTTAATATATTCTTTACATACCATCTGTGGTTGCTATGGGAAAGTGTACAATAGACCTTATATGACGTACATAGCATCCCTTGTTGCCATGGGGAAAAGTGTACAGAGACCTTAATATGACTCTTACATAACATCCCTGTTGCTATGGGGAAAGTGTACAGAGACATTAATATGACTTACATAACATCCCTGTGTTGCTATGCGGGAAAGTTGTACATAGACCTTAATATGACTTACATAGCATCCCTATGTGCCATGGGGAAAGTGTACAGAGACCTTAATATGATACCATAACATCCCTGTGTTGCTAGGGGAAAAAAGTGTACAGAGACCTTAGTATGACTTTACATAGAATCCCGTGTTTCCAGGGGGGTGGAAAGGAGGAAAGGGTACAGAGACCTAAATGGACTTACATAGATCCCTGTGTTGGCTATGGGGAAAGTGTACAGAGACTTAATATGGACTTACAGAAATCTGTTTTGCCATAGGGGAAGTGTACAGAGACCTAATATGACTTACATAACATCCCTGTGTGCCTATGGGGAAAGTGTACAGAGACCTTAATATGA
>CM065709.1:7795088-7813674 GCA_017654935.2 Phymorhynchus buccinoides | reverse complement strand
CTCCCGGTACCTCTAACACCCTCTCGATCATCATCAATCCATGACCTCTCCTCTACATCCTCTCGTTCAATCCCTTCGTCACTCATCTCTTCTCACTCATCTCTCATACTCCCTCCATCATTCAACTCGATCATCACCCTCTCTCTCATCCCACTCTCTCACTCTCCTCTCTCTCCCGTCTTCTCACTAAAACAACTCCTCTCTCCATGAATCTCTACCCCTCTCTCCCTCTCGCATCGTCCTCATCGCTCTCATCTCTCTCTATCCTCACCCATCAGAAAAACATCTCTCACACTCTCCTCAAACAAACAAAAAACAAAATCTCACATCCTTCTCAAAGCACAAAACATCGTCTTCTACTTATTATACATCAAATCATCGTTAACCATCTCTTTCTCGTCGAGCTCATCCTCTATCTCAATACTCTACATCAAGTCCAAATACGGATCCATCTCAGTATCTCATGTACTCTCTCCCATATCATCCTCTGCATCTCTCTCCAGACTCGGCAACCGACCAGAATCTCTATCTCCTCCACGCATACTCTCGTCGCTCCACCAAGGGTCAACATTCAATCAAAAATCGATTACTCGTCTCACCTCTGCGACCCACTTTCAGAATCACTCGCTTCGATGTCACGGCTCGAGTCTCCTTCATCCCATCTAGATAAAATCAACTCAACTCACAACACGACTCTCAATCTCATCTCTATCCCTCTATCTCCTCTCACAACTCGCAATCTCTCATCACAACTCCGACTCGGCATCTCCCTCTCCAATCTCTTTCCACATATTCTCATCGCAGCTCGCACTCCACGTATCTCCACAGCATCACTCTCATCGATCTCAACACATATCCTCATCTCACTCTCAAATCATTCTACTCTCAAATCTCAAAGCGTATCATCTCCGTCCTCCCCACACCCACCGCTCAATCATCCTCGCTCTCCGCTCCCCTCCTCCGTCATCCCCTCGTCTCAAAATCACTACATCTCTCCTCACTCAACTCAAGTCTCCCTGAAAAGGCTCACTCGCCGAACTCATCATTCACTATAACAATCAAAATCACATCCATCGAATCAAAAGGCATATACTCTCCACAATAACTCTAAATCTCGCGAGTCTCCGTCACTCCTCACCACTCCAGATCATACGCTCTCCCAACAACAACAAAAACATACAACGTGCACACTCACTAACCTCAAATCAAAAACCTCTCAATCACCGCTCATCAATCAACAAAAACCGTCTCCTCGGCTCATCACTAAAACTCCCCACCTCTCAAACTCAATTTCTCACTCTTCAACTCATCATCAGACTCTCTACAACGTCACCACTGGCAAGATACAACTATCAAATCCTTCAGAAGACTCTCTCACATTTCTTTCCTTCAAAACTCTCCTCCATCATACATCAACCACCTCATCATTCCAAAAAAACCATACTCATCATCTCTCAATAATCCATCTCTCTCTATCCAAGCATCTATACCTCACTCGTACTCTTTCACCCTATACACTGTAATCGTTGTTAGGGTGTGTGTTTTTTTTTTTCTGAACTAAAAACTAATATTGTTAAAATTGTTGCCGTGCCTCTATGCCAAATTCATGTATAAACATTAACATGCTGATGAAAATTAAAACAATCATCTTCAATCATACAAGTTCAATCATCACTCATCATCATACTCTCTCTCTCTCATCTCTCATCCGATCTCTCTCTCCAGATCGCCAATCTGACTCATCGAATCGCTCTGCTATCTCATCCTCTCTCACCTCTCAACGCTGCAGATCAAACATCTCTCTCTCAAATTCAACACTAAAAACATTCATAAAAAACCCCTCGATCTCGAACCAAGCTCATACTCTCTCCAATCCTCTCGTCTCGCTCATCTTCCACTCTCTCATACTCCACTATCCTCGTCTCTCTCCCCCTACACCCACACTCGAAAAAAAAACGCTCTCTCCTTCCTCACCCCTCTCTCTCTCGCTCTCTCACTCTCTCTCTCCATCCTCTCTCCCATCATCTTCATCTATCTCTCCTCTCTCATCACTCTCTCTCTCTCTCAAATTCCACAAGGTCTCTCGGTGCGATTCCTCTCCTCATCTCCCATCTCCTCTCATCTCTCTCACACTCTCTCATCTCTCACACTAGCATACTCTCTCATCTCACTCTCCTCATACCTCCACCATCCACCTCTCTCCTCACTCTCTCTCATCGTCCACCAACTCACTCTCCACTCTCTTCCTCCCTCTCTCTCTCATACTTCAATCATATCCGATTCACCTCCTTCTCTACTTCCTCTCCGCTCTCACCTCTCTCCTCTCATCTACTCGGCATCTCATCATCGCATCTTCTCACGTGGACTCTCCCATCTCATCTCGTCATCTCTCTCATCACTCACTCTCTCTCACTTACCTCCTCATCTCTCCTCTCTCCTCTCTCTACTCCCCCACAACCGTATCCCTACCTCCAAAACTCTCTCCATCATCAACTCCTCACCTGCTCCTCCTCTCCCGCCTCATCTCTCTCCACTCCTCATCATCTCTCACTCCTCCCTCTTTCATCTTCACCTCAACATCTCCTCTTCCTCCCCCCCCTCTCCGGTCTCTCATCTCTAACTTCACTCATTCACTCTCCTCCCGCTCTCTCTCCCTCTCTCGTCCCCCCCTCTCTCTCTCTCTCTCCCAACCCATCTCTCACCATCTCTCTCACTCTACCCTCTCTCGTCATCTCCATCTCTCCCGACTCTCCTCTCTCCATCCTCTCTCCCTCTCTCTCTCCTCCCTTCCCTCTCTCCATTTTTGTTTTGTGTGGTTTTTTTGTTTTGTTTTTTTAAATAATTTACTTCTTTAGGTAAATTCAGAGTTTTGTGAATAATTAAAAGAAAAAAAAAACGTGGTCGCGCATCTCTTGCTTGGCACGAGTTTACGATAACACTAACCTAACGCTTTAAAGGGGCACCCTTACGGATGAGTTTTTGTAAGAAACACGATGAGGTCACTAGGAAATCACCCTTTACAGAGATTGCAACAGTCACGTTGGCTTTGGTTTCCCAGAAAATCAAACCAGACAAATCGGTGATTCCTCCTATCGCCAAAAAGAGAGAGTAGCTGACAAAGTCAACTTAATTTCACCCAAGAGAAGGCGTGTGTCGACGTCTCTTTTATAATGGCTGCCAATGTCGCTTTGCACGAATGTGTTCGCCATACAAGCCTTTTTTAAAAATAGGTTTATACAGTTTTTATACTGATTATCTAAAGGAGTTTCGCTCCCATTAAAGGAATAGCTCCATTTTTGTTTTTTTACTTGGGCACTACAAAAAAAAAAACGCTTCAACCCACAATGAGTGACCTCCACCCACCCCATCCAAAATGGCTTCTCTCTCCGGCATCTCCGCCAAGGAGGAATCGCCGTTTTGACGGTTTGATTTCTAGGAAACCAGAGCAAAGTGAGTGTTCCGATCCTTGAAAAGGCTGTCTTTCTGGTGATCTCGACGTGTTTCTTGCAAAAACACATCCGTCAGGGTCCACCTTTAACAGAATAACATAAAATAAAACAAATGATTTCTTACTAATGTTTCGTTAAGAAAAATAGTTTGTGATTGTAACTTAGGTGTTTTTTATATTTGTTTTTATCTTATTTCATCCTCTTTTCTTCATTTTTTCATTATTCGGTTTTATTTTTTTTTTGTTTTGTTTTTTGTTTTTTGTTGTTGTAATAGAGAGAGTGTATGTGAATCTTTGTATGTAGTTTGAATTTTCTCTCTGCATTTACATTATTTAATTTTAGGCGTCGTAAATCTTCCTTTCGTCATACAATCGTCCCTTGAGCACGTTTGTGATATTTTTGCGTCAAGGGACGGTCAGTACATTTGTTTGAACAACATTTCTTTTTCACTTTTTTAGTTGAATTCAGTTTATATTCTGCAATACGTTGATTATTTATTTTGGACGATATGTATTTATTTTGTTTTTTTTGTTTTTACGAATGTGTTTACAAGGCAGTCTCTCTCTAGTCTCTCTCTCTCTTCTCTCTCTCTTCTCATCTCTCTCTCTCTCTCATCTCCCATCCTCATCTCTCTCATCTCTCATCTCTCTCTCCTCGGAATTGGTGAAGATTTCCCAATTGTTACCACCTCTTCCCTCATGACATGGGCAGATGGCCTGGTCATTAAACAGTTGTTTCATTTGTTCTCATCTCTCTCTCTCTCTCTCTCTCTCTCCTCTCGTCTCTCCTTCTCTCTCTCTATACCTCTCTATTCTCTCTCCTCTCTCTCTCTCTCTCAGAATGTGTGAAGATTTCCCATTGAATACCCCTTCCCTCATGACATTGGCAGATGGCCTGGTCATTAAACAGTTGTTCATTGTTCTCTCTCTCTCTCTCTCTCTCTCCTCTCCTCTCATTCTCTTCTCTCTCTCTCTCTCTCTCTCTCTCTAATCTCTCATTTACCACCGCTGGTTTATCCATTATTCAAATTTTACTGACTTCATTTAATATTTATTGTAATGCTGGTATTGTTAGTTTGTTATTCTTGGATGGTTTTCAGTTGCTGTGTTGTGTCTTGTTGTTGTCAACTTTGGGTTATATTTTTCCTTCAAAAAATATCTTCATTTTATTTATATGTTTATTTATGTACGTGTTTGTTGTCCGTCACCGAAGGTGAACGGACTTTGCGATGGGCTGGTTTGTCTGTTTGTTTTGTTTGTTTGTTGTTGTTTTTTTGGGGTTTTTTATTTTTTCTGTCTGTCCCAAGGATATGTCCCGAACCGCTTGACCGAATCGCGTCAAAGTTGTGTGGGTGAAAGGTGTGCCTCCTTAATAGGAAGAGATCGGCGCAAACCATTTTGCCGTCATGACCTTGACCTTGACGTACGACCTTGAAACCCGAAAATCTATTTTTAGCCATATCTCGTGCACCGATCGACATAGGATGTTGAAAATTGGAATGAAGGTGGTTTGGCTTATGCCCGTTCTGATGATGTCATACCGATCAAGGTCAACGTCAAGGTCAATAAGATCGCTGGAGCCTGAAAATCGGAGGGTCAGTTTTGTTTTCCTTCTGTCTGTCCCATGGATATCTTTCGAACGGGTTGACCGAATCACGTCAAATTTTGTGTGCTGGTGTGTCCACTATGAGAGGAAGGCACCCCCGCGCAAACCATTATCGCCGTCGTGACCTTGACCTTGGCGTACGACCTTGAAAACCGAAAATCTTTCAGGGGCCATAACTCCCATACCGTTTGTGTTAGAGTCTTCAAATTTGTCATGAAGGTACTTTGGCTTATGCCCGTTCTGATAGTGGCATACCGATCAAGGTCAAGGTCATGGTCCGGGAGATAGGTAAGCCTTGTTTTTTGGTTTTTTTTGATCTGTCTGTCCCAAGGATATCTCCCGAACCGCTTGACCGAAAAAAAAAAAAAAATCACGTCAAATTTTGTGTGAAGGTGTGCCACCTTAATAGGAAGAGATCGGCGCAAACCATTTTGCCGTCGTGGCCTTGACCTTGACGTACGACCTTGAAAACCGAAAATCTATTTTTAGCCATATCTCGGGCACCGATCGACATAGGATGTTGAAACTTGGCATGAAGGTGGTTTTGGCTTATGCCGGCTTCTGAATGATGTCATACTGATTCAGGTCAAGGTCAAGGTAAAAAAGATCTCTGCGGCCTGAAAATCGGAGGGTCATTTTTTCTCCTTCTGTCTGTCCCAAGGATATCTTTCGAATAGGTTGGCAGAATCACTTCACATTTTGTGTGGAGGTGTGCCACCTTAATAGGAAGAGATCCGCGCAAACCATTTTGCCGTGGTGACCTTGAGACCGTTGTTTCTATTTGATTTGTTCGTTTCTTTATTCACTTATCTTAACGAATGTTATTTTCTTCCAATTTGTTATTGTTATTTTTGTGTATGTTTCGTAACACACTATTTTCCATTATGGCTGTTCCTATTATTTTGGGACGGAAAATATATACATTTGGTGTTTGTTTTTAATTATCTAAAGACATTCACGTATTTCACAATTTCAGGGGCTGTTTTTATCAAGTAGATTTATTACCTTTTAGCGCAAGTATGTCTCATACATAATAATAAATAAAACACGCGCATAACATTATATATTATATGTTTCAGTTTCGTCTCATATTTATTTTTTGGTCACACATTAATATCTTCTTATTTTTGGGTATTATGTCCGAGAGATGGATAGCCAGAAACCTGCTTCGCCATCATCGTTAGCATGCAATATCAACATTAGAGATAATGTATAGGGGGGTGGGGAGAGGGTGGGTGGGGGGTGTTTTATGCTCAGAATTAGGAACGAGAAACTGACAGGTTATAATTTACTATAGCCAGATCGGAATTCATAATTATAGTTTAGTTTTTCTTGGTTAATTAAAATCGTGTTTCTTTGGTTGAATGTAAATAAGATGTCGATGACTACAGAATATTTGGTTGTTGGTTTTTTTTAGTGGTTTTTTTTTGATATGTGTGTATATTTAATGTATGTGTGTGTGTGTGTGTGTGGAGGGAGGTGGGGGTGTGTGTGTGTGTGTGTGTGTGTGTGTGTGTGTGTGTGTGTGTGTGATTGTGTGTGTGTGTGTATGTGTGTGTGTATGTGTGTGTGTATGTGTGTGTGTGTGGTGTGTGTGTGTGTGTGTGTGTGTGTGTGTGTGTGTGTGTGTGTGTGTGTGTGTGTGCTTGCACGCGCGCGCGTGTGCATATGTGTATGTTAGTGAGTTTTTGTATGTGTACGTTAGCGCGCGTGTATGTGTGTGTATGTGTATGTCTCTGTCTGTCTGTCTGTGTGTCCCTTGTGAAGAGTGACACAGAGAAATCGTGTTCGACTCGTGCCAAGTAAGCCCGAGTTCGAACCTGGGTACAGGGAATTTGTTCTCTCACTTTGCACTAGGCCTTACGGGTCTGAATGTGATGGTCTTTCGGATGAGACGATAAACCGAGGTCCCGTGTGCCCATGCACTTAGCAACACGTTAAACCCAGTGGCAACGAAAAAGCTGTCATTTGATCAAAAACAAATCCCACCCATCCCTTTTATTCCTCATCAGGCACACAAAAATCGCAAGCAACAAAAATAACAACAACCGGGTGGCGCGCATCTGGCTGCGACGCTCTCTCCAGGTGGGAGCAACCCGAATTTCACAGAGACGCCTCTGTGGCTTATAAAGTACATAATACCTAAATCTTATGTCAGGTTAGGGTATTATAGACATTCAGAGGGAGAGGGAGAGAAAAGAGAAAGAAAGGAAGGGGGAACAGGAAAAAGAAATACACAAATAGAGCATGAGTAGAGAGTGTAGAGGGTGGGCATAAAAATATTGTAGGAGAGAGAGAGAGAGAGAGTGAGAGAGAGAGAGAGAGAGAGAGAGAGAGAGAGAGAGAGAGAGAGAGAAATGGAGAGATAGACAGAGAGAGACAGACGAAGTCAGAGAAAAAGACAGACAGGCAGACATGAAAATGAAAGACAGACAAGACAGGCAGACAGAGAGACAGACAAGGAACGGGGAGGACAGGCAGACAGACAGACAGACAGGCAGAACAGACGCACGGAGACAGACAGGGCAGACCAGAGAGACAGACGACAGGCAGACAGTAGGCAGGCAAACAGAGGAGACATAACAGAAACGGCAGACAGACAGAGACAGACACATAAAAAAACAGACACAGGCAGACAGACAGACAGGACAGACTAAATAAAAGAACAGACAGGCTAGACAGACAGAGACAAATGAAAAGACAGACAAATGAAGGACAGACAGACAGACAGACCAGACAAACAAACAGTTGAAAGAGACAGATAGACAGAGAGAGACATGCTGTCATTTTGTTTCCTTCAAGAAACACATTCTAAAAAGATTTCGAAAAGATTTCCTTCAGCCGAAGTCGGATTTGCTGGGCCTAACTCTTTCTTAGTTAGGCGCATAACGGCAGCATGACGCATCCGCGCATCATATTGACAGAAACGAGGAGAGAGCGCGAGAGACTGAAAGATGTTTCTTTGCATGATGCTTTTTGCTGTAACTATTTTATCGTATATTTTAAGAGAGAGATTAAAATTAAATTAAATTATGGTCTTTGGAATTGGTGTTGAGTGTGGGCGGCCGTGTGCGATGGGGCGCTTATCGTACCAAATAATGGGCGCTTATCGTACCAAATAATGGGCGCTTATCGTACCAAAAAATGGGCGGCATATCTACTACGGGCGCAAAGTTGTCATTCGGCTTTTTGGGCGCTTATTGTATGCAGCCATCTGAGCGATCGAAGAGAAGAAGAAGAAGAAGACCGACAGAGACCGAGAGATGTACTCTGGTGTTACATCATCATTCGGTCTATGTGTGCGTGAATGATATGTATGAGGGCAAAAGGGTAACTCAATTCTGAACCAGTTTGGGCGGGCAGCTATCCGGCTGAACAAAGGTGAATAGATGATGTATGTGGGGGGGTTTCTGGGGTCCGTTTCACAAGGGCTAACGTTGCGTAGCGTGAGCGCAAATCGGCAAAAACGGTATTAAGAAACACCTCTTTTGCCGACGTTTTGTCGAAAACGTTTTGTGGCTGCTATCGAGGTAGCAAGCGACAAACTATTTGAAGGATCATGGGAAATATCAATACTTCCGGCTTTTTTTTTTATATCTCGCGTGAACGTGACTTCAACTTTAAAAAATGGAAGACCAAAACAACAAGCTTGCCACAGCAAATATTCTTTAGTCTATCGTGAAAAAATACGGGATGATTTTAGCAAATTAAACGAACGCAAATGTGTTTTGGAGTGCTCTTTCTTAATTTGTCATCATGTTAGATGGCATAATATAGTGCAGATTTAATTTTCTGCACACAAATAGACGTGGGTGAAATCGAAAACTTTGTACAAACTGACAGAGAGGTATGATTTATCTCCCTTATGATAGCAACCCTTTTCTCTCTCTCCCAAAATTGAAGAGTAAGCTTAAAGAGTTATCTGTCCTTAGCAAACGTTTAGGGTGTTTCTTAGGCCCCGTTTGGCGTAATCGTTATTCGCGCGGCGACCGTTATCTAGAGAAACTCGACGCTGGACTGTAGAAGAATGAATTCGAACTCACGGCAAGGATATTTATTTATGTATGTCAGCTACCAGTTTTGCCTTCAGTTCACTTTTGATTGTTGAATGAGGCGTTTGGTTGCTGTGTCTTGGCAAAGGTGAGATCATTACAGGTTAGGTTAGGTATTAGGGACAGGCTTTCTCAGCCTAGGCCTTGCGGCCTATGACAAGTCCCATCATTAGGGTTAGGCATAGAGGTAACGCGTTCGCTTCGTGTCAAATAAACCCGAGTTCGAATTCTGGGTACAAGTGATTTTTCCTCTCTCTTTGATACCTAGGCCTTACTGTTGGTCGAAACGTGGAGTCTTTTGGATGAGAACGATAAACCGAGGTCCCGTGTGCCCATGCACTTAGCACACGTTAAGCCCAGTGGCAACGAAACAGTTGTCATTTGGTCACAATTTACAGAACCCCCGTTCCTTTCCTTCCTCATCAGTCACACGTAAAATTGAATGATGCAAAAATTAAAAAGTGGTGTGGCGCGCCTCTAGGCTGACACTTTCTCTCCAGGTGGGAGCAACCCGAATTTCACAGACGAACCCTTTTGTGACTATAAAGTACCTAATGCCTAGCACAGAAAACTGGGACGAAAAGAAACTGAAGTGAATTTGAAAGCTTTCAGGGTTTATTCAAGTATTAGTAACTGCAAAAAGCCTGAATATGCAACGAGCTCGCAGTCCGCAGCTGACTGAAGGCCGTTTTGGGGTTTGTTTTTTTACTCCCACCCTTTCACCTACACTACGCTGGGGATCATTGTGACAACTCACTTACTGAAAAAAACCCCACACAAAAACCACTATAACTGCCTACAACAACACTAACACTTCCCATCTTCCACCTTTTCACCTTCCAGGAGGTGGGAAGTGAGAAAGTTGGCTTCATTCTTTGCAAGGTTGGTAGGCTGCGAAGTAATCACTCTTTGTGACATTTAGGCTTTTTTGGTAACTGGTTGAGAAAGTTTGGTTAGCTTATATTACGTTTATCAACAATTTCTAGTGAGAAAGTGAAAAATTTGGCGTCATTCTTTGCAAGGTTAGTATAGGCTGCGAAGTTATCACTCTTTGTGACATTTAGTCTTTTTTTGGTAACTGGTTGAGAAAGTTTGGTTAGCTTATATTACGTTTATCAACAATTTCTTTAAAAGATAAAACTATCATACTTTATTGTGAATAATTATGGAAACGCGTGCCCATGAAAGGGTGAAGAGATTTGGAGCGATGGCTATATTCCACATCAGGGGCCCGTCACCACGGGTCAAGAACGATAACTCTGTTGACTGAAAAAGCAATCGCTTTATGCTTTGTTCTGTTAACAGATTATCGTTCTTGACCGGTTTGACGGGCATAAATGTGAATATAGCCACACCAGACCCATTCAAGTTTTCGTCTTCTTTTTTTCTTTCTACAGACATCCGAATGGCCCTCCCTGTTTCCCAACTTCAATGCCTATTGATTCGTCTATCTAAAAGACCTAGGCACTACGACCCATCACGACGATTTCGTTTATCGGGAACCGCAGATGCGCCTGTGACGACATGTGACATGAGTAATAGGTCACGATTTTGACGCGAAAATTCGATGAGATTGGCATGGATTAGATACCGGAGTTTAGAAGAAACTAGTGAGAGTTACGAAAATGAGCAGAATGATTTTTATAACGTGATCTAGTATTTCAAACGTGATTCAGGGACTCACGTGGGCCTCAAGTCTGGATTCCGCACCTCCAGCTACAATCGCTACAATTTTACGCGTGTGTGGCGACGCGTCTCTAACCCTTTCGCCGCCAGCCATTTCACGCAGCCAAGCCTCTGTTAGTAGAATACCATCAACTACCAACTGAGTACGAGATGATGGTTAGAGTAAAATAAAAAAATCCACTGCCAAATTGGGAAATCTCTCGTCTGTGACATAAGAGTTCGGCCCAAACGGGGTTAGTAAAAGTATCTCTTTTGAGAGGCGTATTGCACAAGAGATAAGTTGTTGCTCCGAGAGGGGGGGTGGGGGGTGGCGACAGACAAGAATCTCCCCCTCCCCTCGTTCCTTTAGGAATTGTCTTCTTCTTCTTTTTCGATCGCTCAGACAGTGTCCTGTCAATTTTATGAGCGCAGATGCGTCCTGCTGCCGTTATGTGCTGCCTAGGCTAAGGAAATAGTTAGGGCCACAGGCAAGGTCCTGATTTGCGTGCTGACGGGAGGGATATGAGTTTTTTGGGTAAAGCGTGTTCGGGGTAAAAAAGGCTAGGGGACTGGAATGGTGACCCGGTGTTAGGTAGGCATAGGAGGTAGACAGATGACAGTAATCAAAGGACAAGTGCTAGGAGTGAAGAGAGAGTGCAGATAGTTAGAGTGTAAGTTACATAATGCCACAGAACTATCCAGGAAGTGGTAGCTGGGGTGGTGATTATATTGTGTCAGTACACTCAAAAAGACAGTCGTCCCCGTTGTCGCCCACGGAGGGGGCCCTTTAGAAAATACAATAGTTTCACTTTTGAAGGATGAACGAGGCGGTTGGTCGATGTCCCTTGGACGGGTTGCTCAGACCTGACAGAGACAGAGACACACGAATAGATGATGGAATGTATATCAAATATCAGATGATTTAGTGATGCTACCATAAGGTGATCAGGATTCGTCTGGAGAAAAGAGGCTCGGCAGACAGACAGAGCGAAAGGCAGGTTTATTCTTTTTTAAACACATTGTTAGAGAGAGTGAGATTGCGACATAGAAGAGAGAGAGTTGTCTTTGAGAGATTTAGGAGAAGCAACCGGGCCAGCCACACTGCCTACGATTTAGATTTTAAGAGAGATAGAGATTAGATTTTGTTGAGAGTCTGGGAGAGAGAGAGAATATTAGAGAGAGAGAAGAGAGAGAATATGATACTTTCATTTGCCACCAGAGAGATATGTTCACCCGACATAATAGCACACGAGTCAAAGGGCTTGTAAAGACAAATATGTCCGATACGAAATAAGATATTCAAAAAGAGTCAGTATTGCGACTTGATGACGGAGAGACTACAATCGATAGTGAAACCGTTAGCTAGTACGGGATTATCATCAAATTTTTTTTACGGTACAGGACAGTATGATTAACCTTTTCACCGCCAGCCATTTTTCAGCCAACAAATGTCAAACCCCAAATTTACCTGGGTAGAGAAAAAAAAATCGGTCTGTAATATTGGGGATTCCTCTGTGACATACTTAAAGTGAAGGCCTATCCTTACCATCCCAATATTAAGAGAATAGTGTCTTTGGATAACAGACCCTGATTTGTTGCCTTTTAGTGACATTGGGGTGTGAAACCACTGTGGTGCACAACCGCTTCTGCTTCTTCTTGGCGGTGAAAGGGTTAAATGATTGATGTTTATTGGATAATCAGACAATGTAATGTTAATAGGTCAATTGAATCACGACAATATAGAGACAGACAGACAGACATACAGACAGACAACTGACAGACAGAAAGCACGTCTAGATTATTGATTGTTTATTGTATAATCAGAGGATGTAGATATTGAATCAAGATCATCAGGCATACTATCACAGTCAAAAATCGGGGTATTCGCATAGAGGGGATATATCAACTGCTTAGGCGTGTAGCGCTCCCGGCTTATATACTATACACCAAAAAACCCTGAGATTAATTTCGAGTCAGATCCACGTCAGGATCACACGCGACAGACTGTACTAGAGCAATTCATAAGGTTTTTATTTGCATTAAGGTAGTTTGTACTTGTTTGTCGAGAGGGCGAAGAGAGAGAGAGAAGAGTGAGAGATGAGATTTATTTGTTTTTTTTAGATACGTACTACGTGAGGAGCACTTTAGTTGACATCATCATATCGATGTAATATCGATTTGTTTATTGACTCACGACAAATTGAAGACAGAGAGATTTATCGTAATGACAGAGGCTGACATAATAAATTTATACTGGATTGATATCTATCTTATAACCAGCGATATATCGTATGATTATTCAGAGAACGTCAGTTTTTGTTAGCGAGTTTACTACTGTGTGAATTTTTTTTGACATTTAAATTGTTTTTTACTATTTGACGAGAGCTGTTTAACTTAGTTTAGAGAGAGAGAGCTTGTGTTGGATAGTGGTCAGATAGTGAATGCCAATTAGAAGGGCTTTGTTGTATATTGTGTTGTATTGATAACCAAAAAATATAATAAAATTTTAATAAACCGATACTTTAAATAGACAAGCAATATACATAATAGGTAAATGAGAGAGAGGTACGTAGACGGTAGATTGACAACTGGTCGAGGGAAACAAATAGAGAGATATCTTGAGATTTTTTTTATTAGAGAGAGTGAGCACCCTGACGGAGAGAGAGTTTTCTTTAGAGACGAGAGAGATGCGAGAGACAGAGAGCCAGAGTTCGAGAGGAGACAGGAGAGATAACGAGACACCAACGCATAGAAGATTGATGTTTATTGGATAATCTGATGATTTAATGCTAATAGGTAAACGGACTTACGAGAAAGAAGAGACAGACCAGACGGACAGAACGGACAGACAGATCAGACAGATCAGCCATAAGAGACAGTGGACCGAGACATAGAGGGAGACGTATATGTCGCTGATATTATGAATATCAGATTTCCAATAATGTATTGCTCACTGATGTGACACCGAGTCACAAGAAAAAAAATACTTAGAGAAAGAACTAGGTACGTTATAAGCTATATCAGATCACTCGATTCTTCTTCTTCTTCTGCGTTCCCTGGGCCATATGACCATAATGGGTAAGGTATGTATGTGTCCCAATATTTTTTTTTAACTGCACTACAAAGAAAAAAAAAGCAATCAACCGACACATTCCGATGTCGGACCAGCTCAACCCCATCCAAATTATCTGGACAGTTATCTTCCTCTCCCAGGCAGGAGAATCGCCGCCATAGGAGAGGATTGAATCGTAATTTATTGAAAGCAAAGGGAAAACGCAGTCAAATAGAGTTGTTGATTAGAGGACGTGATATTCCGAGATCCTTTGTATGGAATGAAATCGGAAGGTCTTCTATGACAAGACCCCTTTTCTGAGTGATTTCTCCACTTCTCAGCAAGAATACTTTATATTATTTTCAGTGATAGAGATAATACTATTGCATTTGTAAGAGGATTTTTGTCCGTTCTTGTTGTTGTTGTTGTTCTTGTTGTTGTTGTTGTTGTTGTTCTTCTTCTTCTTCTTCTTCTTCTTCTTCTTCTCTTCTTTCTTCTTCTACTCTTCTTCTTTCTTCTTTCTTCTTCTTCTTCGTCTCTACTTCTTCTTCTTCTTCTTCTTCTTCTTCTTCCCCATTTTTGTGGTCCGATTAAAAGATGAAGTTGTTCAGGAACAGTTGCGGGGCACTAAGGTGATTGCCAAATTTGCAATTTTAAAATGAAAGTCGGCAAATATGGCCGAAAACATCGAATATATCGGCAAAACTTCAATCTTTCAATAACTCAGTTAAACGGCTGAACGTATTTCGTTCATATTTTCAGAATTTACTACAAAGTGGATTTGCAACACTTCCGGTATAACACCGAACCGGAAGTGCTCCAGCTAATAACAGGCAGCTTTTACTTGGTTCACAGATTTTATTCCAAAACCTGAAGTGACGTCACAAAACTAACTACTGGATATTGTAGCCCGTACTCTGGCCCAGGTCTGAAAGGAGTTTGTTGATGATATATGTTAAATAGTTTGGAAGTTAGTCACATTTATGTAAATTGCGTTGTCATTTTCACTTATTTCAATTTACGAAATTATTTTAATTTGTCGCTCGATTTCGCAGAAAATGACAGCAAACTTGAAGGATACTATTCTTATGCTACGTGTCCAATGCTAACTTATTGAATATGACTTTTCCAAAATGTGGCTGACAAAATGGCCATTCTTGGGTAAATTTTTTATCTTGAATAACTTCAGAAACGGCTTCTACGAAACACTATTCATAGTTTTCATGTGTGAGTGCGTATTTCTGTGTGAATCAAAATATTAGGTTTGGATGCTTAATTATTTCTTCAAGATCATATTAATACTACTAATGTTTTTATCCTTGTTTGTCTGCGTGTGAGTATAAGTTAATTTGCTATATATATATTTGATGTTTATATAATATGTGTACTGTATTAATGCTAGTATTTATTGTAGCTTTTGTGTATTGGCCTTATTAGTGGTGCTTATTTATGTATCTTATTTTAATCATTTGTAAAGCGCAAAGAGCTCCAGTTTAACTGAGAGGTGTTGCGCTATAATAAAAAAAATCATTATTCATTTTATCTATTCCGGTATAGACCGAACTGTCCAGATGGGGGCAAAATGGACAAATTTCGCTACATTTTAATATTGAATAACTCTAAAACGACTGCACATAAAATATTCATGTGTTTTTGGTTTTATTCAGGAGTAATATTTGTGACACTTCCGGTATACATCCGAGTATCAACCAGTAGAGGAACGGGAAATGTTGGTGGAGGGGAGAATTCTGTCATGTTTGGCTCTAAAAGGGCAAAATAAGCCATCTAGTCCATTTATGAGTTTTACACTGTGTAGCCCTATTAGCAATTCTAATTTTTTTCAATAAGACGTGTTGATTTTTCGTTTAGACTCAAGACTATATATCTGTCTTGAAGAAGGCACAGAGAGAGAGAAAGAGAGAGAGAGAGAGAAGAGATAGAGAGAGAGAGAGAGAGAGAAGAGAGAGAGAGGCAGAAGAGAGAGATGAGAGAGAGAGAGAAAGATGAGAGAGGAGAGGAGAGAGATGCAACAGGCAGAGAGACAGACATACGGAACCAAAGAGACCGACAATGAAATAGAAGAGCATTACAGACAGACTGACTGGGGGGAAAAACCCAGAGAGAGAAATGTCACATGTGCTTTAATATGCATAGGTTATCTTCATCTTTATTTTTCAAAGAAAGAGCGGAAGTGATGGAGAGAGAGACAGAGAGACAGACAGATACAGACAGACAGTATAGACAGGAGGACAGACAGAAAGAGAAAAAAAACTTATAGACGACGGATGCTTATCAGATTTTTGATGATATAATGCTCATGAGAAAGAAGAGACGGCAAGAGAGCACTATGTGCTTGACATAAGCTGTATCCGATCACTCATAGAAAAACGTCGTAAATATGTATGGGTGTTTTTGCATTTCTTAGGTTTATCAATACGTGTGTTTATATCGTTTCAAATCATGACATCTTCTCTCTCATTCTGGCCTCAGTCTCTCTCTCCCTCCACAGGGGGATCTGAGAGAGAGCCTCTCTCGATACATCGAGAGGGTAGTTCATCACCTGGCTCCGTCTCTTCTCTCCCTCATCTCTTCGGGAGAGTGGGGGGGGGTCGAAAGACTCTCCATCTCAGAAAGATCGAGGGAGAGAGACCTTCTCCTCTAGAGAGAGAGAGACAAACTCTCTCAGGGAGAATGATACTCGTCTCAAGTGTCTCAATCTGCGGTTCGAGGTGAGGACATCATTTTTTTTTGAGTAGATAGAGACTATGACTGTTCTAGAGTTATTCTTCTAGAAATTCTTCTAAGAAGAGCTTTTTTGAGAGATTGCTAGAGAGAGAGAGAGTGAAGAAATAAGGGTTTGTGACAATAGTAGACTTTCTTTTCAAATGTATTGATACTGAGAGAGAGATTGAGAGAGAGAGAATAACCTGCTCCTTTAATCCAGGAGAGAGGATATAGAAATTTTCCCGAGTCAATTCCGAGAGTTCCGTTTTTTTTTCCGAGAGAGAGATTAGAGAGATAGAGAGAGAGATTAGAAATTATTTGAAAGAGAGTAGAGAGAATAAGGAGAAGAGAAAGAGGAGGAGTGAGAGAGGATATATTAACTAGAGAGAGAGAGAGAGGAAGAAGAGAGAGAGAGAGAGAGAGAGAGAAATAAGGATGAGAGGAAAGAGAGAGAGAGAGAGAGATATATATTATATCTAAAATAAGGATAGAGAAAGAGAGAGGAGAGAGAGAGAGAAGAGAAGAGAGAGAGAGAGAGAGAGAAGAGAAGAATAAAGAGAGAAGAGAGAGAGAGTAGAGAGAGAGAGAGAGAGAGGAGAGTGAGAGAGGAGAGAGAGAGAGGAGAGATAGAGAATAAGGAGGGAGAGATAGAGGGAAGGAGGAGAGAGAGATAGAAAGAGAGAGAGAGAGAGAGAGGAAAAGAAAGAGAGAGAGAGAGAGAGAGAGAGAGAGAGAGAGAGAGCGAAATAAGGGAGAAAGAGAAATATAGAGAGAGTGAGAGAGAGAGATATAGAGAGAGATGAGAGAGAGAGAGAGAAGGAGAAGAGAGAGAGAGAGAGAGAGAGACAGTAGAAGAAGAGAGAAGAGACAGTTAGAAAGGAAAAGGGTAAATAGGGAATAAGCGGGAAGGGATGGGAGTAATATTTAAGAGAGAGAGAGACAGACGACAGACAGACAACAGTCAGACAGACAGACAGAGAGCAGAGTGAAGATACAGAACAAAAAAAAGGTCTACAGAGAATTGATCCCCACCCACCATCCCTATTCTAAATAAGTCATTCCCTAAAATTTAAAAAGGGGGGGGGGGGGGGAATGAGGAGGAATAGGAAACGAAGGGAGTTGGATGGTTTGGGGAGGTAGTGGTGTTGGTAGGCTGGATGGGGGGGGGGGGCAAAAGGGCCCTATGATCGGAGGGAGTTCAAAATGATAAATAAATATGCTATGACGTTTTTTGTTTGTAAGTCTATATGACCTGAATCGCGTACATTTTTGTCTTGTCTGTCTGTCTGTGTCTCTCTGTCCTGTCTGTCTGTCTGTCTGTCCTGTCTCTCTCTCGTCTCTCTCTCTCCCTCCCTCCCTCCATCTCATTGTCTCTCTCTCTCTTTTCTCTCTCCTCTCATCTCTCTCTCTCGTCTCTCTCTCTCTCTCGCTATTCTCTCTCTCTCTCTCTCGTCTCTCTGCTCTCTCCTCTCTCTCTCTCTCTCTCTTGCCTGTCCTCAAAACATGAAAAAAAACTCTGTATTGGATTTAGCTTTGTATATCTAACGAAGCTAGCAAGAGAATTCATAATGGCATTGTTCCTGAGGTATATACTTTGATTTGTAAGAAAAAGAGTAGTACTGCATTGATGTGCAATTTTTTTCATGCCTAACTATTTCAATTATGATGTGTTTGTTTGTTGTTGGCTTCTTCCTTCTTTTTCTTATACAAATTTGTTTTATGTGAACTTCATCAGTATGGGGATATGGCCTTGACCTGATTAAACATTCGTATTTGTATTCGTATTCTCTCTCCCCCTCTCCCCACTCGTCTCTCCACACTCGGTACCTCTTCCTCTCTCTCTCTCTTCTCTTCTCTCTCTCTCTCTTCTTTCTCTCTGTCTTCTCTTTTCTCTCTCGTTCTCATCTCTCTCTCCACTCTCTCGCTCGGCCTCTCGTCTATCGCTCCGTCTCCTCTCTCTGTCCCTCTCTCTCTCGTCTCTCTCTCGTCCTCCTCTCTCTATCTCTCCTCTCGTCCTCCTCATCAGCTCCCATGTCTCT
>CM065709.1:7772798-7794588 GCA_017654935.2 Phymorhynchus buccinoides | reverse complement strand
TTCACCTTCTTTCTTCTCTCTCTCTCTCTCTTCTCTCATTCTTTCATTCTCTCTCTCTCTCTCTCTCTCTCTCGTCTCTCTGGTCTCTCTCTCTCTCTCTCTCTCTCTCATTCTTTCATTCTCTCTCTCTCTCTCTCTCTCTCTCTCTCTCTCTCTCCTCTCTCTCTCTCTCTCTCTCTGTCTTTCTTTCATTCTTTCTCTCTCTTCTCTCTCTCTCTCTCTCTCTCATCTCTCTCGTCTCGCTCTCGCTCTCTCTCTCTCTCTCTCTCTCTCTCACTTCTTTCATTCTCTCTCTCTCTCTCTCTCTCTCTCTCTTATTCTTTCATTCTCTCTCTCTCTTCTCTCTCTCTCTCTCTCATTCTTTCATTCTCTCTCC
The DNA here is from genome assembly GCA_017654935.2 of Phymorhynchus buccinoides. NCBI lineage: Eukaryota > Metazoa > Mollusca > Gastropoda > Neogastropoda > Raphitomidae > Phymorhynchus > Phymorhynchus buccinoides. The sequence goes on along the minus strand of CM065709.1, from coordinate 7,794,212 downwards.
TCTCTCTCTCTCTCTCTCTCTTCTCTCTCTCTCTCTCTTTCCACTCTCTCTCAGTCAGTCCTCTCTCTCTCTGTCTCTGTTCTCTCTCTCTCTCTTCTCTCTCTCTCTCTCTCCTCTCTTCTCTCTCATTGTTTAATTCTCTCTCTCTCTCTCTCGCATTCTCTCTCTCTCTCTCTCTCTCTCTCTCTCTCTCTCTCTCTCTCCATCTCTCCCTCTCTCTCTCTTGTTATTTCTATGTTTGCTATGCCCACCGTCTTGGCTGCAAAAGTGCGAATGCCCCCATGGCCGCCCAGGCTCTTTGTGTTCTTGAAAATAACCCCAGCCTGGTATTTCCAGACTGTCTTGTTTCCAATCTTCACAACGTATTCTGTAGTCAGAGTCAGAGTCAGAGTCAGACAATATTTTAGACCCCCTGAAAGGACTAACTTAATTAATTGAAAGAGTCAAAATCGAACGCTGTTTCGTTTCTTCTTCTTCGATCGCTCAGACAGTTTTCCTGTCAATTATGAGCGCAGATGCGTCATGCTGCCGTTATGCGCCTAACTCAGAAATAGTTAGGCCCCGCTAGTCCGACTCCTGCTCTGAGGAAAATTATGTTTATGAAAGTGTTTCGTGAAAAAAAGGCAGGAGAATGGACCGGTGGTAAGGCAGAAAGATACGTAGATGACAGTAAGCAAAGGGAAAAGGCAGAGTCAAAGAGAGTGACAGATTATAGGAAGTTACAAGCACAGAACTTCCACTAGGTGGGGAACTGTTTATGCAAAAGAACCCCCCGGTATCCCCACGAAGGAAGCTGTATTTCGTCAAGTTCATGGTCATGGTAAATGAATTATTTACGAGATCAGCTATATTAGCTATCCATAGCACTGATTCAGGTCCATGTACACGCGAACATTTTTGACTATTTCCCCATGGCAACGCAGCGATAAACCAGTCATGATATGACTTCCATATCACTATGTTTCTATAGCAAAAAGTGAAAAAGGTTCACGTGTACAGAGACCTTGACCCCTTGACTGCCAAAGAAAATAAAAGAAAAAATAATTGGGCAAATCATGCCATGAAAATGACAACTGATTAAGCCAATCTGTCTAAATGGTCTGGGGGTATAACTCTCTTGACTGTGTTAAAGCAAAAGCCAGCATATCAGAGTTATTCCTCTTCATCTGATGACGTCATCAGTGATGTCATCAAGTCAGTATGTGATACGTTATACGGCAGTCAAGGGGTTAATATGACTGACATAACATCACTGTGTTGCTATGGGGAAAGTGTACAGACACCTTAATATGACTTACATAACATCTGTGTTGCTATGGGGAAAGTGTACATAGACCTTAATATGACTTACATAGCATCCCTGTGTTGCCATGGGGAAAGTGTACAGAGACCTTAATATGACTTACATAACATCCCTGTGTTGCTATGGGGAAAGTGTACAGAGACCTTAATATGACTTACATAACATCCCTGTGTTGCTATGGGGAAAGTGTACATAGACCTTAATATGACTTACATAGCATCCCTGTGTTGCCATGGGGAAAGTGTACAGAGACCTTAATATGACTTACATAACATCCCTGTGTTGCTATGGGGAAAGTGTACAGAGACCTTAATATGACTTACATAGCATCCCTGTGTTGCCATGGGGAAAGTGTACATAGACCTTAATATGACTTACATAACATCTGTGTTGCTATGGGGAAAGTGTACAGAGACCTTAATATGACTTACATAACATCTGTGTTGCCATAGGGGAAGTGTACAGAGACCTTAATATGACTTACATAACATCCCTGTGTTGCCATGGGGAAAGTGTACAGAGACCTTAATATGACTTACATAACATCCCTGTGTTGCCATGGGGAAACGTGTACAGAGACCTTAATATGACTTACATAACATCCCTGTGTTGCTATGGGGAAAGTGTACAGAGACCTTAATATGACTTACATAGCATCCCTGTGTTGCCATGGGGAAAGTGTACAGAGACCTTAATATGACTTACATAGCATCCCTGTGTTGCTATGGGGAAAGTGTACAGACACCTTAATATGACTTACATAACATCTGTGTTGCTATGGGGAAAGTGTACAGAGACCTTAATATGACTTACATAGCAACTCACTGTGTTGCCATGGGGAAAGTATACAGTGAGACCTTAATATGACTTACATAGGCATCCCTGTGTTTGCCATGGGGGAAAGTGTACATAGACCTTAATATGACTTACATAACATCCCTGTGTTGCTATGGGGAAAGTGTACAGAGACCTTAAAATGACTTACATAACATCCCTGTGTTGCCATGGGGAAAGTGTACATAGACCTTAATATGACTTACATAACATCCCTGTGTTGCTATGGGGAAAGTGTACATAGACCTTAATATGACTTACATAACATCCCTGTGTTGCCATGGGGAAAGTGTACATAGACCTTAATATGACTTACATAACATCCCTGTGTTGCCATGGGGAAAGTGTACATAGACCTTAATATGACTTACATAACATCCCTGTGTTGCCATGGGGAAAGTATACAGAGACCTTAATATGACTTACATAGCATCCCTGTGTTGCTATGGGGAAAGTGTACATAGACCTTAATATGACTTACATAACATCTGTGTTGCTATGGGGAAAGTGTACAGAGACCTTAATATGACTTACATAGCATCCCTGTGTTGCCATGGGGAAAGTGTACATAGACCTTAATATGACTTACATAACATCCCTGTGTTGCCATGGGGAAAGTATACATAGACCTTAATATGACTTACATAGCATCCCTGTGTTGCCATGGGGAAAGTGTACATAGACCTTAATATGACTTACATAACATCCCTGTGTTGCTATGGGGAAAGTGTACATAGACCTTAATATGACTTACATAACATCCCTGTTTTGCTATGCGGAAAGTGTGTACGCGAGACCTTAATATGACTTACATAAACATCCCTGTGTTGCTATGGGGAAAGTGTACAGAGACCTTAATATGACTTACATAGCATCACTGTGTTGCCATGGGGAAAGTGTACATAGACCTTAATATGACTTACATAACATCCCTGTGTTGCTATGGGGAAAGTGTACAGAGACCTTAATATGACTTACATAACATCCCTGTGTTGCCATGGGGAAAGTGTACAGAGACCTTAATATGACTTACATAGCATCCCTGTGTTGCTATGGGGAAAGTGTACAGACACCTTAATATGACTTACATAACATCTGTGTTGCTATGGGGAAAGTGTACAGAGACCTTAATATGACTTACATAGCATCCCTGTGTTGCCATGGGGAAAGTATACAGAGACCTTAATATGACTTACATAACATCCCTGTGTTGCCATGGGGAAAGTGTACATAGACCTTAATATGACTTACATAACATCCCTGTGTTGCTATGGGGAAAGTGTACAGAGACCTTAATATGACTTACATAACATCCCTGTGTTGCCATGGGGAAAGTGTACAGAGACCTTAATATGACTTACATAACATCCCTGTGTTGCTATGGGGAAAGTGTACAGAGACCTTAATATGACTTACATAACATCCCTGTGTTGCTATGGGGAAAGTGTACATAGACCTTAATATGACTTACATAACATCCCTGTGTTGCCATAGGGGAAAGTGTACAGAGACCTTAATATGACTTACATAACATCCCTGTGTTGCTATGGGGAAAGTGTACATAGACCTTAATATGACTTACATAGCATCCCTGTGTTGCATGGGGAAAGTGTACAGACACCTTAATATGACTTACATAACATCTGTGTTGCTATGGGGGAAGTGTACAGAGAACCTTAATATGACTTACAACAGCTCCCTGTGTTGCCATGGGGAAAGTGTACATAGACCTTAATATGACTTACATAACATCTGTGTTGCTATGGGGAAAGTGTACAGAGACCTTAATATGACTTACATAGCATCCCTGTGTTGCCATGGGGAAAGTGTACAGAGACCTTAATATGACTTACATAACATCCCTGTGTTGCCATGGGGAAAGTATACAGAGACCTTAATATGACTTACATAGCATCCCTGTGTTGCCAATGGGAGAACAGTGTACAGAGACCTTGAATATGACTTACATAACATCCCTGTGTTGCTATGGGGAAAGTGTACAGAGACCTTAATATGACTTACATAACATCCCTGTGTTGCTATGGGGAAAGTGTACAGAGACCTTAATATGACTTACATAACATCCCTGTGTTGCTATGGGGAAAGTGTACAGAGACCTTAATATGACTTACATAACATCCCTGTGTTGCTATTGGGAAAGTGTACAGAGACCTTAATATGACTTACATAACATCTGTGTTGCTATGGGGAAAGTGTACATAGACCTTAATATGACTTACATAAGCATCCCTGTGTTGCTATGGGGAAAGTGTACATAGACCTTAATATGACTTACATAACATCCCTGTGTTGCTATGGGGAAAGTGTACAGAGACCTTAATATGACTTACATAGCATCCCTGTGTTGCCATGGGGAAAGTGTACAGAGACCTTAATATGACTTACATAGCATCCCTGTGTTGCCATGGGGAAAGTGTACAGAGACCTTAATATGACTTACATAACATCCCTGTGTTGCTATGGGGAAAGTGTACAGAGACCTTAATATGACTTACATAGCATCCCTGTGTTGCCATGGGGAAAGTGTACAGAGACCTTAATATGACTTACATAACATCCCTGTGTTGCCATGGGGAAAGTGTACAGAGACCTTAATATGACTTACATAGCATCCCTGTGTTGCCATGGGGAAAGTGTACAGAGACCTTAATATGACTTACATAACATCCCTGTGTTGCTATGGGGAAAGTGTACAGACACCTTAATATGACTTACATAACATCTGTGTTGCTATGGGGAAAGTGTACAGAGACCTTAATATGACTTACATAGCATCCCTGTGTTGCCATGGGGAAAGTATACAGAGACCTTAATATGACTTACATAGCATCCCTGTGTTGCCATGGGGAAAGTGTACATAGACCTTAATATGACTTACATAACATCCCTGTGTTGCTATGGGGAAAGTGTACAGAGACCTTAACATGACTTACATAACATCCCTGTGTTGCTATGGGGAAAGTGTACAGAGACCTTAATATGACTTACATAACATCCCTGTGTTGCTATGGGGAAAGTGTACATAGACCTTAATATGACTTACATAACATCCCTGTGTTGCCATGGGGAAAGTGTACATAGACCTTAATATGACTTACATACCATCTGTGTTGCTATGGGGAAAGTGTACAGAGACCTTAATATGACTTACATAGCATCCCTGTGTTGCTATGGGGAAAGTGTACATAGACCTTAATATGACTTACATAGCATCCCTGTGTTGCTATGGGGAAAGTGTACATAGACCTTAATATGACTTACATAACATCTGTGTTGCTATGGGGAAAGTGTACAGAGACCTTAATATGACTTACATATCATCCCTGTGTTGCCATGGGGAAAGTGTACAGAGACCTTAATATGACTTACATAACATCCCTGTGTTGCCATGGGGAAAGTATACAGAGACCTTAATATGACTTACATAGCATCCCTGTGTTGCCATGGGGAAAGTGTACAGAGACCTTAATATGACTTACATAACATCCCTGTGTTGCCATGGGGAAAGTATACATAGACCTTAATATGACTTACATAACATCCCTGTGTTGCTATGGGGAAAGTGTACATAGACCTTAATATGACTTACATAACATCCCTGTGTTGCTATGGGGAAAGTGTACAGAGACCTTAATATGACTTACATAACATCCCTGTGTTGCCATGGGGAAAGTATACAGAGACCTTAATATGACTTACATAGCATCACTGTGTTGCTATGGGGAAAGTGTACAGAGACCTTAATATGACTTACATAACATCCCTGTGTTGCTATGGGGAAAGTGTACATAGACCTTAATATGACTTACATAACATCCCTGTGTTGCCATGGGGAAAGTGTACAGAGACCTTAATATGACTTACATAACATCCCTGTGTTGCCATGGGGAAGTGTACAGAGACCTTAATATGACTTACATAACATCTGTGTTGCTATGGGGAAAGTGTACAGACACCTTAATATGACTTACATAACATCTGTGTTGCCATGGGGAAAGTGTACAGAGACCTTAATATGACTTACAACAACTCACTGTGTTGCCATGGGGAAAGTGTACAGAGACCTTAATATGACTTACATAACATCCCTGTGTTGCCATGGGGAAAGTATACAGAGACCTTAATATGACTTACATAGCATCCCTGTGTTGCCATGGAGAAAGTGTACAGAGACCTTAATATGACTTACATAACGTCCCTGTGTTTGCTATGGGGAAAGTGTACAGAGACCTTAATATGACTTACATAACATCCCTGTTTTGCCATGGGGAAAGTGTACAGAGACCTTAATATGACTTACATAACATCCCTGTGTTGCCATGGGGAAAGTGTACAGAGACCTAATATGACTTACATAGCATCCCTGGTGTTGCCATGGGGAAAGTGTACATAGATACCTGAATATGACTTACTGAGACTCTGTGTTGCCATAGGGGAATGTGTACAGAGACCTTAATATGACTTACATAACATCCCTGTGTTGCTATGGGGAAAGTGTACAGAGACCTTAATATGACTTACATAACATCCCTGTGTTGCCATGGGGAAAGTGTACATAGACCTTAATATGACTTACATACCATCTGTGTTGCCATAGGGGAAGTGTACAGAGACCTTAATATGACTTACAACAACTCCCTGTGTTGCTATGGGGAAAGTGTACATAGACCTTAATATGACTTACATAACATCCCTGTGTTGCTATGGGGAAAGTGTACATAGACCTTAATATGACTTACATAACATCTGTGTTGCCATAGGGGAAGTGTACAGAGACCTTAATATGACTTACATAACATCCCTGTGTTGCCATGGGGAAAGTGTACAGAGACCTTAATATGACTTACATAACATCCCTGTGTTGCCATGGGGAAAGTGTACATAGACCTTAATATGACTTACATAACATCCCTGTGTTGCCATGGGGAAAGTGTACAGAGACCTTAATATGACTTACATAACATCCCTGTGTTGCCATGGGGAAAGTGTGAAAAATGTTCACGTGTACACAAGGAGATCTTTAAACCGAGAGTGCTCTGACAAAAAGTTGAATGGTAGCTAATCAAGTACCGATTACCTTAATTAATAACCTTGACCTTGACCTTATCTGTAAGTAAAAAAACCGTATTATAGCCTCGTTTTTGTCGGCTGGGCTGTTACTTTAAGTGTCTCTGTCTCTGTACACGTGAACATTTTTTCCTCATAGAAAAGTGGGTAAACGTAAAGATGTGCCCCCTCTCCTCCATGTCTCGGCCATGTCTCGGCCATGTCTCGGCCATGTCTCGGCCATTTCTCGGCCATGTCAGTCTCGGTTGTTTCCACGTTTTCAGTCTGGCCTTTCTTACTGCAGAGTAGGAGAGAGAGAGAGAGAGAGGGGGGGGGGGGGGAGAGAGAGAGAGAGAGAGATAGACCTAGAGAGAGAGAGGGGGGTAGAGAGAGAGAGAGGGGGGGTAGAGAGAGAGAGAGAGAGACGGATAGAGAGAGAGAGGGAGAGAGAGAGAGAGAGAGGTGAGAGAGGAGAGAGGAGAGAGAGAGCGGAGAGAGAGAGAGAGAGGGAGAGAGAGAGGGAGAGGGAGAGAGAGAGAGAGAGAGGGAGAGAGAGAGAGGGAGAGAGAGAGAGAGAGAGAGAGCGAGAGAGATGAGAGAGGGAGAGAGAGAAAGAGAGAGTGAGAGTGGAGAGAGAGCGAGAGAGCGAGAGAGAGAGAGACGAGAGAGAGAGAGAGAGAATGCGAATGCGAATGATTTATTCAAATAGGCCAAGGCCCCTTATGAAGGGGTAGTGAACAAACAAAGATCAACAGCCATAATAAACTTAGTAATCCATCAAATAATAATAATAAAAATAATACAAATCATCATCAATAATCTAGTAATACATGATACTAATGTCGCTACATATAACAATTGCTTCAGTCAGATGGCAATTAATATCCAGTCAGAACATGGCAGAAGAAGGACTATGAAATAGCAATTTCTCTAAATTTGAAAGCTTTATACATAAAAAGGGCCAGATTCCGAATATCACTTTCTTTCTTTGAAGCTAACAACAATGTTAATTTAAACGCACATGGATTACGAATATATTTTTGTGGGATAAATGTTTTTTCGAATATCATTTAATGCAGGGCAACGCAGAGTAAAACGCAATTCATCTTCAGTGCACTCTTTACACAATGGACACATAAGTTCAGCATTAGTAGACACTCTATAACGATAATAATGCACAGCTAACTCTGAAATACCCAACCTAACTCGAGTGGTTATAAACTTCAGGTGTTTATCCATACTAAGCATAAGATACGGTTTTAGAGCCCCACTTTCAAGAGAGAGAGATAGAGAGAGAGAGAGAGAGAGAGAGAGGAGAAGAGAGAGAGAGAGAGAGAGAGAGAGAGAGAGAGAGAGAGAGAGAGAGAGAGAGAGAGAGAGAGAGAGAGAAGAGAGAGAGACGAGGAGAGAGAGAGAGAGAGAGAGAGAGAGAGAGGGAGAGAGAGAGTGAGAGGAGGAGAGAGAGAGAGAGAGACGGAGAGAGAGAGAGTAGTACTTCATCCCTCTATCGTTTTTGCTATATTGAACACTAATTTTCATCCATCTTACATAATTAAACACATGCATTCAATAATAGTAGAAGATAAAGGCAAAACGGAAAAAACGCAATGAACCAGGACTGTGACAAATGCTCCGCGGGCTGTTGTGTGTACTGCACTACATAGGGGGGGGGGGGGGGGGGGTGTCCTATTAGATAAATGGCCTTTATCATGACTGGCGATTCCCCCCGTGGGAATACCGGTGGGGGTCTTTTGCATAAATAGTTATCCCACCTTCTGGAAGTTCTGTGCTTGTAACTTCCTCTAATCTGCTCACTCTCTTTGACTCTGCCTGCCTTTGCCTAATGTTATCTACTATCTTTCTGCCTTACCGGGGTCCGTTCTCCTGCCCTTTTTCTTTCCAATAAACACTTTCAAAAAGATTTCCTCCAGCCGAAGTCGGACTTGCTGGGCCTAACTATGTCTTAGTTAGGCGCATAACGGCAGCATGACGCATCTGCGTTCATAGTTGACGCCCCGGCAGCATTACCAGCAGATCGCCTGTCTGAGCGATCAGGAAACTGAACTGAAGAAGAAGAAGAAGAACAAGAAGAAGAAGAAGAAGAAGATGACTGCGATTGATTATTCAACAAAGATAATTAGCTAAAAAAAAAAGGGTCAGAAAAGTGATAGGATAGTCGTATCATGATTGGCCTATCGCCGCGTTGCCATGGGGAAAGAGTAAATACAAGTTCACGTGTACCGGGACCTTTAATTTAAGAAGCGAGCGAGTTTTTGACCTTCTTTGAATCGGGCGAAATTAGAGTCGACAAGAATGCAAATGGGTTTTCTTTCTTTTCGATGTTTTTGGGGGGGTTTCCTTCTTTTTTCTTGAAAAGATTGAGTGATACAGTTCATTATTTGGAGCTCCGAGTTCGTTCAACAGGTTATTTACTTCGGTGTTTTTTTTAGTATGTCTGTCTGTCTGCCTGCCTGTTTGGCTGGCTGGCTGTGCATTTGTATGTATGTCTGACTCTCTCTGGCTCCTCTCTTTGTTCTTTCTCTGCTCTCTCCGATGGTTTAGGTCTCCTCTCTCTCTCTCTCTCTCTATCTCCGTCTCTCTCTCTCTTCTCTCATCCTTCTCTCTCTCTCTCTCTCTCTCTATCTCTCTATCTTCTCTCTCTGTCTCTCTCTCTCTCTCTCTCTCTCTCTCTCTCTCTCTCTCTCTCTCTCTCTCTCTCTCTCTCTCTCTCTCTCTCTCTCTCTCTCCCTCTCACTCTCTGTCTCTCTCTCTCTCTCTCTCTCTCTCTCCCTCTCTCTCCCTCTCTCGCTTCTCCTCTCTCTCTTCTCCCTCTCTCCCTCTCTTCCTCATAGCAATATCAGAATAAGTTGAGTAAGCGAACGTATATTCGGATTCGTGATTTCCGCGCGCGCGTGTGTGTGTGTGTGAGTGTGTATGTGTGTGCATGAGACGAGTAGGAGATCGATTTGAACGTGAGAGAGAGAGAGAGAGAAGGTTGAGAGAGAGAGAGAGAGAGAGAGAGAGAGAGAGGAGAGAGAGAGAGCGTGCCTAGGTATGTGTGTGTGTGAGTGTGTGTGTGTGAGAGAGAGAGCAACAAATAAATATATAGAGCGAGAAACAGACAGACAGGGGAGACGGAAACAGAGAGAAACAAAGATAGAGAAACAGAGAGAGGAGAGAGAGAGAGAGAGAGAGAGAGAGAGAGGAGAGAGGAGAGAGAGAGAGAGAGGAGAGAGGCGGAAAGAGAGAACAGAGAGAGAGAAAAGACCCAGACAGACAGACACACAGATCACGGACAAGCATAATTATACAGACAGAGACTGAGAAACATACAGGGATGATGATGAGAGAGAGAGAGAGAGAGAGAGAGAGAGAGAGAGAGAGAGAGAGAGAGAGAGAGAGAGAGAGAGAGAGAGAGAGAGAGAGAGAGAGAGACAGAGACAGAGACAGAGACAAATACAGAGACATTGAGAGAGAAAACCATAGACAGAAATAAAGAGAGAGACAGAGACAGACAGACAGACATACATAGACACACAGACAAACACAGGTTGAAAATGTTGTTATTGTTTTGGGATAAATCAAGATTGACCCATTTCGAACCAAACGCCATCTTTTTTGTTGTTGCCATGGGAACCGCGTGCTGACGAAACTGTGTAAGTTTCAAATTAAGCTAACTAGACTAAACAACAAAAACAAACAAAAAAGGACCACAAAAAGAACAAGAAAAACAAGTGCAACGTCGAGCGACTGCAAAGTCCCCTCGCAGCATCGCCGAGCTACTCCGAAATCGGAATGTGTCGGGTGTACACATGCATAAAAACGCATCCAAACAGCACGTAACTACATAAAAACGCATCAAAACAGCACGTAACTAAATAGTTTTTTTTATATATAGCCTTGGGGTTCGAACCCGTGATTTGAGTGCGCGCGATCATGCGCACACGCGCGCACAGAAAAATTCATGACAACTGTGTTATAGACCATTCATCAAGAAATGTTGTGAGAAAAAAACTGCATTCAAATACATCCAAAACATCGAGAGATATTAGCGATTATGTGTTTCGGGGTTTGAGCCCCGTAACTGGCGCGACCTTGACCTTAATGTCAAACTAAATACATCAGTGGATAGCTTGCATCTTGGCAAACTTGTATGCCAAATTTGACGATGATAGACTGAATAGTTTTTGAGAAACACGGACGAATAGCCGGATGGACGGACGGACGGAGGCACGCCGGAGGCACGCCGGAGGCACGGACGGATCAGACAGAAACAATAGCTGCCCGAACCTTCGGCTCGGGGACTAAAAAAAATGAAAAAGGAAAGAAGAAAACGTGTTTTTGTTGTTAGTACGACCATTACATCGCCCCCGTAACAGTGTCGCTGTTCGCGAGTGTAAAGTCGTTCAGGATTTGATTTCTCGATGTAAGAGCCCATCATTCTGGAAAGTATCTTGTCTCAATCTGTACTAATGCCCCCCCCCCCCCTCCCCCTTTTTGTCCATCTTACTAAGACCCACGCACCTATTATACCCACCTACATACTTTACATCCCCTCTTTTTATATCAAGAAACATCGTACCCCCTCCCTCCCCTCCCCTCCCATCCCCAGCCTCACTCTCTGTATTTATTAAAGTTTACTTCGGTTGTCTTCTTTTTGCTTCATCAGTTTTGGCGTGCTGCGTTGTCATGTTTGTCTACTAAGGTTCTTCTTCTTCTTCTTGTTCTTCTTGTTCTTGTTCTTGTTCTTTTTAGTCCCCGAGCCGAAGGTTCGGGGAGCTATTGTTTGTGTCTGGTCCGTCCGTCCGTCCGGTGTCCGTCCTTCCGGCGTGCCTCCGTCCGTCCGTCCGGTTATTCGTCCGTTTTTCTCAAAAAACTATTCAGTGTATCATCATCAAATTTGGTATACTAGTTTGCCAAGATGCAAGCTATCCACTGATGTATTTAGTTCTACATTAAGGTCAAGGTCGCGCCAGTTACGGGGTTCAAACCCCGAAACACATAATCGCTAATATCTCGCGACATTTTGCAAGTATTTCAATGCAGTTTTTTCCACAACATTTCTTGATGAATGGTCTATAACAGAGTTGTCATGAATTTGTCTGTGCGAGCGTGTGCGCATGATCGCGCGCGCTCAAATCACGGGTCCGAACCCCAAGGCTATATATAAAAAAAAAAACTATTCAGTTACGTGCTGTTTTGATGCGTTTTTATGTAGTTACGTGCTGTTTTGATGCGTTTTTATGTATGTGTACAGCCGACACATTCCGATTTCGGAGTAGCTCGGCGATGCTGCGAGGGGACTTTGCAGCCGCTCGGCGTTGCACTTGTTGTTTTTTGATACTTCATCAGTTTTGGCCTGCTACGTTGTCATGTTTGTTTACTAAGGTTCTTGTTCTTCTTGTTCTTGTTCTTGTTCTTCTTATTATTCTTGTTGTTCTTGTTCTTGTTCTTGTTCTTCTTGTTCTTGTTTCTTGTTGTTCTGTTCTTGTTCTTGTTCTTGTTCTTGTTCTTGTTCTTGTTCTTCTTCTTCTTCTTCTTCTTCTTCTTCTTCTTCTTTCTTCTTCTTCTTCTTCTTCTTCTTCTTTCTTTCTTCTCTTCTTCTTCTTCTTCTTCTTTCTTCTCGTCGTCTTGTCTTCTTCGTAGTCTCTCTTCTTCTTCATCTTCTTCGTCGTCGTCGTCTTCTTCTTATTCTGCTTCTTCTTCATCTTCTTGCTTGTTTGTGATGTATCTCGCTCTCTCTCTCTCCCCCCCCATCCCTCCTCTCTCTCTCGCTCTCTCTCTCTCTCTCGCTCTCTCTTTCTCTCTCTCTCTCTCTCTCTCTCTCGATCTCTCTCTCTCTCTCTCTCTCTCTCCTCTCGCCTCTCTCTCTCTCTCTCTCTCTCCCCCTCTCTCTCTCTCTCACGCACACACACGCACGCACCACGCACACACACACACACACACACACAAACACACACACACGCACGCACACACACACACACACACACACACACATACACACACACACACACACACACACACCACACACACACACACACACACACACACACACACACACACACAACACACACAATCAATGGTCGTATAACTTAAGAACACACACACACACACACACATCTTTTTCTGATCACTATATCTAGCCTCTGGGATTTCCTGTATATTATAATCTTAAAGAAAACCCAAGATTTACAAAAAGTACCCCCCCCCCCCGCCCCACCCCCCCCCCAAAAAAAAACAAAAAAAAAAAACACACACCGCAACAACAACTTTGAAATGTATCCAGCCCAAGTACAATGGTAACCCCGTGCTGCTTCAGATTTAGGCCTGGTACACATTACATCCGGATTTCCCGCGCGGAAATAATAAAAAAGTAACACGAAAGAAGGAAACTAAAATAATAACGGATCAGGGGAAATACGTAATTACGGACACGTGCGCGTATATTTTGTTCCCTTCTTTCTTTTACTTTATTTACGGATTTGCGCATGGGTTTCCACAGCGTTGAGGGTCACATAGAGACGATGACGCATAGAGACGGGGATCTACACAGAGAGATAATCATGGAGAGGACGCCTTAGAGACAGGGGACACATAGAGACGGGGACAAATAGACGTGAACACATAGAGAGAGCATCAAAGAGACGGGGGACACGTAAGACCGGGGACAGTAGAGACGGGACACATAGAGACGAGGAGCACATGATAGCGACGGAGAACACGTTTAGAGAGAACACGTAGAGACTAATGACATACAGAGACGGGGACACGTAGAGACGGAGACACACAGAGACTGGGACACGTAGAGACGATGACACACAGAGAAGGGGGGACACGTAGAGACGGTGACACACAGAGACGGGGGCATATAGAGACGAGGGCACATAGAGACGAGGGACACATAGAGACGGTGACACATAGACAACGGTGACACATAGAGACGGGAAACACATAGAGACGGGGGACACATAGAGACGGGGACACATAGAGACGGGACAAATAGACGTGGACGCATAGAGAAGGGACACATAGAGACAGGGGCATAATTATAGAGAACGGGGGGACACATAGAGATGAGGGCACATAGAGACGGGGACAAATAGAGACGTGGACACATAGAGACAGGGGCATATAGAGACTAGGATAAATAGAGGCAGAGCACATGGAGACGTAGGCACATAGAGACGAGGACGCATAGAGACGGGGACGGATAGAGACGGAGGTATAGCAGAGACGTGGAACGTCATAGAGACGAGTGACTCATAGAGAGAGAGAGAGACGGGGACACATAGAGACTGGGACATATAGAGACAGTGACACATAGAGACGGGGACACATAGAGACGGGGACACAAATAGACAGGGTACAAATAGAGACGGGGACACATAGAGACGGGGGGACACATAGAGACGGGGACACATAGAGACGGGGACACGTAGAGACGGTGACACACCAGAGACGAGCCACACATAGAGACGGGGACACATAGAGACGAGGGCACATAGAGACTGGGGACACATAGAGACGGAGGGGACCACATAGAGACGGGAGCCACATAGAGACGGGGACAAATAGAGACGGGGACACATTAGAGACGTGGGGACACATAGAGACGAGAGACATATAGAGACGGGACACATATAGAGACGGGTGATACATAGAGACGGGGACACATAGAGACGAGAGCACATAGAGACGGGGACAAATAGATACGGGTGACACATAGAGACGGTGACACATAGAGACGATGACACAGAGAGACGGTGACACAGAGAGACGGTGACACATAGAGACGGGGGCACATAGAGACGGTGACACATAGAGACGATGACACAGAGAGACAGGGGCACATAGAGACGGCGACACACAGAGACGGTGACAGAGAGAGAGAGAGAGAGAGAGAGAGAGCGAAGAGAGAGAGACAGAGAGACAGAGAGAGACCAGAGAGGATAGAGAGAGAGAGAGAGAGAGAGAGAAGAGAGAGAGAGGAGAGAGAGAGAGAGAGATAGAGAGAGAGAGAGAGAGAGAGAGAGAGAGAGAGAGAGAGAGAGAGAGAGAAAGAGAGATACGGGGACATTTAGAGAACATTTAGAGAAGGGGATATAATTATGCAGACAGAACTGGAGACTCGTAGCGTCAGAGAAATAACTGGGTATATACCTTTTATCAGTATGAAATAATTGGCAGCAATCATTTATTGCGCTGACACGCACAATATTGTAGTGTCCAACACAAAGAAGATTTTAGAGGATTGTTGCAATATTTCATAATAGTTATTATTATTATTATTATTATTATTATTATTATTATTATTATTATTATTATTATTATTATTATATCAAATAACCGCCATTTTCTTTTTGTTTTGCATTAGTATTTTATTTTATTACGCTTTGAATATCGCAATTTAGGGTTTTTTCCACTTTGATTTTTAAACTTTATAGCAGTTATAGCAGTGTTTGGTTGTTTTTAAATTGAATTTAAAAAAGTGTCAACAACCCATAAAGTCGTTAAAATAAAGTAATTAAAAAGGCAAGCAATATTTTTTCTTGCGTGCAAAAAAATATGGACCGCAATTTATTAGAGTGGTTGTTTTTTTTCTGCTTTGACAATTGACCAAATATTCGTCCATTGCAACTAAGGCTCTCTCCCACGTTTTAATGATAAACACAAGAAAAGAAAACTCTCCGGGTCTCTCCTCTCTCGCGGAAAGCATCTCTCTCTCTCTCTCTCTCTCTCTCTCTCTCTCTCTCTCTCTCTCTCTCTCTCTCCCTTCCCCCCTCCCGAACCTCTCTTCTCTTCGTCTGCGCACGGCAGCTCTCATCCCCTTCTACCTCTCTCTGTATCCTCTCTCTCTCTCTTTCTGTATGCATGTCTGTTTTTTTCTTCTTTCTTTCTGTCTTGTTTCTTTCTTCTTTCTGTCTGTATGTAGGCATTCTCTCCTCTCTCTTCTCTCCTAGTCTCAATCTCTCTCTCTCTCTATACTATCGCGACATCTCTCTTTTCTTTTCCCTACCCTCTCTTCTTTCTCTCTCTCTTTTCTCTTTTCTCTCTCTCCCTTTTCAAATCTCTCTCTCTTCTTTTCTCTCTCTCTCTCTCGCCCCTCCTCTTCTCCTCCACTCTCCCTCCAATCTCACTCTACCACTCCCCCCCCCCCCAACAACCAACCCCCCCCCCCCCCCCACCCCCACCCCCACCCTCTCTCTCCCCATCTCTCTCTCCCCATCTCTCTCTCCATCTCTCTCCCCATCTCTCTCCATCTCTCTAACTCGGTATCTCGCTCTCCCGATAGTGTCATCTCGCGTCTCTCCCCTCACTGTCCTCCTCTCTCTCTCTCTCTCTCATCAACTCCTCTTAATCTCTCCTCTCCTCTCTCTATCTCTCTAGTGGCTATGCGATCTCTCCCTCTCTCAAATCTCTCCGTATCTCTCTCTCTCTTTGTTTGAACATTAATGTAACAAATGCCAATACACATGTTTGATTGTTTGTATCTTGTCTCTCTATCTCTCTGTCTATCTCTATCTATCATCTCTCTCTCTCTCTCTCTCTCTCGTCAGCCGCCTCTCCCTATCTCAAAACTCTCGGTCTCTCAGTCTCCTCTCTCTCTCTCTCTCGTCTCTCTCTCTCTCTCTCTCCCTTCTCTCGTTCTCTCTCTCTCTCTCTCCTCTCTCTCTCTCTCTCTCTCTCTCCTCTCTCTGTCTCTGTTTGAACATTAATGTAACAAATGCCCATACACATGTTTGATTGTTTGTATCTCTCTCTCTCTCTGTCTGTCTATCTCCCCTCTCTCTGTCTATCTCTCTCTCTATCTCTCCCCCCCCCCTCTCTCTCTCTCTCTCCTCTCACTTCTCTCTTCTCCATCTCTCTCTCTCTCCCCTCTCTCTCTCTCTCTCTCTCTCTCTCTCTCTCTCTCCTGCTCCTCTCTCTCTCTTCTCTCTATCTCTCCTCTCTCTCTCTCTCTCTCTCTCTCTCTCTCTCTCTCCTCTCTCTCTCTCTCTCGCTCTCAATCTCTCTCCCTCTCTCTCTCCTCAACATTTTCACTTTTTACATGATATTCATGGTTGTCGTTTATTATATTTCTTTCATTGGATGTTGTTGTTTTTAATTGTTGTTTATTTCGATATTTTCGTTTACCACAGGGCTGGGTGTAAAAAAGTATGTATACTTATCTCATTACCCTGTATAAATAAAATTTCGTTCGTTTCGTTCGTTCGTTCTCTCTCTCTCTATATCTATCTCTATCTATCTCTATCTCTATCTCTATCTATCTCTATCTCTCTCTCTCTCTATCTAAATCTATCTCTATCTCTATCTATCTTTGTCTCTCTCTCTCTCTCACTCTGTCTCTCTCTGTGTCTATCTCTCTGTCCTCTCTCTCTCTCTCTCTCTCTCTCTCTCTCTCTCTCTCTCTCCTCGTCCACCCCCTTCTCTCTCTCTCTGTGTCTCTCTCTCTATATAGATCTCTCTCTATCTCTCTCTCTCTATCTCTCTCTCTCTCTGTCTCTCTACTCTCTCTCTCTCTCTCTCTCTCTATCTTCTCTCTCTCAGTAATCTCTCTCTCTCTCCTCTTCTCTCTCTCTCTCTCTCTCTGTCTCTCCTCTGTCTCTCTACTCCCTCTCTCTCTCTATATAATTATCTCTCTAATCTCTCTATCTCTCTCTCTCTCTCTCTCTCTCTCTCTCTCTCTCTCTCTCTCTGTCTCTCTCTCTGTCTCTCTCTCTCTCTCTATATATATATATCTCTCTCTCTATCTATCTCCCTCCCTCTCTCTCTCTCAAGGACAGATTGTAAGAATAGGCTTCGCCTAAAATCTTTATCCTTGTCAAATAAAGATTTCTCAGTGTCTCTCTCCAGTGTCTCTCTCTCTCTCTCTCTCTCAGAGGCAGATTGTAAATAAGATCTCTCTCTCTCTTGTCAAATAAAGATTTCCGTTGTTCAGTGGTTCTCTCATCTCTCTCTCTCTCTCTCTCTCTCTCTCACTCTCTCTCTCTCTCTCTCTCTCTCTCTCTCTCACTTAAACTCGTATATATTCTTATTTATTTTTAGATCGGGATTAACCCTTAGCTTCCCCCACATACTTACTATATTTAAACAGTCTTTAAAGATTTATTTCACAAAGCTTAGTTGTGCAACGTTCATAAATAAAACCAAAATGTAAGTCCAAATCAGTCTTCTCACCCACGCAAAGAAAAGCCTAACGCTTGCGAAAGTGAAAGTAATTCTTAGCGGGTCACTCTGTGTGTGTGTGTGTGTGTGTGTGTGTGGTGTGTGTGTGTGTGTGTGTGTGTGGTGTGTGTGCGTGTGTGTGTGTGTGCGCGTGTGTGCGTGTGTGTGTGTGTATGTGTGTTGTGTGCGTGTGTGTGTGTGTGTGTGTGTGTGGTATGTGTGTGTGTGTGATGTGTGTGTGTGCATGTTTGTGTGTGTGTGCGTGTGTACGTGCATGTGTGTGTGTGTGTGTTCGTGCGCGCGCGCGTGCGTGTGCGTGCATGCGGGCGCCCGCGTGTGTCTGTATGTGTGTTGTGCATGTGTGCTTGTGCACGCATTTATGCGTGCATGGAAGTTCGCGCGCGCAGGCAGAGACAGAGAGACAGACAGACAGACAGATAGGGTGTGGGGGGGCAAAGATATTCCTTTTAGAATATCTTTGGTTGGGGTGGTTGGTGGGGGGGAATGGGGCATTAAGTGAGAGCTTGAAACAGTAATATTCACACAGAGAGAAAGAGCGAAATTCAGAAAAATAGAACAAAAGAGAGAAAAACAAACAAAAAACAAGTGCAACGCCGAGCGGCTGCAAAGTTCACTCGCAGCATCGCCGAGCTACTCCGAAATCGGAATGGCGTAAATTTGACCTTAATGTAAAACTAAGTACATCAGTGGATAGCTTGCATCTTGTGCAAACAAGTATACCAAATTTGACGATGATAGACTGAATAGTTTTTGATATATAGCCTTGGGGTTCGGACCCGTGATTTGAGCGCGCGCGATCATGCGCACACGAGCGCACAGGAAAATTCATGACAACTGTGTTATAGACCATTCATCAAGAAATGTTGTGGAAAAAAACTGCATTGAAATACATGCAAAACTTCGCGAGATATTAGCGATTATGTGTTTCGGGGTTTGAACCCCGTAACTGGCGCGACCTTGACCTTAATGTCAAACTAAATACATCAGTGGATAGCTTGCATCTTGGCAAACTAGTATACCAAATTTTGATAATGATGCACTGAAAATTTTTTTGAGAAAAACGGACGAATAGCCGGACGGACGGACGGACGGACGGACGGACACGCCGGAGGCACCGCCGGAGGCACGGACGGATCAGACAGAAACAATACTTCCCCGAACCTTCGGCTCGGGGACTAAAATCAGACGTATCAGAAGTGTGTCTGCTGTCAAAATGCATGCGATTCTTCCAAATTGGGTACACCAGGGGACGGGGGGGGGGGAAGAGACAGAAATGGACAGCAAGGCATAGGAGGGAAGAATGAAGCCAGAGGCGGGGGGGGGGGGGGGGGGAGGAGGACTCCCTCGTCATCTGGGGGGTGGCATTGGATGCGGGTGACGGGGGGGTACGCGTAGGTGACGGTGGGGGGTAGGAGGGGGGTAGGTTAGAGGCCTTAGTTACGCTCTCTCTAGGGTGCGAAAGACGCTTGGAAATAAACAGAAAGGGAAAAAATAATAATGAGAGGAGAGATATATATATATATATATATTCACAATTCACAATTCACAAACTTTACTGATTCAGGCCTTCTGCCCATGTCAGAGGGGAGGGGGTTACAAAAGGAAAAAAAACACAATCACAATAAATCATCATCACAAATAACTCCATTATCAGCGAACATACAGAGAGACAGAGAGAGAGAGAGAGAGAGAGAGAGAGAGAGAGAGGAGAGAGAGAGTAGAGAGAGGAGAGGAGAGAGAGAGAGAGAGAGAGAGAGAGAGAGAGAGAGAGAGAAGAGAGAGAGAGGGAGAGAGAGAGAGAGAGAAAGGAACGCCCGGAATTATAGTGCTGGTAGAACCCAGTGAACCACTGGTACCAGCCTGTCTTACCAACATGAGAGCACCACACACACACGCGCCAAATTGCACCAAACCTCACACGCGCGCTCGCGTACATACACACACACACGTATGTACGCACGCACGCGCGCACGCACACAGAGAGAGGGGAGAGAGAGAGGGAGAGAGAGAAAGAGAGAGAGGTAGAGTGGGAGAGAGGGAGAGAAAGAGAGAGAGAGTGGGAGAGACACAGAGAGAGAGAGAGAGAGAGAGAGAGATAGAGAGAGAGAGGGATGGGAGAAAAGAGAGAGATGAAGAGAGAGAGAGATTGAGAGAAGAGAGAGAGAGAGATTTTAGAGAGACAGAGAGAATAAAGAGTTCTAGATAGAAGAGAGAGAGGGAGAGATAGAGAGAGAGAGAGAGAGAAAGAGAGACAGAGAGAGATCAGAGTATAGAGATTTCTAGATATAGAGAGCGAGACGTCTCCTGTTCTGACATACTCCGAGAGCACTCTGACTTAAACCGATTCATCGCGGAAGGCAGACAAGAGCTCTCTCCAGACTCCCCCCTTCACTACACACACACTCTTCTCCTCTCTCACACACACACACACACACACACATTAGACGCACCCACGCACACACACACACACACCTCACACACACACACACCCAACACACACACCCACACACACACCCACACTCACCCCCCACCCACCCAAATCACACCCCCCCCCCCCACGCCCCACCCCCACACCCCCCCACCCCCATCAACCCACCCCCAACACCCACCACACACACCACCACCCACACACACTCACCACACACACCCACACCCCCACACACACACACACCCTCACCCCCCCACAACCACACACACACACTCCCTCCCACCTCACTCACACCCTCCCCCACACGTCACCCACCCCCCCACACACTCCACACACACCCCCCCCACTCCCACAACTCTCCACACGCACACTACACACCATTCCCCTTCCCCCCCCCACACTTAAACCCCCTCCCCTCTGCCCTCTCTCCCCTCCCTCTCTCTCCCCATCCCACAAAGTTCTCCCTCTACTCTACTCTCTTGCACACTCTCTCTCTCACTCACTCCCACACACACACACACACCCCCACACACACACAACACCACCACACACGACTCACCACGCACACTGACTCTCGCTCTCTCACTCTCTCTCT
>CM065709.1:7740298-7752798 GCA_017654935.2 Phymorhynchus buccinoides | reverse complement strand
GCAAAGACAGCTGTTTCGACCTAAGAGAAGGTCTCATCAGTTTGCATGATCGGCCTGCAATTTGACTGTCCAGTGGATGCCAACCCGAGCAAAAAAGACATTCTACAAGAGAATGGTGTCCTCTTTGCATCAAATCGAAAATCCATAATAAAAGCAAACCAGCACAAAGTTAAACCAGAAATAGTAAAAATCTTATGAAAATCTTATGTAAAATGAACAAAATAATAATGTTCTGAAATTTTAATTTCAAAACCTAATAGACATGACTAGGGAGGGCTAACTACTGAGATGGTATCCAAATTAAGGATAAAAATAGCATGGGAGCTGGCTATTCACTGAGATTTTTCTTTCATGCTATATATATATATAAAATTAGAACTTACGAAGGATTTGTTGTTGTTTTTTCTTCAGATATATATATATATATATATATATATATATATATATAGATAGATACGTTTATGTGTAACAACAAAAACTGATCAGACTGCAACGTCACTGGAACATGCAACAAACAAACAAACAAGTTAGTGTAAAGTGACGTTATTTTATTCACAAGAGACAAAACAAAACTACTGGATATTTCGGCGAATGCTCCTTTATCAACCATAGACACACAAGAAAACAACAAACATCAAAGATAGTAAAAGGAGCAACACAAACCAATGCTTCCCCTCTACAATCCAATCTGTGAATTCTCACACAGCTAAATGTGACCCAGCACCACGAAAGGGACATTAAGTCGCTGGGCTAGTTTCTCACAACGGGCTTAGAAAGTCAAAAATCTCATTTTGGGTCAATTTTGAGTTATGGGTATTTGTGTGCTCTCTAGCATCTTATCTTTCATCTTTATAAAGGACAGTCTTTAGTATGGTCTCTAAATGGTATTATAAGTGTTTGAAATGAGTAGGTCAATGCATTTTCTTCAGCTAAGCTAGACTTTAGACAGTGTTTTCTCAAAATGGTAGGCATTCAGTCTACTCATTTTAAATGCTCATAACTCTGGAACAGAAAAAGATACAAGAATGCTTCTCGTATCATTAGAAAAGAGAATTGTCTGAAGTTTTCCAACGTATATTTTTCTCAGAATGATCAGTTCAATGATCAGTTTGACACTTACTGTCCCTTTCGCGGTGCTGGGTCACAAATAAGCAAGAACACAATTGCATTGGGAAAAGACGAGAGAGAAAACAAAGTGTCACGTAATCTAATAAGAAGGTTTATTTCATTTGATTTAAATATTTCATAGAATAAATAAAATGATGCTTTATTAAATTGAAATACATATATGTTTTATCAATCTAGAATGAGAAAGACAGAAGCAGGAGAATAAGAAATATACATAGATTATTTGGGGGGCAAAACTGAACCTTTTGCATTTTAGCTAGGAAACATCATCATATAGTAAAAAGCCAACTGTCCGTGTGTGTGTGTGTGTGTGTGTGTGTGTGTGTGTGTGTGTGTGTGTGTCTGTCTGAAACACGAAACGGGCCTTATAACGAAACGGGCCTTATAAATTTGCTGTGAGCCCTCACGGGGCGATGGCAACGGCAACCGAGGCGGCCGTGTCATTTGCGCGGTTTCGCAAATGCGCGAAACGCGCATCCGCCGGCCTCTCGGCGCCCGTATCTCCGGTGTTTCTGGGCCGATTGCCTTCGAATTTGGCAGGAAGATGACCGGGGCCGGGGACTATCCGTGTGCCAAACCGGATGCGAATCGGTCCAGAAACGCGCGCGCTATACGCCGCTTCACCTTTTCACGCATAACTCCGCCGTTTCTTAACTGAATTGATTCAAATTTGCTGTCAGGCTTGCTATGGCCCGGGCAACGCTTAGCAGCAAATTTGAAGAGAATCGGGAGAACGCGTCACTCTCAGAGCACCGCCAACGGGAAACGGGGCCTTATAACTCCGCCGTTTCTTAACCGAATCGCTTCAAATTTCCTGTACTCAGCGTTACCAGTACTTGCCGTTACCGTTACTAGGTGTTACCAGTATGGTGCATTGCCAGTACTAGGCGTTGCGCTAGTATATACAAAATAGTATTCTGGAATTTAAAAAAAATATATGTAGTGGATTATGTGGTAGATGCACATCGAAAAAAAATCAACAAAAGTAAGGTCTAAAAGTCTGAGAGAACAAATTATTTTTCGCAAACTGTATGTATTACACAATCACACACAAATAAATAAACACACACACGTTTCTATTTCTTGAAATGAACTCTGAAATGAATGAGATTATACAAAGAAAATACAAAGAAAATATAATAACAAATAAATAAATGACTGCAGGATTTCACCAAAAAGTCTCAGAACATTTTAACATGTTTATGTTTTTGTTTAAAGTATTTTGGATTTCTCCAACCCACCACGTTGTTTTATATCTATTTTTCTCTGACATAAATGACGTAAAAGATAAATATTGGAAAGTATAGTCTACCATTGCATAGTTATACATGAAGATTTATATGTTTACATGTTCGTAAGCTTTTTGAGGGAGTTATTTTTATGCTAATAATTAGGACTAATTACCCTGGTGAAAAAAATGAATGGTAATTAAATGGATGAGAAGCAAAAGCATGGCATGGAAAGCAAAAGCTGGACACTAGGTATCTTAGGGATGAACAAGAAATGCAAAATAATCTTCTCTGTATAGACTGAATAACCGAGATAATCTGGAATGTAATAAACAAGTTACATAATCATCAAAACAAGGATAAGGACATAAACATAAAATGGATCTTCTTCTTCTTCTTCTTCTTCTTCTTCTTCTTCTTCTTCTTCTTGTTCGATCGCTCAGACAGTTTCCTGTCAATTACGAGCGCAATTGCGTCATGCTGCCGTTATGCGCCTAACTAAGAAATAGTTAGGCCCAGCAAGTTCGACAAGAAATCTTTTTGAAAGCGTTTCGTGCAAAAAGGCAGGAGAATGGACCGGTAAGGCAGAAAGATAGTAGATGACAGCAAGCAAAAGGGAAAAGGCAGAGTCTAAGGGAGTGACAGATGAGAGGAAGCTGCAAGCACATAACTTCCAGAAGGTGGGGGAACTATTTATGCAAAGGAGACACACAGAGAGAGGGAGGGAGACAAAGAGAGAGAGAGAGAGATGGAGAGATAAGAGTGACAGAAAAGAGAGAGAGAGAGAGAGAGAAGAGAGAGAGAGAGAGAGAGAGAGACAGACAGACAGACAGACAGACAGACAAACAGACACAAAGAAATAAAATAGCTACACCATAAAAAGATGGAAGAGAGAGCAAGGAGAATGGATTTGTTTTTGTTCAATATATTAAATGTCAACATTTTCCATAAGGATTAAAAACAGAAAGTGCATGTGTGTGTGTGTGTGTGTGTGTGTGTGTGTGTGTGTGTGTGTGTGTGTGTGTGTGTGTGTGTGTGTGTGTGTGTGTGTGTGTGTGTGTGTGTGTGTGTGTGTGTGTGTGAGAGAGAGAGTGTGTTTGTCTATGTTTGTTTGTTTGCATATTAATGCTCATCTTGACAGAAAATGCCCTCACCTTTCATGCAGCAGCCTATCCTAGAAAAACAACAACAGTTTTACGGATCTGTTTATCTTTATTTATGCACTTGTTACTTTCTTTCTTTCTTTCTTTCCTTTTTTCCTTCCTTCTTTCTTTCTTTCTTTCGTTTATTGTTGATCCCTAAAGATCTCTCTGTCTTTGTCTCGTTATCTCTGTCTCTGTCTCGTTCTCTCTCTCTCTCTCTCTCTCTCTCTCTCTCTCTCTCTCTCTCTCTCTCTCTCTCTCTCTCTCTCTCTCTCTTTCTCTCTCTCTCTCTCTCTCTCTCTCTCTCTCTCTCTCTCTCTCTCTCTCTCTCTCTCTCTCTCTCTCTCTCTCTCTCTCTCTCTCTCTCTCTCTCTCTCTCTCTCTGTTCGTTGTTGGGTGTGTTTTTTCTGAACTAATATGTTAAAATTGTGTGCCTCTATGCCAAATGGCATGTTAACTGCTGATGAAATTAAAACACTTTCATCTTCATCATCATCATCATCTCTCTCTCTCTCTCTCTCTCTCTCTCTCTCTCTCTCTCTCTCTCTCTCTCTCTCTCTCTCCCCCCCTCTCTCTCTCTCTCTCTCTCTCTCTCTCTCTCTCTCTCTCTCTCTCTCTCTCTCTCTCTCTCTCTCTCTCCATTTTTGTGTGGTTTTTGTTTTTTTAAATAATTTACTTCTTTAGTAATATCAGAGTTTGTGAATAATTTAAAAGAAACGTTCGCTCTCTTGCTGGCACAGTTCAAGCTGATGATAAATAACAACACGCTAACCTTCTTAAAGGGGCACCCTGACGGATGGGTTTTTGTAACAAACACGTCGAGATCACCAGGACAACACCCTTTACAGAGATTGCAACACTCACTTTGCTCTGGTTTCCTAGAAATCAAACCGTCAAATCGGCGATTCCTCCTTGCCGGAGATGCTGAAAGTCAAATTATTTCACCCAAAGAGAAGGCGTGTGTCGCGTCTCTTTTCTAATGGCCGCCAAATCGCTTGCACGAATGTTTTGCAATACAAGCCTTTTTAAAAAAAAGGTTATACAGTTTATCTAAAGGAGTTTCGCTCACAACAAAGGAAATAGCTCCAGTTTTGTTTTTTACTGCACTACAAAAAAAGAAAACGCTTCAACCACAATGAGTGACCTCCACCCACCCCATCCAAAATGGCTACTCTCTCCGGCATCTCCGTCAAGGAGGAATCGCCGTTTTGACGGTTTGATTTCTAAGAAACCAGAGCTTAGTGAGTGTTCCGATCCTTGCAAAGGCTCTCTTTCTGGTGATCTCGACGTGTTTCTTGCAAAAACACATCCGTCAGGGTCCACCTTTAACAGAATAACATAAAATAAAACAAATGATTTCTTACTAATGTTTCGTTCAGAAAAATAGTTTGTGATTGTAACTTAGGTGGTTTTTTATATTTGTTTTTATCTTATTTCATCCTCTTTTCTTCATTTTTTTATTATTCGTTTTATTTTATTTTTGTTTGTTTTTGTTTTTGTGGTTTTGAAATTGTGTCTTTGTATGTAGTTTGAATTTCTCTGCATTTACATTATTTAATTTTGTCGTAAATCTTCCTTTCGTCATACAATCGTCCCTTGAGCACGTTAGAAATGCGTCAAGGGACGTCATATTTGTTTGAACAACATTTCTTTTTCACTTTTTTAGTTGAATTAGTTTATATTCTGCAATACGTATATTATTTTGGACGAATGTTTTACGAATGTTTTACAAGAGCAGTCTCTCTCTCTCTCTCTCTCTCTCTCTCTCTCTCTCTCTCTCTCTCTCTCTCTCTCTCTCTCTCTCTCTCTCTCTCTCTCGAATTGTGAAGATTTCCCATTGTTACCCCTTCCCTCATGACATGGGCAGATGGCCTGGTCATTAAACAGTTGTTCATTGTTCTCTCTCTCTCTCTTTCTCTCTCTCTCTCTCTCTCTCTCTCTCTCTACCTCTCTCTCTCTCTCTCTCTCTCTCTCTCTCTCTCTCTCTCTCTCTCTCTCTCTCTCTCTCTCTCTCCTACCTCTCTCTCTCTCTCTCTCTCTCTCTCGAATTGTGAAGATTTCCCATTGTTACCCCTTCCCTCATGACATGGGCAGATGGCCTGGTCATTAAACAGTTGTTCATTGTTTTCTCTCTCTCTCTCTCTCTCTCTCTCTCTCTCTCTCTCTCTCTCTCTCTCTCTCTCTCTCTCATTTACCACGGGTTTATCCATTATTCAAATTTTACTGACTTCATTTAATATTTATTGTAATGCTGGTATTGTTAGTTTGTTATTCTTGGATGGTTTTCAGTTGCTGTGTTGTGTCTTGTTGTTGTCAACTTTGGGTTATATTTTTCCTTCAAAAAATATCTTCATTTTATTTATATGTTTATTTATGTACGTGTTTGTTGTCCGTCACCGAAGGTAACGGACTTTGCGATGGGCTGGTTTGTCTGTTTGTTTGTTTGTTTGTTGTTGTTGTTTTTGGGGGTTTTTTTTCTTTCTGTCTGTCCCAAGGATATATCCCGAACCGCTTGACCGAATCGCGTCAAATTGTGTGTGAAGGTGTGCCTCCTTAATAGGAAGAGATCGGCGCAAACCATTTTGCCGTCATGACCTTGACCTTGACGTACGACCTTGAAACCCGAAAATCTATTTTCAGCCATATCTCGGGCACCGATCGACATAGGATGTTGAAACTTGGCATGAAGGTGGTTTGGCTTATGCCCGTTCTGATGATGGCATACCGATCAAGGTCAACGTCAAGGTCAAAAAGATCGCTGGAGCCTGAAAATCGGAGGGTCATTTTTTTCTCCTTCTGTCTGTCCCAAGGATATCTTTCGAACGGGTTGACCGAATCACGTCAATTTTTGTGTGCTGGTGTGTCACTATGAGAGGAAGGCATCCGCGCAAACCATTTTGCCGTCGTGACCTTGACCTTGACGTACGACCTTGAAAACCGAAAATCTTTCAGGGGCCATAACACCCACACCGTTAGTGTTAGAGTCTTCAAATTTGGCATGTAGGTACTTTGGCTTATGCCCGTTCTGATAGTGGCATACCGATCAAGGTCAAGGTCACGGTCCGGGAGATAGGTAAGCCTTGTTTTTTTTTTTTTTTTTGTCTGTCTGTCCCAAGGATATCTCCCGAACCGCTTGACCGAATCACGTCAAATTTTCTGTGGAGGTGTGCCACCTTAATAGGAAGAGATCCGCGCAAACCATTTTGCCGTCGTGACCTTGACCTTGACGTACGACCTTGAAAACCGAAAATCTATTTTCAGCCATATCTCGGGCACCGATCGACATAGGATGTTGAAACTTGGCATGAAGGTGGTTTGGCTTATGCCTGTTCTGATGATGTCATACCGATCAAGGTGAAGGTCAAGGTAAAAAAGATCTCTGCGGCCTGAAAATCGGAGGGTCATTTTTTTCTCCTTCTGTCTGTCCCAAGGATATCTTTCGAATAGGTTGGCAGAATCGCTTCACATTTTGTGTGGAGGTGTGCCACCTTAATAGGAAGAGATCCGCGCAAACCATTTTGCCGTGGTGACCTTGACCTTGTTTATTGATTTGTTCGTTTCTTTATTCACTTATCTTAACGAATGTTATTTTCTTCCAATTTGTTATTGTTATTTTTGTCTATGTTTCGTAACACACTATTTTCCATTATGGCTGTTCCTATTATTTTGGGACGGAAAATATATACATTTGGTGTTTGTTTTTAATTATCTAAAGACATTCACGTATTTCACAATTTCAGGGGCTGTTTTTATCAAGTAGATTTATTACCTTTTAGCGCAAGTATGTCTCATACATAATAATAAATAAAACACGCGCATAACATTATATATTATATGTTTCAGTTTCGTCTCATATTTATTTTTTGGTCACACATTAATATCTTCTTATTTTTGGGTATTATGTCCGAGAGATGGATAGCCAGAAACCTGCTTCGCCATCATCGTTAGCATGCAATATCAACATTAGAGATAATGTATAGGGGGGTGGGGGAGGGTGGGGTGGGGGGTGTTTATGCTCAGAATTAGGAACGAGAAACTGACAGGTTATAATTTACTATAGCCAGATCGGAATTCATAATTATAGTTTAGTTTTTCTTGGTTAATTAAAATCGTGTTTCTTTGGTTGAATGTAAATAAGATGTCGATGACTACAGAATATTTGGTTGTTGGTTTTTTTTAGTGGTTTTTTTTTATGTGTGTATATTTAATGTATGTGTGTGTGTGTGTGTGGAGGGGGGGTTGTGTGTGTGTGTGTGTGTGTGTTGTGTGTGTGTGTGTGTGTGTGTGTGTGTGTGTGTGTGTGTGTGTGTGTGTGTGTGTGTGTGGGGTCATGTGTGTGTGTGTGTGTGTGTGTGTGTGTGTGTGTGTGTGTGTGTGTGTGTGTGTGTGTGTGTGTGTGTGTGTGTGTGTGTGCTTGCACGCGCGCGCGTGTGCATATGTGTATGTTAGTGAGTTTTTGTATGTGTACGTTAGCGCGCGTGTATGTGTGTGTATGTGTCTCTGTCTGTCTGTCTGTGTGTCCTTGTGAAGAGTGACACAGAGAAATCGTGTTCGACTCGTGCCAAGTAAGCCCGAGTTCGAACCTGGGTACAGGGGATTTTCCCTCTCACTTTACACTAGGCCTTACGGTCTGAACGCGGAGTATTTCGGATGAGACGATAAACCGAGGTCCCGTGTGCCCATGCACTTAGCACACGCTAAACCCAGTGGCAACGAAAAGGCTGTCATTTGATCAAAAACAAATCCCACCCATCCCTTTTATTCCTCATCAGGCACACAAAAATCGCAAGCAACAAAAATAACAACAACCGGGTGGCGCGCATCTGGCTGCGACGCTCTCTCCAGGTGGGAGCAACCCGAATTTCACAGAGACGCCTTTGTGGCTATAAAGTACATAATACCTAAATCTTATGTCAGGTTAGGGTATTATAGACATTCAGAGGGAGAGGGAGAGAAAAGAGAAAGAAAGGAAGGGGGAACAGGAAAAAGAAATACACAAATAGAGCATGAGTAGAGAGGGTAGAGGTGGGCATAAAATATGGTAGAGAGAGAGAGAGAGAGAGAGAGAGAGAGAGAGAGAGAGAGAGAGAGAGAGAGAGAGAGAGAGAGAGAGAGAGAGAGAGGGAGGAGGAAATAGAGACAGACAGAGAGAGACAGACGAAGTCAGAGAAAAAGACAGACAGGCAGACATGAAAATGAAAGACAGACAGACAGGCAGACAGAGAGACAGACAAGGAACGGGGAGACAGGCAGACAGACAGACAGACAGGCAGACAGACGCACGGAGACAGACAGGCAGACAGAGAGACAGACAGACAGGCAGACAGGCAGGCAAACAGAGAGACAAACAGAAAGGCAGACAGACAGAGACAGACACATAAAAAAACAGACAGGCAGACAGACAGACAGACAGACAAATAAAAGACAGACAGGCAGACAGACAGACAAATGAAAGACAGACAAATGAAGGACAGACAGACAGACAGACAGACAAACAAACAGTTGAAAGACAGATAGACAGAGAGAGACATGCTGTCATTTTGTTTCCTTCAAGAAACACATTCTAAAAGATTTCCTTCAGCCGAAATCGGACTTGCTGGGCCTAACTCTTTCTTAGTTAGGCGCATAACGGGCAGCATGACGCATCTGCGCTCATTATTGACAGGAAACGAGAGAGAGCGAGAGAGACTGAAAGATGGTTCTTTGCATGATGCTTTTTGCTGTAACTATTTTATCGTATATTTTAAGAGAGAGATTAAAATTAAATTAAATTATGGTCTTTGGAATTGGTGTTGAGTGTGGGCGGCCGTGTGCGATGGGGCGCTTATCGTACCAAATAATGGGCGCTTATCGTACCAAATAATGGGCGCTTATCGTACCCAAAAATGGGCGCATATCTACTACGGGCGCAAAGTTGTCATTCGGCTTTTTGGGCGCTTATTGTATGCAGCCATCTGAGCGATCGAAGAAGAAGAAGAAGAAGACCGACAGAGACCGAGAGATGTACTCTGGTGTTACATCATCATTCGGTCTATGTGTGCGTGAATGATATGTATGAGGGCAAAAGGGTAACTCAATTCTGAACCAGTTTGGGCGGGCAGCTATCCGGCTGAACAAAGGTGAATAGATGATGTATGTGGGGGGGGGTTTCTGGGGTCCGTTTCACAAGGGCTAACGTTGCGTAGCGTGAGCGCAAACCGGCAAAAACGGTACTAAGAAACACCTCTTTTGCCGACGTTTGTCGAAAACGTTTTGTGGCTGTTATCGAGGTAGCAAGCGACAAACTATTTGAAGGATCATGGGAAATATCAATACTTCCGGCTTTTTTTTATATCTCGCGTGACGAGACTTGAACTTTAAAAAATGGAAGACCAAAACAACAAGCTTGCCACAGCAAATATTCCTTAGTCTATCGTGAATACAATACGGGATGGTTTTAGCAAATTAAACAAACGCAAGTGTTTTTGAGTGCTCTTTCTTAATTTCCATCATGTTAGATGGCATAATATAGTGCACATTTAATGTTCTGCACACAAATAGACGTGGGTGAAATCGAAAACTTTGTACAAACTGACAGAGAGGTATGATTTATCTCCCTTATGATAGCAACCCTTTTCTCTCTCTCCCAAAAATGAAGAGTAAGCTTAAAGAGTTATCTGACCTTAGCAAACGTTTAGGGTGTTTCTTAGGCCCCGTTTGGCGTAAGCGTTATTCGCGCGGCGACCGTTATCTAGAGAAACTCCACCCTGGACTGTAGAAGAATGAATTCGAACTCACGGCAAGGATATTTATTTATTTATGGCAGCTACCAGTTTTGCCTTCAGTTCACTTTTGATTGTTGAACGAGGCGCTTGGTTGCTGTGTCTTGGCACAGGTGAGATCATTACATTAGGTTAGGTTAGGTTAGGTATTAGGGACAGGCTTTCTCAGCCTAGGCCTTGCGGCCTATGACAAGTTCCATCATTAGGGCTAGGCATAGAGGTAACGCGTTCGCTTCGTGTCAAGTAAACCCGAGTTCGAATCTGGGTACAAGTGATTTCCCCTCTCACTTTGTACCAGGCCTTACGTGGAGTCTAAACGTGGAGTCTTTCGGATGAGACGATAAACCGAGGTCCCGTGTGCCCATGCACTTAGCACACGTTAAGCCCAGTGGCAGCGAAACAGTTGTCATTTGGTCACAATTTACTACCCCCGTTCCTTTCCTTCCTCATCAGTCACACGATAATCGTATGCAAAAATTAAAAAGTGTGTGGCGCGCCTCTGGCTGCGACGTTCTCTCCAGGTGGGAGCAACCCGAATTTCACAGAGACGCCTGTGTGACTATAAAGTACCTAATGCCTAGCACAGAAAACTGGGACGAAAAGAAACTGAAGTGAATTTGAAAGCTTTCAGGGTTTATTCAAGTATTAGTAACTGCAAAAAGCCTGAATATGCAACGAGCTCGCATTCCGCTAGCTGACTGAAGCCAGTTTGTTTGTTTTTTACTCCCACCCTTTCACCTACACTACAGCTGGGGATCATCGTGAACTCACTTACTGAAAAAAACCCACACAAAAACCACTTACTGCCTACAACAACACTAACACTTCCCCACCTTTCGCCTTTTCACATTCCAGGTGGGAAGTGAGAAAGTTGGCTTCATTCTTTGCGAGGTACGTAGGCTGCGAAGTTATCACTCTTTGTGACATTTAGGCTTTTTTGGTAACTGGTTGAGAAAGTTTGGTTAGCTTATATTACGTTTATCAACAATTTCTAGTGAGAAAGTGAAAAATTTGGCGTCATTCTTTGCAAGGTTAGTATAGGCTGCGAAGTTATCACTCTTTGTGACATTTAGTCTTTTTTTGGTAACTGGTTGAGAAAGTTTGGTTAGCTTATATTACGTTTATCCACAATTTCTTGAAAACGATAAAACTATGATAAGTTTATTGTGAATAATTAGTTGAGAAAGCGTGCCCTGAAAGGGTAGAGAGATTGGAGAGATGGCTATATTCACATTCAGGCCCGTCAACCCGGTCAAGAACGATAATCTGTTGACTGAAAAAGCAATTGCTTTTGTTCTTTTCTGTTACAAATTATCGTTCTTGACCGGGTTGACGGGCCTAAATGTGAATATAGCCGGGGAGATTAATTCAAGAAATGGAAGAATGAAGAATAGATACAGACATTGGACGAAAGTGATTGTTTCAGTATTGCTTTGTGTTGTGATGTTGTCCGTGTGTCCACACTTCAGATGATGATGATTTTGTTTAACGTCTTCCGACCAGCAACAGGCACATATGGGACATTAGTAATAGTTTATAATATAGGGGAATTTTGGGGGGTGGGGAGGGCATAGATAATGTAGTTGATTAATGTATCAGCCATTCATTCTATGTCACTTTCCGACAGATGTAAAGTTAATATGTAAAAATGTTATGCGATCCAACTAGTTACCATAACATAGCTCGCTCGCTGGGCTTGTAGCACTTGCGGCGACGCGCTCTCCGGGGGAGAGCAGCCCGAATTTCATGGAGCCCGAAACACTAGACTATACCAAATACCAAAATACCAAATAGTACGCCTTGATGGGAAGATTAATTTAAAACTTTTCAGGGCCACATTTAAAAAAAAAAAAACCGGTTAAAGAGTTCGGCCCAAACGGGGTTAGTAAAAGTATCTCTTTTGAGAGGCGTATTGCACAAGAGATAAGTTGTTGCTCCGAGAGGGGGGGTGGGGGGTGGCGACAGACAAGAATCTCCCCCTCCCCTCGTTCCTTTAGGAATTGTCTTCTTCTTCTTTGATCGCTCAGACAGTTTCCTGTCAATTATGAGCGCAGATGCGTCCTGCTGCCGTTATGCGCCTAGCTAAGAAATAGTTAGGCCCAGCAAGTCCGACTTCGGCTGGAGGAAGGAAATGGGTTTTTTGGGAAACCGTTTCGTGGAAAAAGGCTGGGGACTGGATGGACCCGGGTTAGGCAGAAAGATAGCAGATGACAGTAAGCAAAGGGAAAAGGCAGAGTGAA
>CM065709.1:7727798-7730298 GCA_017654935.2 Phymorhynchus buccinoides | reverse complement strand
TACTGTCTTTAATGATTTTGATGACACTCCCATGCACGAAGAAAATGAAGAGTTAGATATTGATGAAAATGATCAGCCTTTATTTAATGATCCGATAACTAGACAGGAAGTGATAAATGGCATTAAACATCTGAAAAATAATAAAAGCGCTGGTCCTGACAAACTTGTGAGTGAAATGTTTAAACACTCGAACACGACAATAGTTGATTTTCTAGTTGACCTATTTAATACAGTCTTTAACAGTGGAACATTTCCCCAGGAATGGTGTAAGTCGATGATTGTAACACTTCATAAAAAGGGAGACACCAATCAGCCCGATAATTATAGGGGAATTTCTCTAACAAATATTATTAGTAAAATTTATACTTACATTTTGAATAAAAGACTAACCAAATGGACAGAAAAGGAAGAAAAAATAATAGAAGAGCAAGCAGGCTTCAGGAAAGGCTATAGCACGATCGATCACATCTTCACATTATATGCATTAGTTCAAAAGTACTTACACCAAAACAAAAAATTATATATCGCTTTCGTGGATTTCCGCAAAGCTTTTGATTCAGTGAATAGGAACATACTTTGGGATACTCTTAGAAAAACTGGCCTAAATGGGAAAATGTACAATGCCCTTAAAGGAGTCTACACTTCAGTTATAGCTTGTGTTCGTGAAAAAGGTGAATACTCAGATTATTTCAATTGTCCTCGAGGGGTCAAACAGGGATGTCTGTTGAGTCCTCAACTTTTCTCATTCTTTATTAACGAATTAGCGATAGAAATTAACAAAAAAAGGGCGTCACGGCATTCAAATGATACAAGATGCAATAGAAATTTTCTTAATGTTATTTGCAGACGATATTATTTTGCTCTCAGATACAATAGTTGGTTTGCAAAATCAGTTAAATTCCCTTAAGGCAGAGGCAGACCGACTTCATTTAACTGTTAACATGGACAAGACAAATATTATGGTTTTTAGGAACGGGGGCTATCTTTCTAAATTTGAAAAATGGTGGTATGGTAATATGGAAGTGAAGATCACAAATAGTTATAAATATTTAGGCCTGGTATTCACAACCAAGCTAAGCCTTACTGCAGGATGGACAGAAATGTGCAGAAAAGGAAAGAAAGGGGTAACAAATATACTTAAAACTTTAAGGAAATTAAACTCGAACGATCCATCTATTTTCTGGAAACTTTTTGACACACAGATCACACCTATATTAACGTACGCAGCAGAAGTATGGGGAACTCTCAATAATAATCAATTAGAAAATGTCCATACTCTTGCAATAAAACGTTTTCTTAGTGTGCCGTTACATTCTTCTAACAGCATGGTGTATGCGGAGATGGGCAGGTATCCTTTGTTTGTTCATACTAATGTTAAATGTATCAGATATTGGTTAAGGCTTTTGAAGTTACCTTCGTCAAGACTGTGTAAGCAAGCGTATCTAATGTTATTACAGCAACATGAAAATGGGAAATTTAATTGGGTTTCAAGAGTCAAGAAATTACTAATAGAAAATGGGTTTGGGATAGTCTGGCTGAACCAAGAAGTAGGTCACGATAAAGCTTTTATCTCTGAATTTAAAGATCGAATGACGTGTATATCTAAACAAAATTTGCACTCCCACATGGAAGAAAGTCCTAAATATGAATGGTTTCTCTCGTTCAAAAGCAACCTTGAAGTTGAAAAATATATAACAGCTGTTACAGATAGATGGCAACGAAGTGCACTTGCAAGATTTCGAACCAGAACATTAGGCCTAAATGGTAACAAAAAATGTTTTTTTGCATAATACAAATGTAGAAAATGTTTGTCCTGTTTGTACATCCAATCTTAAGGAAGATGAGTATCACTTTTTATTTCAATGTGAAGGCTATAAACACATTCGTGATAAATGTATTATTTTTAGTGACCCTGTAACACAAAGGCGTAGCTTGGTGAATGTTTTAACGCTAGAAAACGGGCTATTAATTAATTCGCTAGCAAAATATGTTGCTGAATCATATAAACTCAGATCACATTCACTCTCAGTTTGATACCCTATTACAAATTGGCTTATTTAGTGCCCGCTGGTCATTATGTATAGGACGATAATGACTTTGGTTTGATGAAAATATGCGCGCTGAGCGTATATTTTGTACTAGTATTTTATCTTTTCATACTTTGAGATTGTGTGAGAATTAATGTGATTATTTGTACTTATATTTTTCGTTTGCATTTTCCTTTATTTCATTACACCCCTCATGTCATGATGGCTCTGTAGCTATTGACATTAAATCATCAATCAATTTGTCAATTTGTCAATTTGTCAATTTGTCAATTTTCTCTCTCTCTCTCTCTCTCTCCTCTCACACTCTCTCACTCTCTCTCCATCTCTCCTCTCTCTCTCCTCTCTCTCTCATCTCTCTCTTCTCTCTCTCTCTCTCTCTCTCTCTCAACACACACCTACCTCGATCTCTCTCTCTCTCTCTCTCCTCTCCTCTCTCTCTCTCTCTCTCTCTC
>CM065709.1:7712798-7722798 GCA_017654935.2 Phymorhynchus buccinoides | reverse complement strand
TTCCGGGCTCGCACGTGGTGTACCATGGAGAA
This sequence comes from Phymorhynchus buccinoides, assembly GCA_017654935.2. Lineage (NCBI taxonomy): Eukaryota > Metazoa > Mollusca > Gastropoda > Neogastropoda > Raphitomidae > Phymorhynchus > Phymorhynchus buccinoides. Next base: position 7,722,766 of record CM065709.1, on the reverse strand, counting down.
CGTCCTCCGAGGCACCGTTCTCATCTACGTGCTGGCGTTCCTGAGTCATCTGTGCCGGTTCTTGGAAGACTACCCCCAGGCCGTGGAGATCGAGTCGCTGCTCACGCCCAACGAGACGGTGAAGGGCTGCGTGATGGTTCTGCACTCGTGGGCGCGCGAGAGCGTCACGCTCTATTACAACATCTATTTCTGGTTCCGCGTCATCTTCATCCACCTGGTGCCGTGCATTTCCCTGGTGGTGATGAACGCTCTGCTGATCTACGCCATGCGTGTGGCTCAGAGGCGGAGGATGCTGCTGCTGAGGCAGAACAAGAAGAGCGAGTCGAAGAAGTTGAAGGTGAGGTGTGTGTGTGTGTGTGTGTGTGTGTGTGTGTGTGTGTGTGTGTGTGTGTGTGTGTGTGTGTGTGTGTGTGTGTGTGTGTGTGTGTGTGTGTGTGTGTGTGTCCGCTGGGGAGTGGGGCTGGGGGGGTGGGGTGGGGAGAGGGAGAGGTTTTGGTGGGAGGTTGGTGGGTCAGGGGAGGGGGTGGGGTGGTGGGGTGGTGGTGGTGGTGGGAGATAGTGGGTAGAAAAACGGGAGAGGTGGAAACAGAGAGAGAGTGAGAGAAGGGGGAGGGAGAGAGGGAGAGAGAGAGAGAGAGAGAGAGAGAGAGAGAGAGAGAGAGAGAGAGAGAGAGAGAGAGAGAGAGAGAGAGAGAGCGAGAGAGAGAGAGAGAGAGCGAGCGAGGGAGGGAGAGAGACAGATTCAGAGAGAGAGAGAGAGAGAGAGAGAGAGAGAGAGAGAGAGAGAGAGAGAGAGAGAGAGAGAGAGAGTGAGAGAGAGAGAGAGATTTAGAGAGATTCAGAGAGAGAGAGAGAGCGAGAGAGAGAGAGCGAGCGAGAGCGAGGAGAGAGGCAGATTCAGAGAGAGAGAGAGAGAGAGAGAGAGAGAGAGGGAGAGGGAGAGAGAGCGAGCGAGCGAGGGAGAGAGACAGATTCAGAGAGAGAGAGAGAGAGAGAGAGAGAGAGAGAGAGAGAGAGAGAGAGAAGAGAGAGAGAGAGAGAGAGAGAGAGAGAGAGAGAGATTCACAGAGAGTGAGTGGGGAGAGAGAGAGAGAGGAGAGAGACGAGAGAGAGAGAGAGAGAGAGAGAGAGAGAGACAGACAGACAGACAGACAGACAGACAGACAGACAGACAGACAGACAGACCGACAGACAGACAGACAAAGAGAGACAGAGAGACTGCGTATTTTCGTACTTGTAGCACATGTTTCTATCTTTTGCTTGCCGGCTCTCTTGGGCCTGGTTGTGCCTACTAACAAGGGGAATGACTCTTTGTTGTGTATATACCCATTTAGGAAGTAGCCCTATTGGATGGAGGGAGGAGGAGAGAGAGGAGAGAGAGAGAGAGAGAGAGAGAGAGAGCGAGAGAGAGAGAGAGAGAGAGAGAGGACGTGGAGGAGAGAAAGCTAGAGAGAGAGAGAGAGAGATACACAGAGACACAGAGAGAGAGAGAGAGAGAGAGAGAGAGAGAGAGAGAGAGAGAGAGAGAGAGAGACAGACAGAGAGGGAGATAGAGAGACAGACAAAGAGAAAAGGAGAGACAGAAGGAGAGAAAGACAGAAACAGAGAGCGGGTAAGAGAGGAAGAAAGTTGAAAAGAGACGGACAGAGAGACAGGGACACATAGACACATCTCAGCGACAGCGAGAGAATGCGAAAGAGAGGCAGGGAGCTCAAGAAATTGAGAGAGGGAGAGGGAGAGAGAGGAGAGAGAGAGAGAGAGGGGGGAGAGGGAGAGAGAGAGAGAGAGAGAGAAGAGACGATGACGATGGCAATAACCTTTAATGTCTTCAGATTCCATGCTTTGTCGACTTGAGGTCAAATGCAGCATTTGTGTGAAAAAACCAAAAAGTAACATTCAAGTGAAAAAAAAACATACATGCAAAATTACATTATAGTAACAGGCATGGAAATGTTTTTTTAATAATACAGCATCATTTGAAACGAAGGGTTTTCGCACATACATACACACATACATAATGAATTAGTACGTCCAATGCATCAGCATGACTACTGTTCTTATGGTGGAATCAAGGATTGTGATCTGATATCTTATATACGATACATTTGGTGAGAGAGAGAGAGAGAGAGAGAGAGAGAGAGAGAGAGAGAGAGAGAGAGAGAGAGAGAGAGAGAGAGAGAGAGAGAGAGAGAGAGAGAGAGAGAAAAAGACGAAGAGAGAGAGAGAGAGAGAGCGAGAGAGAGAGAGAGAGAGAGAGACATAGACAGAGCGAGAGAGAGAGAGAGGGGAGAGAGAGAGAGAGAGAGGAGAGAGAGAGAGAGAGCGAGAGAGAGAGAGAGAGATAGAGACAGAGACAGAGACAGAGCGACAGAGGAGAAGGGGGGAGATAGAGAGAGAGAGAGAGAGAGAGAGAGAGAGAGAGAGAGAGAGAGAGATGGAGAGAGAGAGGGAGAGAGAGAGAGAGAGACAGACAGAGAGAGAGAGATATATAGAGAGAGAAAGAGAGAGAGAGAGAGACAGAGAGAGACAGAGAGAGAGAGGAGAAAGATAGAGAGAGAGAGAGAGAGAGATGAGAGAGAGAGAGAGATAGAGCGAGAGAGAAGAGAGAGATTATAGAGAGAGAAAGAGAGAGAGATCCCGGGTTAGAGGAGAGAGAGAGAGAGAGAGAGAGAGAGAGAGAGCGAGAGAGAGAGAGACTATTAGAGAAGAAACGAGAGAGAGAGAGAGAGAGAGAGAGAAGAGAGAGAGAGAGAGGAGAGAGAGAGAGAGAGAGAGAGAGAGAACTTGAAGACTTGAAAACTTCAACTTTCTTTTCCAAGGATATATCTTTTGGGCAAAAGCCTATTCTTCTGATCTGTCCTTGAGAAAAAGTCTCTCTCATCTCCTCTCTCTCTCTAAACTCTCTCTCCTCTCGATCTCCTCGATCTCTCTCTCTTCTCTCTCTCTCTAGACTCTCTCTCTCTCTCTCTCCCTGTTATCTCCCCCCTCTCTCTCTATCTCTCTCTCTCTCTCTCTCTCTCCCCTCTCTCTCTTGAGTTTCTCTGTTTTCTTTTCCCTATTCATTTTGCCCTGGTCTGTCAATTGATGTTGACTGCTAACCCCAATGGCCTATAGGGCTGATTTTGCTAATGGTCGTCACAATATTGACAGTGCCAATAGATGAGATTCTATAGATGTCTGACTATATGATTACATATAGTTTTCTAAACACTCCACCCTCCACTCTCTCTCTCTCTCTCCTCCCTCTCTCTAGAGATCTCATGCATATCGATCTCTAACATATCATATATCTTCCATATCTCTCCAGCCACGCTCCATCTACCTCTCTCTCCCTATGAATCTCCCTCTCTCTATCCTCTCATCTCTTCTCTCTCTCTCTCTCTCTCTCTCCTCTCTCCTCTCTATCTCTCTGTGCGCACGGCACGCGTCGTGTTGTTGTATTATGTGTGTGTGTGCTGCGTGTGCGTGTAGTGCGTGTACGCCCGCAACGCGGATATATAATATATCATATATATACAACTAGTTAGTATATATATTATATATATATATATATATTCGTGTGTGTGTTGTGTGTGTGTGTCTGTGTGTGGTGTGTGTGTGTGTGGTGTGTGTGTGTGTGTGTGATGTGTGTCGTGTCACTCTGTGTGTGTGTGTGTGTGTGTGTGTGTGTGTGTGTGGTGTGTGCTGTGTGGTCTGTGTTTGATGTGTGTGTGTGTCTGTGTGGTGTGTGTGTGTGCTTCACCGTGTGTGGTGTGTGTGGGTGCTGTGTCGTGATGTTTGTGTGTGTGTGTGTGTGTGTGTTATGTGTGTGGTGTGTGACAGAAGATGGGGATGTGTGTGTGGTGTGACCATGTGTGTTTGATGTGCGTGAGCGAGTGTTTATTCTCTGAATATTTGGGGGTTCATTAAAATGCGGGAAGAATGAATTTGCAATATAATTTTTTTTAAAGGCATAAGATACAGTAATAACGAATAGGCCTGATGCATCAACAAATAGACTAGAACTAAATTAGTCTACAGATTTGGAAATTATCAAATATACAAAGGAAGAAAATGAAAGAAGGAAGCCAACAAAGAAAAAAGACAGAAAGTACGTACGAACCAAAGAGAAAGAACAAATGAACAGAAATGAAAACAATTGAAGAATTTGAAAAAAACAGGTAGATGACGAAGAGACAAAAATAAAACTGCACATTAGAACGAGTTAACAAAGACACCAGGGAAGACAGACAGAAAGAAAGAAAGAAAGGAAGGAAGGAAGGAAAGAAAGAAGGAAGGAAAGAAAGGAAGAAAGGAAGGAAGGAAGGAAGAAAAGAAGAAGAAAAGGAAGAAGGAAAGAAAGGAAGAAAGGAAGGAAGGAAGGAAGGAATAAAAGGAAGAAAGGAAGGAAGGAAGGAAGGAAGGAAGAAAGGAAGGAAGAAAGAAAGAAAGAAAGGAAGAACAAGGAAGGAAGTGGAAGCAAAGGAAGGAAAGGAGGAAGGAAGAAAGAAAAGGAAGAAAAAAAGAAGGAAGGAAGAAAGAAAGGAAGAAAGGAAGGAAGGAAGAAAGAAAGAAAGGAAGGAATTAAAAAAGGTACAAGAAAGGAAGGAAGAAGAAAACAAAGAGAGAAGAAGCAAAGGAAGGAAAGAAAGAAAGAAAAGAAGGAGGAAGGAAAGAAAGAAAGGAAAGAAGGAAAAAAAGAAGGAAGGAAGAAAGAAAGAAAGAAAAGAAAGGAAGGAAGGAAGGAAGAAAAGAAAGGAAGGAAGGAAGGAAGTAAGAAAGAAAGGAAGAAAGGAAGAAAACAAGAAAGAAGAACAAAAGAAGTTCCCAAGGAAGAAACGGAAAGAAAGACAAGAAGGAAAGGAAGAAAGAAAGAAAGGAAGGAAGAAAGAAAAGAAGAAAGAAAGAAAGGACAGAAGGAAGGAAGAAGAAGGAAGGAAAGAAAGAAAGAAGGGAGGAAAGAAGGAAGGAAAGAAAGGAAGGCATGTAAGGAAGGAAGGAAAGGAAGAAAGAAAGAAAGAAAGAAAGAAGAAAGAAGAGAAAGAAAGAAGAAAGGAAGGAAGAAAGGAAGGAAAGAAAGAAGGAAGAAAGAAAGAAAGAAGAAAGGAAGGAAGGAAGGGAAAGAAGGAAGGAAAGGAAGGAAGGAAGGAAGAAAAAGGAAGAAAGAAAGAAAGAAAGGGAAGAAAGAAGGCAGAAGGAGGAAGAAGGAAGAAAGAAAGAAAGAAAGAAAGAAAGGAAAGAAGCAAGAAAAGAGGAAGAAAGAAAGAAAGAAAGAAAGAAAGAAAAGAAGAAAGAAAGATAAGAAGGAAAAGAAGAAAGAAAGAAGAAAGGAAGAAAGAAAGAAAGAAAGAAAGAAAGTGAAGGAAGAAAGAAAGGAAGAAAGAAAGAAAGAAAAGAAAGGAAGAAAGAAAAAGAAGGAATGAAGGAAGAAGGAAGAAAAGAAAGGAAGGAAGGAAGGAAGGAAGGAAGCAAGAGAGGAAGGAAGGAAGGAAGGGAAGTAAGAAATGAAGGAAGAAATGAAGGAAGAAAGGAAGAAAGAAAGGAAGAAAGGGAGGAAGGAAGGAAGGAAAGAAAGAAAGGAAAGAAAGAAAGATAAGAAAGAGAAAGAAGGAAAGAAAGAGAAAAGAAGAAGAAAGGAGGAAGGAAGGCAAGGAAGGAAGGAAGGAAGGAGGAAGGAAGGAAGGAAGGAAGGAAGGAGGAAGGAAGGAAGGAAGGAAGGAAGGAAGGAAGGAAGGAAGAAAGGAAGAACGAAAGGAAGAAAGGAAGAAAGAAAGAAAGAAGGAATGAAAGAAAGAAAGAAAGAAAGAAAGAAAGGAAGGAAGGAAGGAAAAAAGGAAGGAAGGAAGGAAGAAAGAAAGAAAAAGAAAGAAAGGATAAGAAAGAAAAAAGAAAGAAAAGAAAGAAAAGAAAGAGAAAGAAGATAAAGATAAGACAAGGAAGGAAGGAAGGAAGAAGAAAGGAAGGAAGGAAGGAAGGAAGGAAGGAAGGAGAAAGAAGGAAGAAAAAAGGAAGGAAGGAAGGACGAAGGAAGGAAGGAAGGAAGGAAGGAAACAAGAAAGAAAGAAAGAAAGAAACAAATAAAGAAAGAAAGAAACAAAGAAAGAAACAAGAAAGAAAGGAAGGAAGGAAGGAAAAAAAGAAGAAAGAAAAGGAAGGAAGGAAGAAAAAAAGAAAGGAAGAAAGAAAGGAACAAAGAAAGAAAGGAAGAAAGAAAGAAAGAGAAAGAAACAAAGAAAGAAAGAAAAGCAAATCAATCGGAAAAACTCCTGAAAAGAAAAGAAAGAAAGAAAGAAGACAAGATAGAAAGAAATGGATAAGAACTAAGGAACTGAAAGGAAGGAAGGAAGGAAGGAAGGAAGGACGGAAGAAGAAAGAAGCAAAGAAGCAAAGGAAGGAAGGAAGGAAGAAACAAAGAAACAAAGAAAGGAACAAAGAAAGGAACAAAGAAAGGAACAAAGAAAGGAAGGAAGGAGGAAGAAAGAAACAAACAAACAAAGTTTTTATGAAGGAAGAAAGAAAAAAAAAAAGTTTTGGAAAAAAAGGAAGGAAGAAAGATGCAGAATGCGAACAGACAAACGAAAGCATACCTCAATCGACAGACACTCTCCAACCAGTGTAAACAATACTGGCGCCACATCTTCATTTTCTGGGGGCTCGGAAAAGAACAATGAATGAGATTTGTTTTCCGATCTCTCAAATTCAAATTCTGTAACGAACTGCTTGAATTTTGTTGTTAATATTTTCCTTTATCTGGGACGGTATTCACGTTGAGATAGCATGAGACTTAGCATGATGCTAACTTAGAAGCTCTTCCAAATGTCCTATAGGATTTAATAATAGGTACTTTTGGAAGAGCTTCTAAGTTAGCATGATGCTAAGTCTCATGCTATCTCAACGTGAATACAGGCCCTGTGTGTGTGTGTGTGGGGGGGGGGGGGTGTTGTTGTTTTTTAATGGATGAGCGGCGCGGGAGGTGATGGTGGTGGTAGTGGGAAGAGAAAGATTTGAATTTTAATAAGAGAGATTCATCAGCTCAATCCCCCTCCCCCCCCCCCCCCTCTTTGTGCGTGTGTGTGTATGTGTGTTAAAGGGGCACCCTGATGGATGAGTTTTTGTAAGAAAAACACGTCGAGATCACCAGGAAAACACCCCTTTACAGAGATTGCAAAACACTCACTTTGCTCTGGTTTCCCTAGAAATCAAACCGTCAAATCGGCGATTCCTCCCTCCTTGGCGGAAGTGCTGGAAGTCAAAATTATTTCACCCAAAGAGAAGGCGTGTGTCGTCTCTTTTCTAATGGCCGCCTGCGTTTAGACCAAATCGTTTGCACGAAACTTTCGCAATACAAGCCTTTTTGTTTGTTATTATTTTATTTTATACAGTTTATCTAAAGGAGTTTCGCTCACAACAAAGGAAATAGCTCCAATTTGGTTTTTTACTGCACTACAAAAAAAAAAAACCGCTTCAACCATAATGAGTGACCTTCACCCACCCCATCCAAAATGGCTACTCCCTCCGGCATCTCCGCCAAGGAGGAATCGCCGTTTTGACGGTTTGACGGTTTTTAATTTTCTAGGAAACCAGAGCAAAGTGAGTGTTCCGATCCTTGAAAAGGCTGTCTTTCTGGTGATCTCGACGTGTTTCTGGCAGAAACTCATCCGTCAGGGTCCACTTTTAAAATCCGTCCATTTAAAGCTTTCCCTGGCTCCAAGTCCTAGAACGAAAATCACTCCATTAATTCCATTAATTCCAAACGAATAAATAAGGGGAAATATATCGTTGGATATTTTTGATGTGCGTTTATCATGCCAGTTAAATATGTTCTGGTTTTTTATTTAACAAAGGGAGACGGAGGAAGGGAGGCGGGGGGAGGGGGGTGGGGGTATAAGGGGGGGAAGGGGGAGGGGGGGGGGGGAGAGGTGAAGGTTTTTAGTGCTTTTATCTTAGAAATGTGCATTTATATTGCTTAAGTTTTTTTGACGGCTTTTATCTTATGACTTTATATTGATTATGTTCTCTTTGTTTCATTACGCTCTCCCCTCTCTCTCTGCTCTCTCTCTCTCTCTCTCTCTCTCTCTCTCTCTCTCTCTCTCTCTCTCTCTTCGGTCATCTCTCTCTCTCTCTCTCTCTCTCCTCATCCTCTCTCTCCTCATCCTCCCTCTCTCGTCTCTCTCCTCTCTCTCTCTCTCCTCTCTCTCATCTCTCTCTCTCCTCTCTCTCTCCCCCTTCTCTCTCTGTCCTCTGTCTCTCTCTCTCTCTCATCTCTCTATCGCTCTCTCTCTCTCTCCCTCTCTCTCTCTCTCTCCTCTCCCCTCTCTCCTCTCTCTCTCTTTCTCTCTCTCTCTCTCTTCTCGTCCCTCTCTTCCCTCTCTCTCTCCTCTCTCTCCTCTCTCTCTCTCTCTCTTCTCTCTCTCGTCTCTCTCTCTCTCCATCCATCTCCCCCTCTCTCTTTCTCTCTCTGCCTCTCCGTCTTATTCATGTCAAAGATTGCCCTGTCCATTTGTCCTCCGTCTTGTGTCTGTCCTGTCCGTCTCTCCTCCCCCCCCCTCTCTCTATATATATATATCTATCTCTCGTCTGCTTCTCTCTCTCTCTCTCTCTCTCTCTTCGTCTCGTCTCTCTCTCTCTCTCTCTCTCTCTCTCTCTCTCTCTCTCTCTCCATCGCCCCCTCCCCCCTCTCTCTTTCTCTCTGCCTCTCCGTCTTATTCATGTCAAAGTTTGCCCTGTCCATTTGTCTCCGTCTTTGTGTCTGTCCGTCTCTCTCCTCCCCCCCCCCTCTCTCTCTATATATATATCTCTCGATCTCTCGATCTCTCTCTCTCTCTCCCTTCTCTCTCCTCTCTCTCTCTCTCTCTCTCTCTCTCTCTCTCTCTCTCTCTCTCTCTCTCTCTCTCTCTCTCTCTCTCTCTCTCTCTCTCTCTCTCCTCCCTTCTCCTCTCTCTCTCTCTCTCCCTCTCTCTCTCTCTCTCTCTCTCTCTCTCTCTCTCTCTCTCTCTCTCTCTCTCTCTCTCTCTCTCTCTCTCTCTCTCTCTCGCTCTCTCCCATATGTCATTAAATAATGCTATTTTTGTTCATTGTTATGAAACATGGTGTGTCAATTTGTTATTTTTGTATATGGTTTCATCAATGTTTGTAAAGCGCTGAGAGCGCGCGCACACACACGCACGCAAACACACACACACACACACACACACACACACACAACACACACACACACACACACACACACACACACACACACACACACACATACACACACTCACACACACACACACACACACACACACACACACACACACACACACACACACACACACACACACACACACACACACACACACACACACACACACACACACATAGACCGACTCCTACCCAGAGTGAGTGGCTTTGGGCTCAATGGGAAGACTGAAACCACGCAGTCGAGCTTCATCCGCTTAAACGGATGCGATTCTGAGAGTGTTGCTCTCATTTCAAGACCAACACTGCAGGTGTCTGTAGTTCTCGGGCCTGGCTAACGCCGGGATATCATTATGAAAGGAAGCGTAGAGTACAGCCCTGTCACGTAGTCTCAGATCGATGCAGAACTCCATAGCACCATCATTGTCATCCACCTCATTTCCATCAATCATTAAAAAAGAAAAAAAGTCTCACATGTTGTGGCTTTGCATGCCCTGCTCTCATGGTGACCTCAGTTTCGATTACCAATCCAGTTTATGCCTTTGGTGCGTTCGGGTCAAAGTCTTGGGGATCAGTGTGTTCTGGGGAGCTGTCGGTAGACGGTCGTGGTGGCGCCCTCGGAGGATGACCTCACTCACGCTGGCTCCGCGACTATGACATCGTTGTCGTCAGTAGGGGGCTTAGTAGGTGGTGTCCTGCATACAGGCTCCACCGAACTCCACCGAAGTGACTCAGCAGCGGTGCAGTGTCTCCTCGATCGGTTTTCTTCTGGCAGCCTAACAGATTCGCCCCCATTGGACTGCTGGATT
>CM065709.1:7692798-7700298 GCA_017654935.2 Phymorhynchus buccinoides | reverse complement strand
TGAACCAATAATTGTACTGGTCCTAAAGGCGGAATTGTTCAGTTTGTGAGTCGAATTAAAGAGTATTGAATGTATGTTGAGGTGATTTAAAATCCAGTGTATGACTCTTTCTACGGAGAAAGGGAAAAACTGCTAGCACTGGAGATGAGACGGCTTTATGAGGTAGACAATGTGATTTATCAGTCCTAAGAGAATATACGGGGACGACAGTAGAAAGTCTCTGGAATGTATGAGTCCGATTAAAGAGTGTTGAATTATGTTGAGGTGATTTAAAAGCCAGTGTATGACTCTTTCTACGGAGAAAGAGAAAACTGATACCACTGGAGATAAGACGGCTTTATGCGGGAGAAACAAAAAGAACGATTTTCTATCCTAAGGGATATATAATTGGGGAAAAGAAAGAAATGAGTTCAGTTTTTGTATGGATCTTCCTGTGTGTATGTGTGAGCTGAGGTGACTTCGAAGTCAGCACATGACTCTGTCTACAGAAAATGGGGAAAATAGCCACGACTTCAGATGAGACAGCCTTATGAGGTTGAAGCAAAACAAAATCAAAGCATGAAAATCAGGAAAAAAAGAGAGGAGAGTTGTTTTGGTTTATTTTGTTGTGTTGAAGCGGTTTCGGGATGGTTATGTTACCTGGACGAGATAGAGTGGACTAAAGACCATCACTGGTGATGGGACGGCTTCGTGGGGTGTAGGATTTCTCTGCTTGTTGAGGGTGAAGATGGGGGGCATGGACTGTGCCTCAGGAGCATGGTGCTGTTAATCAGAGAGCTTTATGAAATGACCTGACTAACTTAAGTTCATTTCCTGGACGGATATGCTTGTGTATGCATGTATATGTGTGTGCTGCAGTGACTAAAGTCAGCACTTATTCTGCCTGCACTTGATTTAAGTAAGTCACTGTTGACAAGAAAGCTTTTTTTTGAAGTAGGAACTTTCGTCTCTGTATTTTCCAACCTGAGATTGGGAAAGAAGAGAGAACGAATTCGATGTCTGGCTGCGTGATTTGGAAGCCAGCGTGTGACTTTGCCAACAAACAAAGGCATAAACTGCCACTAGTTTTGATGAAAACAAGCATGTACATCATATTATTTCGTTAATATTTGAGCTGGTGTTTCTGGGGTACAGGGATACGTTTGTTTGATAGAGGGGAAGATGAAAGAACCGATTTGATTTGTATATGATCCATCCATTGTTGAAAAGATTTGGAAGTTGAGTACAGATTCTGTCTTCAGAGCATGGCAGCATGGCTGCTGTTAATGAGGGGTGAGACGACTTCGTGAGATGAACAATGTATTATTTATCAAGCCATGGGAGCTGGGAGGAAGACAGGGGAAAGCATAGGTTTATTTTATTGTGTTGGAGTGCTTATGAAGCCAGTGTATGACTCCGCCCACAAGGAACATCACAATGACCAATAGTGGGGATAAGATGGCTTATGGGTTAAACACATTTATGTGTTTGTAAACAGTACTTGAAAAACGAGAAACAGAGCGAATAGAGAATGAATTCATTGACTTGTATTGAAATCACTCAGAAGTGAGTTAGTATGCTACCTGTCAAAATAGCCACTAGTGGAATTATAACAGCTTCCTGAGGTACAGTTTGTTAACAATTGGGATGGCTATGATATACAAAACATTATTCATCAGTTCCTGAGTATCGACAGAGGGAAGGAAGAAAGTGTTGGGTAATACGAAACGTTTTGGTTCTGTGCGTGTGTACTGTGTGTTGAAGGGCCCTTGTGACATTAAGGCCACACGTTTGTGCCTGCTTTCAAGCTAAACTAAGTTTCCAGATGGCAAGATTGCAGAGACTGACTTCTTGTACGTACGAAGGTTGCTTAACAATGGCCCACTGACGTCTTGGTTTGGGACACAGATACAGGCGTAGTAAGTTCCAGTTATTCGCATGAGAAGAGCTTGAGGGAGAAGAATCAGGGTTTGTTTCTTACACGAGTTTTGGGTCCACATTGAAGCATCAAGGAGATCTTCAAAAACATTGATGTGGCAGATTTCAATGAAAGCCAATGAACAATTCTTGCCATGACATCACTGCGGTGTGACGTCCTGTTGCTGCTGGCTGGTTCTACGGATCTAAGTATCAATAAGAACAGTCCCTGGTGGCACGCCCTCTGGTGGCTGAAAAGGACAAGTCCTGTTACTGATGCAGTAACAGACTCCGGTGTGAGGAAAGTAACTAAGCGTTTGTCACGAGACATGAACATCGGCCGACCCAATGATGTGCTGATGTGTGTATGCCCTTCATAACTCTGTGAAACTCTGAAGCCAATACCTGCTGTGGGCTCAGCTGTATAATATCCAGTTCGTCATTTTCATCTCAAGAGACGATGGAGAAAAGCTACGTGGATATCTCTGGGAGTGGTTAAAGAGGCCAACCCTGCAGTGGCATGTTTTGTGTTCACAACGTTCCTCATTGAAGACAGTCCTGTAGTGCCCTAGCGGTGTTGCTGACGTGTGTGTTGAACATCTCGTCCAGGACTGTGGTACCTTCCAGAACCTCAGGGCCGAACCTTGGCTGTGTGACCCACCAGTTTGGGAGAAGATCTTCGTTCCTTTGAGATAAACCTTCAGTGTACACTTCCTACGTGCCACTGGTGTTCCTGTCTGAGCGATCAATGAAGGTGACAGAAAGCGATAAAAAAAGATCTGCTTTTGAGAACCTCAGGTTTGAAACTTGGTCGTCTAACGCACCAGTAGAGGAGAAGATATTCGGCCCTTTGGAGAGTCTTTGGTGTTCAGCAACTTCCGTTTGTGCCACTGGCATCCCTAAAGAAGAAGAGCGGCATTGTCTTCTATACATGCTGCAGGTCAAGGAGAATGGTGCTCTGTCAGAGGCTGCTCTTGCTTTCCTTCTGGCTCTACCGCCAACAATATGACAGTCGTCCAATCATGGCATTAGAAGAATCGGTGCAAAACCGTCCTGCCGGGCGCACCCTGAAGAAACAGGGGGTGGGTATCTGCAAGGAGCTGCAATGTGACTAGAGCCAATCTGGAGCCTACGCTTCTCAGCTCTGAACCTTCCCTGTCCCCACTACAAGAAGAAGTTCAAGGCGAGGATAGGCTTCACCAGCCACCTTCAGACTCGTTTAACGATCACGTGAGGGGCGAGTCGAGGACCAACTTGCGGAGGAGCTACGGTCGAACTTTACTGTCAACTAGTTGATCCTATCCTGCTGCTTCCGATTAGTGCGATCACCCTTCTGAACTGATCAGGTTACTGCATTGGGAAAGGTTGATAATTATGGTCCGAATGTGGGTCAGTTTGTGAGGCTTAATCAGAAATGGACATTGATAAGAACAATACTATTTGCTGGTTTCTATGCCCATCTCAATTGCTATGCTCTTGGAGAGACAGCATTATGAACCCCAGATATCCCTGCAAAGACGCGTATCGATGACAAGGTTTCTCCAAGTGGGTTTGTGGGTCTTACTGATGCTTTGATTAAAAACGATTATGGAGCGATGATGAGATGTTGTTTCTTTTCGCACTGACCGTAAATAAACTCACAGGTGCCCCATTTATGTGGGATGACACTGCTGTTTAGTGAGTCAGGTGAAGGGGTGGTGTGTGGATGTCAGATATAGCAGTGCTAAGCATAAACAATCATTAAAATTGCCCGTTCATATGGCAATAATCATGTATTGTGCTGGTTTTGGTGTTGCGGATGGAAGTAAATCGCTTATATTGTGATTGTGTTGAAAGGCAGGTTTATCTCAATGAGAGATGGCAAATAGAAGTCGAGGTCTCTGTAAGCCAGCAGCGTGCTACAGTAAGACAATCTCTGGCGTACTCCTTGAGGGGTTTCATTGTGCATGTGTGAGGTTGGAGCAAATTCATGGTATCAAAACCTGCCTTTCACATTTTGTACTTTGTAGTGATACTGAGGACTGTTTGGAACTCAGGCATGAAGGGGCAGCAAAGGCTTAAACCAATGCTGTGTCGTTGGTGGGTTTAAAGGAGAAAGGCTGATTAGTGCTCCCGGTGTCACTATAAAAGGAAAAGCTGGACGTGTCAGTAGTCCCAAAGACTTCACGTGAAAGGTTTGTGGTTTTTGAACAAGTTCTTGAATTACGATGCTTCTTGTCCATCATAAAGAAAACGGTTTGCCTTTATTACAAAAACGATATGATGCTTCTTGTGCTATGATTCAAGAACGATATGATGCTTCTTGTGCTATGATTCAAGAACGATATGATGCTTCTTGTGCTATGATTCAAGAACGATATGATGCTTCTTGTGCTATGATTCAAGAACGATATGATGCTTCTTGTGTTATGATTCAAGAACGATATGATGCTTCTTGTGTTATGATTCAAGAACGATATGATGCTTCTTGTGTTATGATTCAAGAACGATATGATGCTTCTTGTGCTATGATTCAAGAACGATATGATGCTTCTTGTGCTATGATTCAAGAACGATATGATGCTTCTTGTGTTATGATTCAAGAACGATATGATGCTTCTTGTGCTATGATTCAAGAACGATATGATGCTTCTTGTGTTATGATTCAAGAACGATATGATGCTTCTTGTGTTATGATTCAAGAACGATATGATGCTTCTTGTGTTATGATTCAAGAACGATATGATGCTTCTTGTGTTATGATTCAAGAACGATATGATGCTTCTTGTGCTATGATTCAAGAACGATATGATGCTTCTTGTGTTATGATTCAAGAACGATATGATGCTTCTTGTGTTATGATTCAAGAACGATATGATGCTTCTTGTGTTATGATTCAAGAACGATATGATGCTTCTTGTGTTATGATTCAAGAACGATATGATGCTTCTTGTGTTATGATTCAAGAACGATATGTCGTCAAAACTCTTCAGAGCATTTTGATGAGGAGAAAAACTGGTTCTAAATGATTTTTATTTTAAACATTTACAGATTACAGATTTGGCGGTTTATGAAGTGATGTTTGGTAAAGAATTGGAGACCAATTCAACCGTCTTCAAATTTTTGGATTGAAGTTTGTTTGCTTTTTATCTGAGAAGCAACATTCTACCTTTCTTGGGAAAATGATAGGGTTGGGATCAGCCTAGGATTATTGTTATGGAACTGAAAGAATCAGAGTTTGATGTTATCGAAATGCTGATGTTGCCACGTAAGCTGGAAATGAATTGATGGTGGTTAGTGTGACTTGCCGCAAGATAATGATGATGATGTTTAGGCCACATTTCAGGAAGTGGTGATTCAAAACCTGCTGGTTTCTTACAAGCTCAGTCATCATTTACGAGGTACCAATGTCATTTGCCAGATGCTTTGAGATAAAAAGCATAAGAACTGATTCTGCGGATGATGTGCAAAGGCCAACCTACTATCTTTTAGAAGGACGGGGGAAGAATCTTCAGGTGGTTTTAATTCTAATGAAAGAAAAAGAAAGCCAATGCCATCTCGGTGCGTGCCCACTTATAAACATGATAACCAAAGTTGTGGTTATATAAGTGATCCTGGTTTGAAATTAACTGTTAACACAGATGTGTGAAGATTTGAGAGAGAGAAACAATGTGTACTTCGGTTTTGTGAAATTAGTTCTGAATGTAATTAATTAATGATATTCGCTAAATGATGAGATGTTTTTAGCACACAGTATGGGTTCCCATACTTGAACAATACACCAAGGAGATATTATGTTAGTGTTGTTCTGACCACACACTATGTCCAGCTTCATTAGAGCTGTGCTGATGAGAAGCGACCACTGTTTTGCGAGTTCAGATAATATCAAACAGAGGAAACCGTCAACTTCCTTCAGCTTTCGTCTTCAAGTGGAAGAATTTGGAGACATTGAACTACTGCTACTCTTGTGCTGCTGCCTTGAGGAAATGTTGGGTAGCTTTAACCAAAACAAATGGCTCCTTTCTTCAAACATACACGAGACTATGAAGGGGAAAAATGCTATAACAAATTCGGTGTGTGTGTGTGTGTGTGTGTGTGTGTGTGTGTGTGTGTGTGTGTGTGTGTGTGTGTGTGTGCGTGCGTGCGTGTGCGTGTGCGCGTGTGTGTGTGTGTGGCTTTTTTTCCCTTGTAACCAGAGGTGGTCAAAATGTTTAGCTGCACTATTTCTTTAAAATATCTAAATGAGACTATGAAGTGAAGAAATGCGCTAACACATTCGTCGTGTGTGGGTGTCGGTGTCTTTTTGTTTTAAATTTTCCTTGTAATCAGAGGGGGTCAAAATGTTTACCGGCACTACTTTGAAGTAATATTCATGAAATACTGGAAATAACATGTAGGGATAAATTACGTTTGTGAATTATTTTCTTTCATTTTTGTTCGTTAAAAGCTTATCCCTTACTTTTTTTTTAATGTATGCCTCTCTTTATTTATAAATTCTGAGCGTCCTAACTCCGCCCACTACCCACTCACCCCTACACAGATAAAATGGTAGGCTGTGGGGTTGGGGTTGTTTTTGTAGGCAGAGGTTAGGTGTACGGGCCCGTATTTCCAGGCTACGAGTACGGGGCTCAATCACGGGACGTAAAAATTGTGCGCAAATGTCTTCTTTTTTTTAAAAACTACTAACATTTAACATGTTCCTAACCCTATCCTTAACTCTATTCCTTACCCAGATGCGTTAAACATACGAAATAAGAACATGCATTTTGTTGAACGAAACATTCGACTAGGGGGAGTTACTATCCCTGAACTTGGCCTGAGTGTTGCAACATCGCCGTACCCGTAGCCGCTGTGGTGTTGTTGTTTTTTTAATACCAGAGTGGGCCTCTTACCCTATTGTGTTCAATGAGAAATCCTTTAGAAAACCTCTCCGCATCCAATATAATTATATACAAATAACTTCGACGATGCTCATTGGGAGACGACGATGATGACGACGACGATGACGAAGAAGAAGAAAGAGGAGAGGGAGAAGGAATAGGAGGAAGAGGGGGGGAAGTACAGGCAACATCAACTACTACCACTATTACTGCTGCTACTATGGCAACATCTACTACTACTACTACTACTACTACTACTACTACTACTACTACTACTACTACTACTACTACTACTACTACTACTACTACTACTACTACTACTACTACTACTACTACTACTACTACTACTACTACTACTACTACTACTACTACTACTACTACTACTACCACTACCGCTACCGCTACTGTCAGTACATCCATCAGAATCGCCACAACAGCAGCAGCAGCACAACACCAGCAACAACCACAACAACAACTACGTCTACAGAAGAGCGTATTGGAGGAGAAGGCGAAAGAATAGGAGGAAGAAGGGGAGAACTACGGCAACATCAACTGCTACTACTACTACTGCTACTACTACTACTACTACCGCTACTGTCAGTTCATCCACCAGAATCGCCACAACAGCGGCAGCAGCAACAACCACAACAACAACTACCACGACTACGGAACAGCGTCGAACGAAGTACTAGAGGGCTTTCTTCCTCAGAGTGGTAAGTGGACAACAGGGGCTGTAGTCATGCGT
>CM065709.1:7662798-7675298 GCA_017654935.2 Phymorhynchus buccinoides | reverse complement strand
GCAATTTTAATGGCTATTCAGTATGTTATTAATGTTCCTTTTAACTTTTATGGTGTTCTTTTTTAGTGTGGATCCTAAATATGTTCTTCAAGCTTTAGAATCAGCAAGTCCAAAAACACCGGGCTGAAATCATTACAGAAATTAGAATACTTATTCATATTCTTATATCAAGAGGTATCACAGTTGGTTTCTGTTGAATTCCATCTCATTGCTCGATATCTGGAAACGAATGGGATGATCGTACTGCTCGGGCAGGAGCAAAAAACTCTGTGAATTCCACGGATGTTCTCATTCCCTGGAGTTTGCAAGAAGGTTATTCTCTCTTACAAAGAGCTTCTTTCGAATATGTTGATAAAATCTACAAAGAATCCATGCTTCCCCAAATACATAAACCTGAATCTTCCATACAATGTTGTTTAAAATACCAATCATGGAAGTTTCGGGTAAGGGATTCTTTGGTAAATTAACGCGTTACCACTGTTCCTCTCTACATCGTATGTGCTTCATGCTCTTAACGTTATCTCCATCCCCAAAAGCCCTCCACCCACTCCCCACCCCACCCCACCCCCCTCTTGCAAAAGGCAGCCATTCAGTGGCCTCAAATAGGGTTATTGTTGAGAGTTATGACCTTGTTCGGTCAGTAATCAAGCATCTACAAAAGGGCATTCACTCTAGCAAAAAGGTGGTCGTTGCAGTGGCCGATACTGGAAATAAAGAATGCTTGCTCATTTACACAACTGGACGTAGTGTAACGTTTTACAATTACATTAGAATCCTGTATGTTATGCATGCCCTGCCCACCGGGGGGGGGGGGGATAGGTAAGTGCCCAGGTTACGGCTTCTGTACACGTGAACACGTTTCACTCTTTCCCCATGGCAACACGTACAGTGTTTCAGAGAACGTTTAGTTCATCTATTTTTTTCTGAAGTTTTTTAAGCCAACTTTAGTTTACCATAAGTACCTTTCATAAATAATAGTCGATAACATGTTGTAGTATTTGCGTAATTGTTTTAATTCAGCGACAGTGGCTAGATTTTCACTCATGGGCCATTTTATTTTATGTTTGCGATACTAAGTGAATTTTGTTTAAGAACATTTTCTACTAAATAATTTGTTTCATGATACTGCTCAACAACAACAAAAGTTTTAACAATTAATCTGATGGAAGAAATATAATTTGAAATACTATTGTTAGGACATGCGCGCCAAAATATTTTAAAGACCCCCCGTCCTTGGTGCATTTTGTTAATCTAAGATTTCAAGATTCAAGATTTTTTAACTAAATAGATCGACTGGCTTTGTGTTTTTTGGGCGACGGAATTGCTGTGCAGTAATAGGACAGCATTTATAAAAATACGACTTGCATCTTCAGGTATTCCTATGGGGAAAGACAGTGAGAGAGAGACTTGTCAAGTTGTGATGAGACCTTTCCGACTAGTGTTAAGTCTTTCTGCGACCATTTTGTCTCTCGCGGGGATTTACCGCGGATATACAAATAATCCTAGGGTCTCAATAATTTCTTGATCAGCATGTCACAGCCTAAATTAAGAGTGGACTTTCACTGTGGTTGACTTGGGGAAATAGAAATGTCTGTGGAATGTGTTAGCGTGTACACAGGCCTTTAAATATGACTTGCAGCTCACGTGTTGACATAGGGAAATCGAAATATCTGGAATCGTCGTTCGCAGTACACAGACTGTAAATATGACACAGTCACTGTGTCTGACATGGGGAAAATATAAAGTATTGGGATAGTGTAACGTGTACACAGGACCTTTAAATAGACTTACAGCTCAGGTGGTGCAATGGGCAAAATAAGAAATGTATTCGTCGGATATGTTAACGTGTACACAGACCTTTTAATATGACTTACAGCTCAATGTCGTGCATGGGCAAATAGAAGTATATGTGAATGAGTGTTTAACGTTGTACACAGACCGGTACGACTAACATTGCACATTTATAAATTGTTGCCATAGGCAAGAGCGGAAAACTGTTCACGTGAACAGACACCTTTAAAGCGATTGCGCCAGTGTCCACATAATCCAATCCACGTGCTTGAAGTCAAATTAGTACGCGCATGTTGTAAAGGGATACCCTGCGAAAATTAAAAAGACATTCACCCGCCTGAATGCTTGATGTGCATGGATGTCATCGAAAGCAGAGGATTGAGCTACAGTGCGAGAGAAATCGTCTCATTCGATGAGATGGATGCAGTGAGAGAGAGAAAGAGAGATAGGAGGAGGAGAGAGAGAGAGAGAGAGACGAGACTACGACGGCAACGCGGGTGAGGACTGGAGACTGAGAGAGACCGGGAGAGGATCCGACCGAGAGAGACTAAAGAGGGAGACGAGAGAGAGAGAGAGGGGGGGATAGAGGGCGGGGGGGCGAGAGAGACGAGAGGGGGACGAGAGGGAGGGGGGAGGGAGGGAGTATAGGAGACAGCAGAGAGACGGAGCGAGTAGACAGAGAGGAAAGGGCCAGGAGAGAGAGAAGAGACAGAGAGAAATAGAGAAGACAGAGAGAGAAGAGCGAATATTTGGCAGAAGACGACACTGGAGTGAGAGGAGAGAGAGATGAGAGCGATGAGGATGAGAAGGAGGAGACGAGAGAGAGATAGAGAGAGAAGCAAGAGAAAGAGAGAAAGACGATAAAATAGACGTAGATAAAAATGAAAAGGGAGAGAGAATGAGAGAACCACTACACACTGACACTGACAGCATATTATTTGTGAAGGCCATCGAACCATTGAGAGAAGGAGGAGGAGAGAGAGAGAGAGGGAGAGGAGAGGAGAGACTGAGGAGGGACCGAGAGAGGAGAGAGGAGAGAGATGAAGAAGAGAGACGAGAGAGATGGGGGGGGGGCAGAGACCAGGAGGGGGAAGATTATATATTGACATAAAGGTAGCAAAGCGGGAGAGAGAGAGGAGAGAGAGAGTAAGAGGAGGTGAGAGAGAGAGCGAGAGATGAGAGTCGAGAGACGAGAGAGAGAGAGAGGAGAGGGGGGGGGGGAGAGACAGAGGAGAGAGAGAGAATGGAGGAGAAATAGGCGAGAGAGACGAGAGAAAGCAGAGGAGAGAGGAGAGCCACACCGACACACAGAGGGAGAGAGAGAGGAGCGAGAGAGAGCGAGAAGGAGAGATCGAAGAGAGAGAGAGAGAGAGAGAGATGGGTGGGGACAGAGAAGAGAGATATAGAACATAAAGGTAGCAAAACCAGGGACGGACGAGAGAGAGAGAGAGAGAGATGAGGAGAGGAGACTTGAGACGGAGAGAGAGAGAGAGAGAGAGAGAGAGAAAGAATATATAATAGAGAGAGAGGGGAGAGAGGAAGGAGAGAGACAAAGAGAGAGAGAGAAAGCTGAGAGAGAGAAAAGGCAGAAGGGGGGGGGGGGGGCAGAGAGAGAGAGAGAGACACAACACACAGAGGGATGAGAGGAATGGAGAGAGAGAGGAGAGAGAGGTGAGAGAGACGAGAGAGAGAGAGAAGAGAGAGAGAGAGAGAGAGAGAGAGAGGGGAGGGGGGGGGGGGGAGGGAGAGAACCGGAACAGACGAGAGAGAGAGAGAAAGCTTGAGGAGAGAGAAAGGCAGAGTAAGAGATAGAGAGAGGAGAGGAGAGACACACACACAGGAGAGGGAGTAGACGAGAGATTAGAGAGGAGAGAGATAGAGACGAGGATAGCGAGAGCGAGGAGGGAGAGAGAGAGAGAGAGTTCCCCCGAGCGGGAGAAGGAGGAGGATGTAGAGAGAGGGAGGAAAAGAGAGGAGATCGAGAGAGATAGAGAGAGAAGAGAGCAGAAAGATCTTATTATAGAGAGACGAGGGGGATGGAGATGAGAACGAGATCGAGAGAGAGGAAAGCGAGCGAGGAGAGAGAAAAGGCAGAGAGAGCAGAGCTAGAGGAGAGAGGAGAGACAACACCACACAGAGGGAGAGAGAGAGGAGAGAGAGAGAGGAGAAAGAGAGAGATGAGAGAGGAGGAGAGAGGAGAGGGGGGGGAGAGAGAGACAGAGAGAGAGAGAGAGACGCGAGAGAGAGAAAGGCAGAGAGAGGCAGACGATAGAGAGGAGAGACACACACACAGAGAGGGAGAGGAGATGGAGAGGAGAGAGATCGGGAGTTGAAGGAGAGTCGGAGAGAGAGAGAAGGAGGAGAGGAGCAGAGGGAGAGTGAGTAGAGAGAGAGATGAGAGAGAGGAGAGAGGAGAGACAATTCAAACACTTGAAAACTTAAACTTATTTCCCAAAGTAAAGATTTTAGGAAACGCCTATAGCCTAGCTTCCAATCTGTCCGATGAGAGAGGAGAGAACAATGAACAATGAACAGAGTTTTTAATGAACCGGGCCACTTCCATGTCAAAGGGAACAGTGGAAGGGGGGGGATGCTAAATCAAACCCAACAAAGGGGTGGGGGGGATCCATAATGAGGAGCGAGAGGGAGAGAGAGAAAAAGACAAAGACAGAGACAGCAGAGAGACAAAGACAGACAGACAGACAGAGACTGAAAAGACCAGACAGACAGGGCACATCCAGGGGGAAAGCAGGACAGATTAGAAGAGAAACAGACAGAAACATACAGGCAGAAAGAAAGAGGAGGAATGATGAGTGGTGTGGTGTTTGTGTGTGTGTGTGGTGTGGGTGTGTGTGTGTGTGTGTGCTGTGGTGTTGTGTGTGTGGGTGTGTGTGTGTGTGTGTGTTTGTGTGTGTGGGTGAGAGAGAAAGGACAGTGAAAGGGGCGAATATAAAAAAATGGTAAAAAGTTAAGAGTAACAAGTCGCAACGCCGGAGCGGCTGCAACGTCCCCTCGCCAGCATCGCGAGCTACTCCGAAATCGGAATGTTGTCGTTGTAATAACCCATCATAATAAAAACGCCATCAAAACAGCACGGTACTACATAAAAAAAAGCATCAAAACGTAAGTGAATAGTTTTTTTATATATAGGCCTTGGGGTTCGGACCCGTGATTGAGAGCAGCGCGATCATGCGACAACAGCGCGCACAGAAAAAATGCATGACAAATCTGTGTTGTAGACCATTCATCAAGGAAATGTGTGGACAAAACCTGCATGAAATACATGCAAAACTTCGCGAGGTATAGCGATATGTGTTTCGGGGTTTGAACCCCGTAGTGGACGACCTTGAAATTAATGTAAACTAAAATACATATCAGTGGATAGCTTGCATCTGGAAACAGTTACCAATTGATGATGTACACTGAATAGTTTTGAGGAAAATCGGACGAATAGCCGGAGCGGACGGAGGCACGCCGGACGGGACGGGACACCGGACGGACGCGACCAGACAAAAAACAATAGCTCCCCGAACCTTCGGCTCGGGGACTAAAAAAAGTACAAGGGGTGTGGGGGGTGTGGAGAGGGGGAGCCGGGAGGAGGAATTGAGACAGACAGACAGAAAAAGGAGGAGAAAGAAGACGAGAGAAAGAGAGGAAGGAACAACAAAGTTTAAGGAGAGGTTGGTTGGGTGATGAATGTTTGTGGGGGAAGTTAGGGAGGGAGATGGATGCGGGGGGGTTGTGGGAGGTGGGGTCAAATCGTTATCAAACGTTTTTTGAGCTTCAAAACTTGCGGTATTCTTCAAGACTGAAATGAATTCAGAGTGTGTGTGTGTTATAGGGAGGAAGAGAGATTGAGAACTCGAACTCGCACTCGAACTCGATATTTTATTTTGGGGGAGGGTTAAACAGGATTTAAGCATATTGGGCGGAGTGAGAGAAAAACTTGCTTGAAGGATTAAAGAATTTAGGTTAACGCTAGCTTTCCAATCTGTCCTGGTACAAAAACGAAACGTTAGAAAAAACATGGCAAACACAGGCATTGATATTACAATACATACTTGAACATAAAGTTAGCAAAGCAGGGGAGACGAGAGAGAGAGACGGAGACGAGAGAGAGAGAGAGAGAGACCGAGAGATGATGAGAGGATGGACTGAGGAGAGATTGAGAGAGGGAGACGAGAGAGAGAGATTGACTGAGGACGTTGAGTGAAGAGAGAGACGATAGGGAGGAAGTGGACGACGTAGTCGAGGACGGACCGAGGAGGGAGAGAGAGAGACAGACAGAAGAGAGAGACATGAGAGACAGGGAGAGAGGCAGAGGACAGAGAGAGAAAAAAGAAAGAAAGAAAAGAAAGACAGAGGAGAGAGAGAGACAGACAGAGGACACAGAGACAGACAGACACACGGACACACAGCACAACCACAGACAGATGAGGCCGACAGAGAGACACAAAGAGTGAGGAGAGAGAGAGGAGAGAGAGACGAGACGGAGACGAGAGGAGAGGGGACTAGAAGGACGAGATTGTGGGGAGAGGAGGGGGGGAGACGAGAAGAGGACACAGAGACAGAGAGAGAGAGAGGAGGATTGAGAGATGATGAGAGAGAGAGACAGAGAGAGACAGAGAGGACAGCAGACACTGGACACTGGACACTGGAAAACTTTCTTTGCAGACCGACAGAGACAGACCAGAGAGAAGGGGAGAGCGAGCGACAGAGGAAAAAAAAGACCGAGAGAGAGAGGACAGACAGACAGAACAGAGAACCACAGACAGAGTGCGACAGCAGAGAGACACAGAGGTGAGAGAGACAGAGCCTAGCGAGACAGAGACAATGCAAGGGTAAAGGACAAAATAGATTCCTACGCACCCCCCCACAGCAATGTAGAATCGCAAATTCCCTTCTGTTCAAGATAAGTAAAGAAAACCATTTGTCATTTTTTTCTTCTGAAAATGGTCACATTTGTTTGTAAGTGGAGTGGTTTTTTTTGTTATGTTTTGTTTATATTTGTTGGTTTTTCGTGGTCCTATCTTTGGAACACGTATGTCTGTCTAGTCGAGTTGTCATGTCGTATGTCTGTAATCCACCGCTATTCTCTTTCTCTCCTCTCCTCTCTCTCCTCCTCCTCTCTCTCTATATCCTCTCTGTATTTCTCTGTCTGTCCTCTCTCCTATTTCTCTCTCTCTTCTTCTCTCTCTGTGGTCTGCTTGTACAGTTTTCTCTCTTTTCTCTCTCTCTCTCTCTCTCTCTCGTTCTTATCTCTCTCTCTCCCTTCTCTCCTCCTCTACTCTCTCTCTCTGTGTCTCTCTCCCTCTCTATCTCCCCTCTCTCTCTCTCTACATCTCTCTCTCTCTATCCTCTTCTCCCTATCTCTCTCTCCCTCGCTCTCTCTCTCCTCTCTCTCTCACTGTTTCCACCGTTTCCCCCATGCTCCTCGCACGCACACACGCCTCACAGAACCCGAACACATCTCTTACGGTCTACCCCTCTCCTGTCTCACCATCTCCATGCATCTCCCTCTCTAACTCTCTTCCCTCTCTCTTCTCTCTCTCTAATCTTCGCATTCTCTAATCTCTATATCTCTTCTCTCAACGCAAACAGCAGAGAGAGAGAGAGAGGAGAGAGGAGGAGAGAGAGTGAGAGGGAGAAGATTGAGAACGAGGAGAGAGAGAGAGAGAGACAGAGATAGAGACAGAAGAGACAGAGAGAGAGAGAGACAGAGAGAGAGAGAGACAGAGAGAGAGACACAGAGAGAGCGACAGAGAGAGAGAAAGAGAGAGAGATGAGAGAGAGAGGAGGGAGGAGCCGAAGAGAGAGTTGACAGATTGCGAGAGAGAGAGACAGAAGAGACATGCCATCTAGTGTTTTTTGTTTTTAATGGTGCATAGTAATTATGCAAATTTTAGCTTCTGACGTCTCAAATTGAGAGAGAAGAAGGAAAAACAGAAAAAGAAACAACAGCATGCAAATTACAATGCTTCAAAAAGCGGGATGTAAATAATCACCACACACACGCACACACACATGCATGCACACAACGCACGTCACGCACGCACGCCACAAGCACACGCGCACGCACGCAAAACGCTACGCGCACACGCACGCGCCGCACACACACACACACACACACACACACAACACACACACACTTGTTTCTGTGGGCCATTGTTGTATCATGAGCACAAGTCATTTTCTCTTGTTGAGATAATAACGTAACTTGACTTTGACTTAAAAACACACACAACACACACAACAAACACACACACACAACAACACACACAAACACACACACACACACACAAACACACACAACCCACACACAACACACACACACACACCCACACAACACAACACAACACACACCACAAACACACACACACACACACACACACACACACACACACACACACACACACTACACACACAAACACACAACAAACACAGCCACACACAAACAAAAGGAAATTGTTTTAGGGTACTGAACACAGCCTAATGCGAACTGACACTTAACAGTACAGCCACGATGAGATCTCCACATCCCCACCCCCCTATTACCCCATGATCTCTCACCCTACCACCTCACTCCCACAGTGGTCCGAACCCACAACCTGCATACGAATTCGATCCAACTACGATCGGACTGTGAACATTTGTGAGGCAGGATTATTCGTGACTTTCTGCTGCCAAAAACGAAAACTGATGAATACTTATAGTTTTTTGTCAATGAAAAATCTGTAGCCTCTCTGTGTCTTTGTCTCGTCTCTCTCTCTGTCTCTCTCTGATGTATGTCGTCTCTGTCTGTCTCTGGTGTCTTTCCTCTCTCTCTGTCTCTCTCTGGCTGTCTGATCTGTCGTCTCTGTGTCTGCTCTCTATATGTCTCTCTCTCTGTCTGTCTGTCGTCTGTCTCTGGTCTGTTCTCCCTCTCTTCTCTATATCTATCTGCTCTCTCTCTCTGTCCTCTCTCTCTCTTTCTATTATCTATATATCTATCATCTCTCATCACTCTTTCTCCCCACTCCTTTCCTCTCTCGCTCTCTCTCTCTCTCACTCTCTCCGGCTCGCTCTCTCTCTTCTCTCTCTCTCTCTCTCTCTCGCTCTCTCTCTCTCTCTCCCTCTCCTCTCGCTTCTCTCTCTCTGTCTCTCTTCTCTCTCTCTCTCGTGTGTGTGCGAATGCACGCGCGCGGTGTGTGTTTGGTGATCCAAGTCAAGTCAACATTTTTATTTCCAGATGGGAACATTGTATAAGCAAAAACATGCTTTTTCAACAAGCCACATAAAAAAAGGAGTAAAGAAAAAATAAAGAACAAACATTCCAAAGGCGCTGAACAAGAAAAGGAAAATATACAAGTAAACAATAATTAAAAAAAAAACAAGCAAAATAGTCCACCCAAAAAAAAAGGAAAACAGGGGATGGGGATGGAGCGGAATGTGTGTGGGGTGTGGTGTGTGGTGTGAGTGTGCGGTGTGAGTGTGCGGTGTGTGTGGTGTGTGTGTGGTGTGAGGTGTGTGTGTGCGGTGTGCGTGCGTGTTGTGTGTGTGTGTGTGTGTTGCTCTAAATACCATATCTTTAATCCTCTCCCTCTCTCTCTCTCTCTCTCTCCTTCTCTCTCTCTCTCCTCTCTCTCTCTCTCACTCTCTCGTCCACACCCCTCCATCATTCTTTATCCTCTCGCACCATTATCATCATCATCATCATCATCATCATAGTCAATCAATCACATCATCAGTATCATCATCATCAAAATCATACTCACCGAAAAAACCACGTATATAGCTTCCATCATGTTAACCCTCTGTCGATTTCCTTCCTTGCACACCGGAAAAACGGAAACGGAAAATACCCAAAAAAAAAGAACGCTACTGCGCAATTCGCGAAGTGAGGAGCAGCACTTGGAAAGTTCTTCCTTTCAAGGATGGAATGGAAAGACGCCTTTTGCGCGAACAGTGGACATTTTCTAAAACGATTAGAAGAAAATAGAATCGACCGTTGCAGTGATCGACAGACTTTCAAAGACCACCAGATCACGTGACAAAATCACGGTTTCACGTGTGTTACCCTCGTATCGCTGGTACGAAATCTTGTTTTGACCAGGTTTCATCCCATACAAAGTGCCCCCAAATTGAACACGAAACATCAGTTTAAGAGCTAGCTCAGTGCAAGTTGGGGGCATAGTATGTGGGTCACAGTACCCGGAAAAAAGAAGAAAACCCGGTGGGTCAGTGTATCTTTAAAAAAAGAAATCGACGAGCAAAGTTGAAGGAGAGAGAGAGAGAGGAGACGTAGAGACGAGAGAGAGAAGAGAGCGAGACTGAGGAGAGAGAGAGAAGAGGAAGAGAGAGAGAGGGAGAACGATGATGAGAGAGAGGAGAGAGAGAGAAAAACGAGAGAGAGAAGATAGATGGGCAGTGGAGGAGAGAGAGAGAGAGATGAGAGAGCGACGAGAGAGAGAGAGAGAGGAACTCGGAAACGCGGAAATTGTAATGCAAAAAAGGCCACCAGACTGTCCGCAGGGACACGTACACGTGAAATAATCATATGAACTAAAAACAGAAAAAATGTAAATAACGTATAATATCTTCAAAGAAAGAAATCAGATATTGAGAGAGAGAGAGAGAGAGAGAGAGAGAGAGAGAGAATAGAAGAGAGAGAGGAGAGAGAGATGAGACGATAGGACGAGAGAGAGAGGAGAGACGACGAGAGAACACTGAACAGAATATGAACAACTGAAGGTTAATGAATAGCCTAGGCACATGTGATGGTGGTGGGCGGCTGCAAAAAACAAGCAAAATGGCAACGGCATTGCAATGATGAAGAAATTCAAACACATGTAATTCACACACACACACACACACACACACACACACACACACACACATACACACACACACACACACACACACATACGCGCACGCACGCACAATACATCTCGCTCACACATAATATTCATACAGAGCGAGAGAGAGAGAGAGAAGAAGAGGAGATCGAGAGAGAGGAGAGAGAGAGAGAGAGAGAGAGAGAGAGAGGAATTATTCTAGAGGGTAAAGATACGCCGATGTACTGGTGTTGTTCTACATCCCAGCCCCTTGCAAAAACAAAAAATCTATATAAAAAGTGAATCTGAAAAAGGAGGCGAAAATGAGCGCGTGCGTGTGTGTGGTGGTTGTGTTTGTGTGTGTGTGTGCCGCGCGTGCGGTGTGTATGTATGTGTGCGATCGCGCGCGCGCGTGGTGTGTTTTTTTGTGTGTGTGTGTGTGAGTGCGTGCGCATGTCACGAAGAAGAAACCGATAACGGAGAAATTATAAAGAAAGCTAAATATACGACACAGAGACTTCTTCCGCGTCCATTGGTCTTAATGGGTAGAGGACGCATCTCCTGTGTCCGGTTTTCAGTCTTCATTGGTCTCCCCGCTGCGTACAGCCGACAGATTACGATTTAATTATGGGACATGTACTACTAATAAAGATGGTGGGAACGACCTGGAGGCAATGGCCGGGAGGCAGTGCAACACCAGGAAAATCCCGATTTTTAAAAATAATACAGATGTCTATGTTTGCTAAAAGTCGGTAAATGATGAAATCTGTTTAACGTCCTCCGGTCTGGGAAACTGACACACAACCTCTTGGACATAGTTTATATATTATAAGTAGTGGATGTTAGGGAACGATCCTGGAGGCAATGCCCGGAGGCAGTGCAACACAGGAAAGTACCCCGAAGTATTAGCAATAACAGATGTGTAGCTACGAAGAGGACTCGCCACCTTTTGCTGAGAACAGCCATATCTGTTTGTTTGTTTGTTTGTGTGTTGTGTGTTTATGTGACCAGCACCACGAAAGGTACATTAGTCGATGGGCTAGTGCTCCACATCACAAACAGGCTTGGAAAGTCAAAATCTCAGTTTTGTTTTCATTTTTGAGTATGGGTATTTCTGTGTTCTCTAACATCTTAACTTTAGTTCTTTAATAAGGATTAATCTTTACTATGGTCTCTAAATGGTCTATAAGCTGTTTTTTAAAACGACTATCTCAATGCATTTGTTTCAAGCTAGGCTCGGACTTTAGACTGCGTTTTCTCAAAAAAACCGGCAACTCGCCCTACTAACTTGAAATGCATAACTCTGGAAGGGACAAAGATACCGGAATGCGTTCTTGTGCATTAGAAAGCCAATTGATGACGTGTGCGAATGTATAATTTTCTCAGAATGGTCCAGTTTTGACACTTACTAATTCTTTTCGTGTGCGAGTCACACATGGTTTGTATGTTTTGTTTGCATAGATAAACGGGGAGAAGAGAAGAAACGAAACCAACAGGCGGGGTTGGGGGTGGGGGGTGGAAGCATTCTTTCTTGGGGCGGAGGGAAGTGATCTAATTCCACAGAATTATTATTATCATAAAATCGAATAACTCAGGTGATGATATAGACAGTGGCAGGCAATTTGTGCATAGAAATTCTAGAATTAGTTGAAACGGGTTTCAAGATTTTAACAAGGGGGTGCGGTGGGGTGAGGGTTGGGGTTAGGGGATTGTGGTGATAGTGAAAGCCTTTGTTGAAAAGGATTCGGCCTGTTGTGGGCGTGAGGGAGGGTTTGGAGGGGAGGGGGGAGGGGTAAAGAAGTAAAGACGAAACAATGATTGTTCGGTAATTGACCAATAAATTAGTCCGAACGAGAGAGAGAGAGAGAGAGAGAGAGGAGACGAGAGAGGCAGAGA
>CM065709.1:7655970-7662298 GCA_017654935.2 Phymorhynchus buccinoides | reverse complement strand
TACATGCGTGTGTGTGTGCGTACATTGTTTGTGTGTGTGTGCGCGCGCGCGTTCGCGCGTGTGGTGAACATGGATATAAGAACAAGACGCAAAACGAAAGAAACAAAAGAACAGATTGTTTCATTCTTCAGAATATAAATCGTAATGAAACAAAAAATGAATACAACATTCATAGAAATGAAACAGGATTTAAAACACACAAAAATAAAAAATAAAATGTCTTTCTAATAGTGCATAGTACATTCTTCAGGATAAAAATCCTAATATAAAAAAAAATGAATAAAACTTTTACACAAATGTCTCATAATTTCAGATAGTTGTGCTCTTTTTTTTTTTTAAATGTTACGAATGGGTTGTTTAAGTGCAACATAAATAATAACATTAAAGGTGGACCCTGACGAATGAGTGTTTGCAAGAAACACGTCGAGATCACCAGAAAGACAGCCTTTTTCAAGGATCGAAACACTCAATTTGCTCTAGTTTCCTAGAAATTAAACCGTCAAAACGGCGATTCCTCCTTGGCGGAGATGCCGGAGCGAGAAGCCATTTTGGATGGGGGTGGGTGGAGGCCACTCATTGTGATTGAAGCGGTGTTTTTTCTTTTTTTGTAGAGCAGTAAAAAAAAAAGAATGGAGCTATTTCCTTTGTTGTGAGCGAAACTCCCTTTAGATAAATTGTATAAAAAAAAAAATAAATAAAAAATAATAAAAAGGCTTGTATTCGTGCAAACGTATTGGCGGCCATTTTACCGCCTTCTCTTTGGGTGAAAGAATTTGACTTCCAGCACCTCCGCGCCAAGGAGGAATCGCCGTTTTGACGGTTTTTATTTCTAGGAAAAAACCAGAGCAAAGTGAGAGTTTGCAATCGCTGTCAAGGATGTTTTCCTGGTGATCTTTCGACGTGTTTCTTACCAAAAAAACTAATCCGTCAGAGTGCCCCTTTAAGAAACGAACAAATCGAACTATCAAATCTGATAGCATTAACATTCTTGCCTGTGATGCTAAGTGTCATATCAACGATTTTTATTCTAATAATTTAAAAAAATCTTTACTGACGGCTCTTTATTAGGCAATAAATTTGAATAATGCAGGCTGTGGATTTGTCAATCCCCTACTTGGTAAAAAAAAAAAAAAAAAAAACCCCTTTCGCCGCCAGCCATTATTTTTCAGCCAAAATAAAAAAATACCATTAAACTTAACTGAGTAGAGAAAACAAAATCTGCAATATTGCTAATTCCTCTGTGACATTATATATAACATTAGGCCTATCCTTACCTCCCCAAATTAAGAAAATAGGGTCTTTGGATAACAGGCCCTGATTTGATGCCTTTTAGTGACATGGGTGTTAAACCATTGTGGTGCATATATGTGACATTGGCGGTGAAAGGGTTAAAAATCGAAAAATCTTTTTATCTTGGTAAAGTCTTCTCCATTTTCACAGATGAGTTAATAGCAATTTTAATGGCTATTCAGTATGTTATTAATGTTCCCTTTAACTTTTATGGTGTTCTTTTTTAGTGTGGATACTAAATATGTTCTTCAAGCTTTAGAATCTCAGAAAGTAAAAACACCGGGCTGAAATCATTACAGAAATTAGAATACTTATTCATATTCTTATATCAAGAGGTATCACAGTTGATTTTTGTTGAATTCCATCTCATTGCTCGATATCTGGAAACGAATGGGATGATCGTACTGCTCGGGCAGGAGCAAAAAACTCTGTGAATTCCACGGATGTTCTCATTCCCTGGAGTTTGCAAGAAGGTTATTCTCTCTTACAAAGAGCTTCTTTCGACTATGTTGATAAAATCTACAAAGAATCCATGCTTCCCCAAATACATAAACCTGAATCTTCCATACAATGTTGTTTAAAATACCAATCATGGAAGTTTCGGGTAAGGGATTCTTTGGTAAATTAACGCGTTACCACTGTTCCTCTCTACATCGTATGTGCTTCATGCTCTATCCTCCATCCCACCCCCACCCCACCCCACCCCCATCTTGCATTGCAAAAGGGCAGCCATTCAGTGGCCTCAAATAGGGTTATTGTTGAGAGTTATGACCTTGCTTGGTCAGTACTCAAGTATCTACCAAGGGCATTGACTCTTGCAAAAAGGTGGTCGTTGCAGTGGCCGATACTGGAAATAAAGAATGGCTGCTCTTTACACAACTGACGTAGTGTAACGTTTTACAATTACATTAGACCCTGTATGTTATGCATGCCCTGCCACACCGATAGGTGAAGTGCCCGGTTAAGGTCTCTGTACACGTGAACACGTTTCACTCTTTTCCCCATGGCAACACAGTCACAGCTGTTTCGGGAGGAACGTTTAGTTCATTTTTTATATTTTCATAAGTTTTGTCAAGCCAACTTTAGTTTACCATAAGTACCTTTTCATAAATAATAGTCAAGAATATAATTGTAGTATGTGCGTAAATTAGTTTTATTCAGCGACAGTTGCTAGAGTTTCACTCATGGGCGATTTTTTGTTTATGTTCTCGATACTAAGTGAATTGCTTAAGAACTTGTTCTAGTAAAATTATGTTTCATGATACAGCTCAACAACAACAAAAGTTTGTACAATTAATCTGATGAAAGAAATATATTTGAAATACTATGTAGGACATGCTGCCAAAATATTTAAAGGACGTGCTTGGTGCATTTTGTTTATCTAAGATTTCTAGATTCAGATTTTTAACTAAATAGATCGACTTTGTGTGCGACGGAATTGCTGTGCAGTAATAGGCCAGCCATTTATAAAATACGACTTGCATATCAGTGTATTCCTATGGGGAAAGAGTGAGAGAGAGAATTGTCACGTGTGCTGAGACCTTTCCGAGTGTTAAGTCCTTTCGCGACCATTTTTGTCCTCTCGCGGATACCGCGATCTACACTATAAGCCTAGGGTCTCCAATAATATTCTTGATCAGCATGTCACAGCCTATATTAAGAGTGGACTATCACTGTGTTGCCTTGGGGAAATAGAAATGTCTCGTGAATAGTGTTAGCGTGTACACAGGCCTTTAAATATGACTTGCAGCTCACTGTGTTGACATAGGGAAATCGAAATATATTGTGAATCGTGTTAGCATGTACACAGACCTTTAAATATGACTTACAGCTCACTGTGTTGCCATGGGGAAATATAAATGTATTGTGGATAGTGTTAACGTGTACACAGACCTTTAAATATGACTTACAGCTCACTGTGTTGCCATGGGCAAATAGAAATGTATTGTGGATATTGTTAACGTGTACACAGACCTTTAATATGACTTACAGCTCACTGTGTTGCCATGGGCAAATAGAAGTATCTTGTGAATAGTGTTAACGTGTACACAGACCTTTACGACTACTTGCATCATTATAAATGTGTTGCCATAGGCAAAGAGCGAAAACTGTTCACGTGAACAGACACCTTTAAGCGATGCGCCAGTGTCCACATAATCCAATCAGTGCTTGAAGTCAATTAGTCCGCGCATGTTGTAAAGGAATACCCTGCGAAAATAAAACGACATCACCCGCCTGAATGCTTGATGTGCAGTGGATGTAATCGAATCAGAGATTGAGCTACAGGAGAGAGAAATCGTCTTCATTCGATGAGATGGATGCAGTGAGAGAGAGAAAGAGAGAGAGAGGGAGGAGAGAGAGGAGAGAGAGAGAGAGAGAGAGGAGAGAGAGAGAGAGAGAGAGAGAGAGATGAGAGAGGAGAGAGGAGAGATAGGGGGGGATAGAGGGGCGAGAGAGAGAGAGAGCGGGAGAGAGGGAGAGGGGAGGGAGGGAGATATAGAGACAGCAGAGAGAGAGAGAGAGAGACAGAGAGGGGGAGAGAGAGAGAGAGACAGACTAGAGAGAGACAGAGAGAAGAAGAGAGAGAGAGAGAGAGGAAGAGAGAGAGAGACAGAGAGAGAGAGAGAGAGAGAAAGACGGATAGAGTAGATGCGAGAGAGATGAGAGAGATGAGAGGCTCGACACGCATGAGAGGAGAGAGAGAGCGAGAGAGATTGAGAGAGAGAGAGAGAGAGAGAAGAGAGAGAAAGACGAAAGATAGACGTAGAGAGAGGAGAATGAAAAGGGAGAGAGAATGAGAGAAAGACACTAACACTGACAGAGAGATACATATTTATTTGTGAAGGCCATCGGACGCCAGACCATTGAGAGAGAGGAGAGAGAGAGAGAGAGAGAGAGAGAGAGAGAGAGAGAGAGAGAGAGATCACACAACACACAGAGGGAGAGAGAGAGAGGTGAGAGAGAGAGAGAGAGAGAGAGAGAGATGAAGGGGGGGCAGGGGGGGGGGCAGAGACAGAGAGAGATATATATTGAACATAAAGGTAGCAAAGCGGGAGAGAGAGAGAGATGAGAGAGAGAGAGAGAGAGAGAGAGAGAGAGAGAGAGAGAGAGAGAGGGGGGGGGAGAGTGGGGGAGAGACAGAGAGAGAGAGAGAAATGCGGAGAAGAGAGACAGAGAGAGAGAGAGAGAGAGAGAGAGACACACACACAACACAGACAGAGAGACAGAGAGGGGAGAGAGAGAGAAGAGAGAGAGAGAGGAGAGCGGAGAGAGAGAGGAAAGCTAGAGAGAGGAGAGAGAGGAGAGAGATGGGGGGGACAGAGAGAGAGAGATATAGAGACATAAAGGTAGCAAAACAGGGAGAGAGAGAGAGAGAGAGAGAAGAGAAGAGAGAAAGAGAGAGAGAGAGAGAGAGACGAGAGAGAGAGAGAGACAGAGAGAGATGAGAGAGAGAGAGAGAGTAGAGAGAGAGACAGAGAGAGAGAGAGGAGAGAGCGAGAGAGAGAAAGGCAGAGAGATAGAGAGAGGAGGACACACACACAGAGGGGAGAGAGATAGAGAGAGAGAGGAGAGAGAGAGAGAGAGAGAGAGAAAGAGGGGGGGGGACAGAGAGAGAGAGAGAGAGAGAAGAGAGAGAAGAGAGAACAGAGATAGAGAGAGAGACACGCACACAGAGAGGGAGAGAGAGAGAGAGAGATGAGAGAGCAGAGAGAGAGAGAGAGGAGAGAGAGAGACCGGAGAGGGAGAGAGGAGAGAGAGAGATTGATGAGAGAGAGAGACAAGAGCAGAGAGGAAAGAGAGAGAGACAGAGACCACAGAGAGGAGAGAGGAGAGATGGAGACGAGAGAGAGAGAGAGAGAGAGAGAGAGAGAGAGAGAGAGAGAGAGAGAGAAATTCAAAACTTTGAAAACTTAAACTTTATTTCCCAAAGATAAAGATTTTAGGAAACGCCTAGTCTTCCAATCTGTCCTTGAGAGAGAGAGAGAACAATGAACAATGAACAGACGTTTTAATGAACCGGGCCATCTGCCCATGTCAAAGGGAACAGTGGGAAGGGGGGGACTGCTAAATCAAACCCAAACAAGGGGGGGGGGGGATCCATATGAGAGAGAGAGAGAGAGAGAAAAAGACAAAGACAGAGACAGAGAGACAAAAGACAGACAGACAGACAGAGACTGAAAAGACAGACAGACAGAGGCACATACAGGGGGAAAGCAGACAGATAGGAAGAAACAGACAGAAACATACAGGCAGAAAAGAGGAGAGGTGTGTGTGTGTGTTGTGTGTGTGTGTGTGTGTGTGTGTGTGTGTGTTGTGTGTGTGTGTGTGTGTGTGTGTGTGTGTGTGTGTGTGTGTGTGTGTGTGTGAGAGAGAAGGACAGTGAAAGGGGCGAATATAAAAAATGGTAAATGTAAGAGTAACAAGTGCAACGCCGAGCGGCTGCAAAGTCCCCTCGCAGCATCGCCGAGCTACTCCGAAATCGGAATGTGTCGGTTGTACACATACATAAAAACGCATCAAAACAGCACGTAACTACATAAAAAAAACGCATCAAAAAGCACGTAAGTGAATAGTTTTTTTTTATATATAGCCTTGGGGTTCGGACCCGTGATTTGAGCGCGCGCGATCATGCGCACACATGCGCGCACAGAGAAAAATTCATGACAACTGTGTTTATAGACCATTCATCAAGAAATGTTGTGAAAAAAAACTGCATTGAAATACATGCAAAACTTCGCGAGATATTAGCGATTATGTGTTTCGGGGTTTGAACCCCGTAGCTGGCGCGACCTTGACCTTAATGTAAAACTAAATACATCAGTGGATAGCTTGCATCTTGGCAAACTAGTATACCAAATTTGATGATGATACACTGAATAGTTTTTGAGAAAATCGGACGAATAGCCGGGCGGACGGAGGCACGCCGGACGGACGGACACCGGACGGACGGACCAGACAAAAACAATAGCTCCCCGAACCTTCGGCTCGGGGACTAACAAAAAGTACAAGGGGTGTGGGGGGGTGTGGAGAGGGGGGA
>CM065709.1:7638470-7640970 GCA_017654935.2 Phymorhynchus buccinoides | reverse complement strand
GACACATAGAGACGGGGACACATAGAGACGGGGACACACAGAGATAGGGACACATAGAGATGGGGACACATAGAGATGGGGACACATAGAGATAGGGACACACAGAGATAGGGACACATAGAGATGGGGACACATAGAGACGGGGACACATAGAGACGGGGACACATAGAGACTGGAGACACATAGAGACGGGGACATATAGAGACGGGGACACACAGAGACAGGGAAACATAGAGACGGGGACACATAGATACAGGAACATACAGAGACAGGGACACATAAAGACGGGGACACATAGAGACGGGGACACATAGAGACAGGGACACATAGATACAGGGACACACAGAGACGGGGACACAAAGAGACGGGGACACATAGAGACGGGGACACATAGAGACGGGGGCACATAGAGACAGGGACACATAGAGACGGGGACACATAGAGATGGAGACACATAGAGATGGGGACACATAGAGACGGGGACACATAGAGACGGGGACACATAGAGACGGGGGCACATAGAGACGGGGACACATAGATACAGGGATACACGGAGACGGGGACACAAAGAGACGGGGACACATAGAGACGGGGATACATAGAGACAGGGACACATAGAGACAGGGACACATAGAGACGGGGACACATAGATACAGGGATATACGGAGACGGGGACACATAGAGACGGGAACACAAAGAGACGGGGGCACATCGATCGAAGCGTGATCCGTTCACCGTGAGTCTTGATGACAAAGCCTTCAATATTCATGTTCTGGCGTAGTACCCATAGTTCCCATCAATCTAATCTCTCTCTCTCTCTCTCTCTCTCTCTCTCTCTCTCTCTCTCTCTCTTCTCTCTCTCTCTCTCTCTCTCTCTCTCTCTCTCTCTCTCTCATGTTAGTGCTAGTGAAAGAAGAATCATTCACTTTTGTCCTGTTTTCATTTATTACATTATGTGTGTATAATATGCGCACCCTCAATGTTATAGGCCGGAGGTCTGACATTAAAACATTTTTGAGTTTGAGTCTCTCTCTCTCTCTCTCTCTCTCTCTCTCTCTCTCTCTCTCTCTCTCTCTCTCTCTCTCCTCTCTCTCTCTCTCTCTCTCTCTCTCTCTCTCTCTCTCTCTCTCAAATCTCTCTCTCTCATCTCTCTCTCTCTCTCCTCTCTCTCTCTCTCTCTCTCTCTCTCTCTCTCGTCTCTCTCTCTCTCTCTCTCTCATCTCCCTCTCTCTCTCTCTCTCTCTCTCTGAGCTGGTCGTTTACTAAACATCAGTTAATGATCGTGTGTGCTGCACCTTTATCTTAAAGGGGCACCCTGACGGATGCGTTTTTGCAAGAAACATGTCGAGATCACCAAGAAAACACCCTTTACACTAGAGATCGCAACACTCACTTTGCTCTGGTTTCCTAGAAATCAAACCGTCAAATCGACGATTCCTTCTTGGCGGACGTGCTGGAAGTCAGATTGTTTTTAAGTGAAAGAGAAGGCATGTGTGCATGTGTCTTCTCTTTTCTAATGGCCGCCTGAGTTGGACCAAATCGTTTGCACAACATTTCCACAATACATGCCTTTATTTTTAATACAGTTTTCATACAGTTTACCAAAAGGAGTTTCGCTCACAACAAAGGAAATAACTCCAATTTGTTTTTTACTGCACTAAAAAGAAGAAAAAGTTTCAACCACTCTTGAGTGGCCTCCACCCACCCCATCCAAAATGGCTTCTCTCTCTCTCTCTCTCTCTCTCTCTCTCTCTCTCAATCTTCTCTCTCTCTCCTCTCTCTCTCTCTCTCTCTGTCTCCATCTCTCTCTCTCTCTCTCTCTCTCTCTATTACATTATGTGTGTATAATATGCGCACCCTCAATGTTATAGGCCGGAGGTCTGACATTAAAACATTTTTGAGTTTGAGTCTCTCTCTCTCTCTCTCTCTCTCTCTCTCTCTCTCCTCTCTCTCTCTCTCTCTCTCTCTCTCTCTCTCTCTCTCTCTCTCTCTCTCTCTCTCTCTCTCTCTCTCTCTCTCTCTCTCTCCACCCGGGCAACTCCGCCAAGGAGGAATCGCCCGGTTTTTGACGGTTTGATGTCTAGGAAACCAAAGCAAAGTGAGCGTTCCGATCCTTGAAAAGGCTGTCTTTTCTGGTGATCTCGACGTGTTTCTTGCACAAAAAACCCTCATCCGTCAGGGTGCCCCTTTAATGAGAGAGGGAGGGAGGGAGGGGAGGGGAGGTGGTAATGAGTGATCGGGGGGAGGGGGGGGGGGGGTATTTAGCGTGGATGGAGAGGGGATATAGGAGATTATGATGGGCGTTAACCCCAACACTGCCAAAGTAAATCTGAGAAATTATCGATTTTCTTAGTATTCTAAAAATGTAACAATAGAACGAATAATACAATCTCAGTTATAAGCTGAGCGCTGTTCCCCTAGTCTGAAGGACTAAAAAGTTGGTACATTTGAAATGCAGAGTAGTTTGCTTTGATAAAACTTTTTGGTGTCCAGTGTCTGT
>CM065709.1:7623470-7633470 GCA_017654935.2 Phymorhynchus buccinoides | reverse complement strand
TTATTAGGTATTTAGGTACTTTCTAGTCACAGAGGCGTCTCTGTGAAATTCGGGTTGCTCCCACCTGGAGAGCACGTCGCAGCCAGAGACGCGCCACCCTTTTTTAGTTTTTTTTTGTTTGCATGCAATTTTTTTTAGACTGATGAGGAAGCGAGGGGGTAGAGCAAATGATAACTTTTTCGTTGCCACTGGGTTTAACGTGTGCTAAGTACATGGGCACACGGTGACCTCGGTTTATCGTCTCATCCGAAAGACTCCACGTTCAAAGGCCTGGTGCAAAGTGAGAGGAAAAAGTCCCCTTGTACCCAGGTTCGAACTCGGGTTTACTTGACACGAGGCGAACGCGTTACCACTGCGCCACTCTCCACCTAGGGTAGACCCCAATACAGTCATCAAATAAATATGCAACTTGTACAATATCCTAAGTACCGATATCTAGGCCAGGTTCGAAAATGAAGGTCATTGGTCAAAGGTCAAGGTCAGGTTCGTTACCTGCTGCGATCGAGGTGAAGCGCTGCAGCCAAAGATACCCCCACCCCTCCCCAACTTCCACCCACCCCTCCCACCCCCCACCACACCACACACAACAAGACACGGAAAGTACATACGGTTTACCGAATTTCGCATACATTTGCATAAATTAGCGTACGATTTGCATAATTATTAGGAATGGGTTATTTTATTCAAATCAGAGAGTTCCACTCATTTGCACGCGGTGTGACTGTTCCCCCCACAAAAGGAAGCACAAAACGGGTATTTGCTTTATCTGTCCGTCTGTCTGTCTGTCTGTCTGTCCGTTTGTCTGTCTGTCTGTCTGTCTGTTCGTCTGTCTGGTTGATTCTCCTCGCTCTCTTTTCTCTCTCCGTCGGTTTTGGTGAATTTTATTTTTAAGGTCCCCCCGTGGGGATACCGGGGGGGGGGGGGGGGTGTCTTTTGTCAAAAATAGTTCACCCACCTTCTGGAAGCTCTGTGCTTGTAACTTCCTCTAATCTGCCAACTCTCTTTGACTCTGCCTTTTCCCTTTGCTTTCTATCATCCACAATATTTCCGACTTATTATTGGCCCATTCTCCTGCCTTTTTTCACCAACAACAAAAAAGAATCTTGCTTCTCCTTCGAGCTCCTCCGAAATCGGAATGTGTCGGCTGTACGCAGCGGGGAGACCAGTGAAAACTGAAGACCGGACACATACGTGCCTTACCCATTATGGCCATATGGCCTGGGAACGCAGAAGAAGAAGAAGAAGATTTTAAACGTATTAATGTTATTCCATCTCTTCCTGTTCGTTCTGTTCTGTCTGTCTGTCTGTCTGTCTGTCTGTTTGTCTGTTTAGATGTATGTAAGTTTATTTGACTTTACTGTAAAATTTAAAATGAAATCAGTCACCTCTCCTCTCTCTCTCTCTCTCTCTCCCTCATTCTCTCTCTCT
Organism: Phymorhynchus buccinoides; assembly: GCA_017654935.2. Classification (NCBI taxonomy): domain Eukaryota; kingdom Metazoa; phylum Mollusca; class Gastropoda; order Neogastropoda; family Raphitomidae; genus Phymorhynchus; species Phymorhynchus buccinoides. The sequence goes on along the minus strand of CM065709.1, from coordinate 7,632,042 downwards.
CTCTCTCTCTCTCTCTCTCTCTCTCTCTCTCTCTCTCTCTCTCTCTCTCTCTCTCTCTCTCCTCTCTCTCTCTCTCTCTCTCTCTCTCTCTCTCTCTCTCTCTCTCTCTCTCTCTCTCTCTCTCTCTCTCTCTCTCTCTCTCTCTCTCTCTCTCTCTCTCTCTCTCTCTCTCTCTCTCTCTCTCTCTCTCTCTCTCTCTCTCTCTCTCTCTCTCTCTCTCTCTCTCTCTCTCTCTCTCTCTCTATCCCCCCCTCTCTCTCTCTCTGGAAGAATAGGCTTGCCTAAAATCTCAATCCCCCTCTCCTCTCTCTCTCAAAGCTTTTCAGTCTCTTTCTCTCTCTCTCTCTCCCTCCCTCTCTCTCTCTCCCTCTCCCTCTCCACCCCTCTCTCTCTCTCTCTCTCTCTCTCTCTCTCACTGGCCTAAAATCTCTCTTGAGTAACTCTCTCTCTCTCAGTCTCTCAAGGCTCTCTCTCTCTCCCTCTCTCTCCTCTCTCTCTCTCTCTCTCTCTCTCTCTCTCTCTCTCTCCTCTCTCTCTCTCTCTCTCTCTCTCTCTCTCTCTCTCTCTCTCTCTCTGTTAGTTTTGTGATATCAATGTCAATGTAAAATCTTTTCCGGACCCCATTTGTGCATTGTGCATGTAGCCTAACTGAGAAATACGGTCGAAGTGACGGGGTTTCTTTGGAGCGAGAATCTGTCTGTCTCTCTGTCTGTCTCTCTGTCTGTCTCTCTGTCTGTCTGTCTGTCTCTCTGTCTGTCTGTCTGTCTCTCTGTCTGTCTGTCTCTCTCTCTGTCTGTCTGTCTGTCATTCAATTTAGATCATCTAACTCGATATATCCGGGGTTATGGTTCTACGCGTTTTTCCTCGAAGTTTCTTCAGTTATCGTTCCTTAAAAACTCTTCTTTGCTAAAGGTCAACCTAGCTCGCCAATTTGACCGCCAGGTGGCAACCAACTCAATAGGGGCTTATCTCGTGATATCTTTAGTTGGGGGTATTCAATTCAATTCAATTCGATTCGAACAATTTTAATGACTAGGCCTTCTGCCCGTATCATAGGGAGGCTGGGGGAGGGGGTTATAATGACACATAACATTTGCATCAAAAACTAGAAAATAACACAAATGTTTGTGGATTTAAACATTTTAAGCAAAAATAAACAAATTAGTAAGTAAATAAATGAACAGATATAAATGAATAGGTAAGTTAAAGAGAAAAACAGCAACAAATAATCCAATATGATATTGATTCGATGAAACAGATGGTTAAACAATCAATTAGCCAGAACAAGTCGATTACAAATTATACCAAACTATTAAACTATCAAACAACCAATCATCCATTATTAATTAATAGATAATCAGATCAAGTAAGCAGTCCAACATCAATCAGCCACCGATACTTAATAAATGCACCAAACTAATTCAACAAACCACCATTAATCAACAAATTTACCAGGTAAGCCATCAACAGAGTGGTCAATAATTAGTTGGGGGTAGAGAAAGAGAGAGAGATAGTGATGGACTGTCCTCATCTCTCATCTCTCTCTCTCTCTCTCTCTCTCTCTCTCTCTCTCTCTCTCTCTCTCTCTCTCTCTCTCTCTCTCTCTCTCTCTCTCTCTCTCTCTCTCTCTCTCTCTCTCTCTCTCTCTCTCTCTCTCTCTCTCTCTCTCTCTCTCTCTCTCTCTCTCTCTCTCTCTCTCTCTCTCTCTCTCTCTCTCTCTCTCTCTCTCTCTCTCTCTCTCTCTCTTTATCCCCAACTAAGAATAATTATAGAGAGGATTAGCCCCACTCGAGCGTTATATCCACCTGGCGGTCAAAACAGTCAGCTAAGCCGCTCATTATTGCAGATCCAATTAGGAGCCGGAACACAAGGGGATATCATTTTAGGTGTCAAAGTCAAGTCAAAGTCCATTTCACTCGCGCTCTGTCAAGCTTTTCAAAGGATAATATTCGTTTTTTAATAATATGGGGGCCTTTGCAGAGTCGGTTAATACTTTTTTTTGGTATCTTTATTACTCAGAAATGTCTCATTATGTGCCTGTGGTGGAAGGCCGGAGAACGTTAAACAAATTTCTTCATTCAGTCAGTCATGCTTTAAACAAGCAAAAAGCAACAACAACAAACTCACGCTCATTTATCTGTAGAAAAGATAGGCACTGGAAAAAAATTGAAAAACAATGTTGCATTTTTTTTACATAAAAAGTGCTTTGTCGTGATGGTTTGTAGAAGAAGAAAAACGTTTTCGTTCTGGATTTGTTTTTGTTTTTTTACGATCAACGTACTTTGTTATTGTGTTGTGTATGATCTGTGCGTGTGTGTGTGTGTGTGTGTGTGTGTGTGTGTGTGTGTGTGTGTGTGTGTGCGTGCGTGTGCGTGCGTGTGCGTGCGTGTGCGTGCGCGTGTGTGTGTGTGTGTGTGTGTGTTCAGCGGCTGGCAAGCTGTTTGGAAGCTTGTAGTTCGTCCGCGGTGGTCTGTCACTCCCAAGCACATTGATTGATTAAAAAAAATATATAATAACAATTTATTATTCAATTAATAATCATACGGTATTATAATATGTAAATACTAATCACATTCTGGATGGTTTCTGGGCAACGGGTTTGAATTTCTCTTCTTTTTTTTTCTTTTTTTTGGTAGAAAATGCTTTCTGGTGCGTTCGTGGTTAGCGTAGTTCCTTCTCGAAGTCAATGGGAAAAAACTAAGAAAGAAAACAAAAGGAAAACAGAACAAAATACATACTCTACATGGGGTTCGTTTCACAAGGATTAACGTTACGTTGCGCTCGCGCAAATCGGCCACAAAAAAAAGGTCTAAAAAACCCCACCCTTGTTTGCCGATAGTTCGCGTGGCGTTTTGTTCTTGCCAAACACCGAGCAAGCGGCGAACTATCCGGAACTAGTAGGGGGTGAATACGTTTCTTGTTGTTGATTGGTCCGTTGAAGTTTGTTTAAAATTAAAAAAAACAAATTTACCAATCAGACAAGAGCTTGTAATATTCTTCCGCAAACGTTTTCTAAAGTGTTTCTTAGGCCCCTTTTTGGCGTAAGCGTTATTCGCGCGGCGACCGTAATCTAGAGAAACTCAACCCTGGACATTGTTTTTAGTTTTAATTTAAGACCCCACACTTCTAATCCAGCATGAGTTGACAAAGGCCAGATTTCGGTACCCAAATTGTAATGGCATGTGTTTATTTTCTAGTGGTCCAATCACCATGAAATTTGGCAGGAATGTGCCAAAGACACCACACTCTTAATGCAATGTTTTGTGGAAGTCTGTGATAAACAGATATAGGAGGGGGATTTTTGTTTTGTTTTAAATGTAGGGGAAGACGGGGTAAAAAGCGCATGGGCGGGTAAGAAGCCCACCCCAATTATCTCATGAAATAAAGAAAATTTCAGTCAAATTTGCCCATGAGACGAATGCTAGACATTAACGCTCGTCTCATGGGCAAAATGAGACTGAAATTTGCTTCATTTCATGAAATAATTGGGGTGGGCTTCTTACCCGCCCATGCGCTTTTTACCCCGTCTTCCCCTAGTGTTTTAAGTTTCCAAAAAACGATTTTTTGGTGAAAATCTGGGTAGGGTTTCCTATTGCTTTGAAATTTGGCATGCAGATTGCAGGGGCCAATGCCAATGGCTGGTACTAACATTGTTCAATTCTGCTAACAATAACTTTGTTTATCAATGATCATAATGTGTGATCATCCATTAAAAAAAGTTAAAAATCTGTGCGCGAGCTGTTGACTTACTTTTGACAGTAGGGCTAAGATTTTAGTACCAGCCATTTTTACTGTGTTTACATGCATGCACATAAAAGATGAAGCACTTTGTTTTAAAAAATTTTTACAAACTGTTTTCAAGAGAGTCGGTAGTAATTTGTATTTGCTTTCCGCAACATTTTTAAACAAAATTTTGTCCCCTCCTATTTCTGTTTATCATAAACTTACAAAAAGCATTGCATTAAGAGTGTGGTGTCTTTGGCACATTCCGGCCAAATTTCATGGTGATTGGACCACTAGAAAATAAACACATGCCATTACAATTTGGGTACCAAAATCTGGGTAGGGATTTCCCAAGCTGCAAACAATTCCCCAACTGTGTATTTTGTCTGCTTTGCTTTTTCGTCTGTTTAGTTTTTCACCGACTCTGAGAAGGAACTACGCTAATCTTGAATTATTATGTTTAATTTGTTTTCATCTTTCGACCAATGAGCGATCGAGACAGCTTGTTGTTGGGGCAATCACGTGACTTGTCTCGGGCGTGCGAAAATACGTGTTGCTTGGCGACGAGATTTTAAAATAATAGGGTTGCTGTCCATTGATTTGTGAATCGAAGAACTAGCTAAAAGAACATGAAAATGAAAATAATAATAAATAAAAAAATAATGCTATCGTTGTGGCGATTCCTTGTAGATTTTGTTTTGTTGCTAGGTTACGAGATATGGTTAAATCGGTGTTTTTTACATGTTTCTGTGTTTGGTTCTTCTCAACTGTGGAGTATTTTGTGACATTATGTATCATGTATCGACATTATGTATCGTTTAGTGTTGAGTCTTGACGAGAGATAGAAACATTATGTTATCTAAACCAGAGACAACATCTGTTTATCTTATTTCGCCTTGGTGATGATGATGATGATGATGATGATGATGATTATGATGGTGGTGATGGTGGCGATGGTGATGATGATGATGATGATGATCATGCCGATGATGACGATGATGATGATGATGATGATGATGATGATGATGATGATGATGATGATGATGATGATGATGGTGATGATGGTGGTGGTGGTGGTGGTAATGATGATGATGATGATGATGATGGTGATGGTGATCGTGATGATGATCATGATGATTATACACACACGCATACAGAGAGAGAGAGAGAGAGACGCATACAGAGAGAGAGAGAGAGAGAGAGAGAGAGAGAGAGAGAGAGAGAGAGAGAGAGAGAGAGAGAGAGAGAGAGAGAGAGAGAGAGAGAGAGAGAGAGAGAGAGAGAGAGAGAGAGAGAGAGAGAGAGACGAACGAACGAACGAACGAACGAACGGACGAAATGTTATTTATTCAGGGTAATGAGATAAGCTAATTAATTCCAGTTTTTTTTTCACTCAGCCCTGAGGCAAGAGAGAGAGACAGAGACAGAGTGACAGAGAAAGAGTTGTGATAAATATATTATTATTATTTATATATTTTTTCCCCACAACAAGTCTGTGTATGTCAAGTCACAGTGACACAAAGTAACATTGACTGTTGATGATTTGTGTGGTGCCATAAAGTCAATAGACCTACACAAAGATGTTAATATTTGTGTGCTACCCTACACACAGCAACCTGTGTGATGCTTTGTGTGTTTACAAAGTTATCACCGATTATGAATTGATAAGTTTCGGTGATAACTCTTTGTGTGTGTGTGTGTGTGTGTGTGTGTGTGTGTGTGTGTGTGTGTGTGTGTGTGTGTGTGTGTGTGTGTGTGTGTGTGTGTGTGTGTGTGTGTGTGTGTGTGTGTGTCTGTGTGTGTGTGTGTGTGTGTGTGTGTCTGTGTCTGTGTGTGTGTGTGTGTGTGTGTGTGTGTGTGTGTGTGTGTGTGTGTGTGTGTGTGTGTGTGTGTGTGTGTGTGTGTGTCTTTGCATAAAATAATCAGGCCTACACAAATATGCCAATGTTTGTGTGATGATACAAAGCTTTGTGATTTTCTTTGTGTGTATGCTTACACAAAGCTATGCGCGACGCTAAACTAATACATTTTGATGGTAGCTGTTTGTATGATTGTAGGCCTACAAAAAAAACAGCAGGCCTACACAAAGCTGTTAATGTTTGTGTGGTGATGCATACGCAGACAAAGCTTTGTAATTTGCTTTGTGTGTGTGCTTACGCAAAGCTATAGCCGACGCTAAATGAATACATGTTGTTGGTAGCTGTTTGTGTGATGGTAAAAAAAGAAACAGGCCTACACAAAGCTGTTAATGTGTGTGTGATCATGATGCATAGACACACAATTAAAGCTTTGTGATTTTCTTTGTGTGTGTGCTTACGCAAAGCTATAACCGACGCTAAATTAATGCATGTTGGTGATAGCTGTTTCTATGATTGTAGGCCTACAAAAAAAACCCAGGCTTACACAAAGCTGTTAATGTTTGTGTTATGATGCATACACACACAAAGCTTTGTGATTTTCTTTGTGAGTATGCTTACACAAAGATATAACTGACGGTAAATGAATACGTTCTGGTGGTAGCTGTTTGTGTGATGGTAAAAAAACCACCACATACCTACACAATGCTGTTAATGTTTGTGTGATGATGTATACACACACAAAGCTTTGTGATTTTCTTTGTGAGTATGCTTACACAAAGATATAACTGACGGTAAATGAATACGTTCTGGTGGTAGCTGTTTGTGTGATGGTTAAAAAAAAAACCACATACCTACACAATGATGTTAATGTTTGTGTGATGATGTATACACACACAAAGATTTGTGATTTTCTTTGTGTGTATGCTTACGCAAAGCTATAACCGACGCTACATTAATACATTTTGGAGGTAGCTGTTTGCGTGATGGTAGCAAAAATAACTGACCTTTAATGTTTGTGTGATGATGTATGCACACACAAAGCTATGTGGTCTTCTTTGTGTGCATGCTTACGCAAAGCTGTAACCGACGCTAAATGAATACGTGTTGGTGGTAGCTGTTTGTGTGATGGTAAAACCAAACCACACAGACACAGGCCTACACAAAGCTGTTAATGTTTGTGTGATGATGCAAAGCTTTGTGATTTTCTTTGTGTGTATGCTTACACAAAGCTGTAACCGACGCTAAATTAATACATTTTGATGGCAGTTTTTTGTATGATTGTAGGCCTACACAAAAACACAGGCTTACACAAAGCTGTTAATGTTTGTGTGGTGGTGTATGCACACACAGAGTTTTTGTGATTGTCTGTGTGTGTATGCTTACACAAAGCTATAACCGACGCTAAATAAATACGTGTTGGTGGTAGCTGTTTGCGTGGTGGTAAGAAACACACAGACACAGGCCTGTGATGTATGCACACACAAAGCTTTGTGATTTTATTTGTGTGTGTGCTTACACAAAGCTTTGACTGATACGGAATCAGTCAGTCCGGGTGGAAACTATTTGCCTGATGGTGTATAAAATAAACAGGGCACCACAAGGCGTTTGATGTTTGTGTGTTCATATATACACACACGAAGCTTTGTGATTCTCTGTGTGCGTGCGTGCGTGTGTGTGTGTGCGCGCGCGTGCGTGCGTGCGCGTGCGTACGTGCGTGCGTGCGTGCGTGCGTGCGTGTGTGTGTGTTTCCACCAAGTCGTAATTGATGCTGGATTTTAAATATTTGGTGAAAACCTTTCTTGTTTTTGCTCACCAGTTATTGTTTTTTCTTCCTGAAAAGGTTCTAGGAATGCAAAATGGTGTTTTACGTCCTCTCGGTCATAGACACATATGAGACATCAAAAGGTTCTAGTGGAGTAAACGGGCTTATGGTTATGTGAATGTTATGTAACTGAATATTATGATTGTTACAATTAACTATATATCTGGGGTAACAAAATGAACACTATAAACTCATATTGTGACTCATATATAAACCATGTTATTGTATATATATACATATATTCAAACTATCGTATTAATTTATTATATTATACTATAGTAACAAATTATGTTGTAAATATTTGCACACACACAGTGCTGTTATTAATGCATAATACATTGCTGCGTGTGATATCATACAGTATGCATTACTGTTTTGTTGTATACAATATTATAATATTGTGTACGACATTGATAAACATTTTACAATATTGTATTATTGTGTGTGATTAATCTTATAATGTTATCTGTTTACTATTGTTTCATATGTGCTACATTATTTATATGTGAATTGAAAAACAAAATACATTGTCATGAGTTACACATGACACCGTTATTGTATGTGTATGTTCGTTCATCGTCTATTACATATAAAAACTAAATTAATATCATAATTATGAGATCTATTTCACACCAAAAATGTCGCATAGTATGTTTTCGAATGATAGCTTTTTCTGTGGAAAGCATATGACACGTTTTTGCTTAATTTGTTCGTTTTTGTTATTTGTTGGTTTTTTGGCTGATGATGTGAGTATGTTCAGCATAGATTATGACCTTATGTTTAAAAACAAAGTAATCGGCTTTCCCTTAGTCTTGTATTCCACACCTTCCTTTTTTTTTTGACTTTGTGACTATGTTTTTCTTTGGGTTTTTTTTGTGTGCTGATGATGTGATTATGTTCCATATAGATAATGACCTTATGTTTAAAAACAAAGTAATCGGCTTTCCCTTAGTCTTGTACTTCCCTTTTTTCTTGACTTTGTGACTGTTTTTCTTTGGGGGGGTCTTGTGTGCTGATGATGTGATTATGTTCCATATAGATTATGACCTTAATTAAGTTTAAAAACAAAGTAATCGGCTTTCCCTGAGTCTTGTACTTCCCTTTTTTTTGACTTTGGGACTATGTTTTTTCTTTGGGGGGGTTTTGTGTGCAGATGATGTGATTATGT
>CM065709.1:7600970-7613470 GCA_017654935.2 Phymorhynchus buccinoides | reverse complement strand
CTCCGGGCATTGCCCTCCAGGATCGTTCCCACCATCCATCTTTATATCTACTAATGTCCCATAATTATGGGTCTGTTCCAGACCGGAGGACGTTTTCAAGCAGAATTCCATCACAACACTGGCATGAGATTGAGGAATTATGAGTCAAACATCCCCGTGGGGATACCGGGGGGTCTTTCGTAAAAATAGTTCCCCCACCTTCTGGAAGTTCTGTGCTTGTAACTTCCTCTAATCTGCCACTCTCTTTGACTCTGCCTTTTCCCTTTGCTTTCTATCATCTACTATCTTTCTGACTTATTGGCCCATTCTCCTGCCTTTTTTTAAAAAAAAAAAAAAAATCTTCCAAATAATTTTTTTCTCCTTTGAGCTCCTCCGAAATCAGAATGTGTCGGCTGTACGCAGCGGGGAGACCAGCGAAAACTGAAAAACGGACATCTTACCCATCATGGCCATATGGCCTAGGAACGCAGAAGAAGAAGAAGAAACTGGAGTGGAAAATCCACCACTGCAGAGCTCACACTCTAACTGTACTATTGGCCCAAACATGAATTCAGCTAATAATGCCAACCAATGCTTGACACTTTCTGTGCAGCATGGTCAAAGGGAAGCAACCTCTTTCAGTAAAATTGCATGAGATGTACCACCACAGCTAGTTATTTCCCTTAGATTAGGAAGGATGAAAAAAAATGGTGTTTAAAAACGTCCTCTGGTCTGGAACAGACACATATGGAACATTTCATTTGTAGATACAAAGATGGTGGGACGATCAAAACGAACTTTCTTCTTCGTAAAATGAGCATGAAGTTGAAATACTTTTTTTATATAAAAAATGACTTAATTTCAAAATGAAAAAAATATTTACTTAGAAATTGAAATGCCCTAATTTACATTCTGAAAAAAAAAAACATTGATTTTTTTTTTTTTAAAAAAAAAAAAAAAAAATTTAAAAAAAAATAAATATCCAAAAACATTTATAACAGAATCTTGGCTATCAATAATCAGTCAAAACAATTAATATTTTTGAACATTTTCTAATTAAAAAACGGTGTAACAGGATTATGGCTACAAATAAACAACTACCGATACACAACATTCACCTAAAAAAACCGGCTCCTACGAAGTCCCAAACATACTGAAGGAATATACATAGTTGCAATGCATGAAAAAAAATCACAATATCAAAAACGAAACGCTGATTTTTTGATTTCAACAAACACAAAACAACCAAAGTACAGTGGTATAACCGTTCCCGTATATAATACCAGACTCTCCCTCCCACATAAGACCCTACTTCTCGGGAGACATTGCCCTTTTTTTTTGTAAGTATTAAAATTACCATCCCTCATAAGACCTTCAAAGACTTCATTTTGGAAAAATGTTAAGGGTCTTATAATGGGAGGTTTTCCACTGTATTTAATAATACTCTACAAAATCAACACATAACATCCAACATCCAATGGTTTGCATACTGAGGACAAGGTGTCCTGAACTTCTTCTACCTTGCAAGTTGCAAAGAAAACAGAGAAACGCGAACGGGTTAATCATTATGGCCATAGCGAGGCCTTGATAATAATCTCTCACAACACGCAAAAAAAGTTGAATAATTATCATCAAAAGTTAGTCCAGAAAGGAGAATTGTGCATAATGAATATACAGGGTTATATAAACAGATTTTTGGTAAAGGTCAAGATGTGTGCCACCACCACCCTACCATTTTCTCATTTCTTCGTGGTTGAAATTGTATTTTTTTTTTTCTTTTCCGTTTTTTTTTTTTTTTTTTTTTGTTTTTTTTTTTTTTTTGCCATTTCTATACCCATACAAGTAAAGCTGTATTTTGGGAAACCTTTTAGCTAATAAACCCTATTTTTGGAATACTAAACCCTATCCCTAACCCTATCCCCAATCCCTAACCCTAACATGAACCCTAACCAGACTCCCACTAATGTACTGCAGTACAAACACCGCGATTTTGTCCAGGTTGTGTTGGTCTCGTTGCGTTTTTTTCCGTCTTATAGGGTTTTTTTTTTTTTTTTCCTTTTTTTTTTGTTTTTCTTTTTTTTTCTTTTCTTTTCCGTCTTAATTAAGTGTCTTTTTTTTCCTTTTTTTTTATTTTTTTCAGTTTTTTGTTTGTTTTAAGAAAGGTTAGAACGGAAAAGTTTTGTATTTTCTTTTTTTTTTTTCTTGTTTCTTTTTTTATTATTTTTCTATTTTTTTTTTTTTTTTTTTCTATTTTTTTTTGTTTTTTTTTTTCTTTATTTTTTCTTCTTTTTTTTTTTTTTTTGTTCCCACTGGTGTTATTTATTTATTAGTTGGCGAGGTTCGCTAAAAATATCACGATCACTTTATGGCATTATGGGGTAAACAAAGCGGCGGTGACGGGCGCGGAAAACGGAACGGGGGATACAATTAGCGCAAGCCAAGCAGGGGGTGGGGTAGTGGGGGGGGGGTGGGCAAGGGGTATACTCTTTTCCAAAGATTCAATCATGGGGGAGAGTGGAAGAAGGGGGGGGTCTCAAAAAGTGATAGGAACTAAGATCGTCTTATACAGAAGACCCGCTTTTTATCAGATCCTATTTTCAAAGACCCTCCCACTGCAGTTCCATGAATGGAGTGGTGGGGAATTCGGTTCGATCGGGCAACGGGGGGGAAGTTTGGGATCGGTGTAGGGGGGGACAGTGTGTTTTTTCGGATTATATATAAGCGAAGTCCAAAGAAATGAGTTCACCCTCTCCAACAAAAATCGCGAAAACCATCTGTGGTTCAACGCAGTCTGCTTAGAAACGGAAATCTAGAGGCCGTGCAACCAACCCACGATTATAAAAATCCCTCCCACAGTGGTGCTGTGTGGTCGGGCTGAGTGATGGTGTGTGACTTTGAAAACTGTAGTATCTGTTGTGCGCGGTCAACGGGTGTGCTTATGCCGTTCTTGGGATTTCAACTAGCCGTAACGTGCGCATAAAGTGACTTTTAAATCCCGTGAATTTCCACGATTACTAGAAGATGCTGTACTAACAATTGAGTTCCGTCTAATGGCCCTTACTCTTGCGCTTTCGCTCACTCCCCCGGCGTTTGCGCATGGGTTATCATTTAACAAAAAATCCCCCGGGTTTTGAAATAACGAACGCGCGATTTCGCCATAACAACGTGTTGACTACTACCCCGTCAAATCCCCACCTTCTATTTGTCACTTTGCAACGTGTGGTATCTACGAACAATGCCTATAATCAATATACGACTCCTGCTTGAATTGCTGAACATGCGCTTTTGGCGAAAACCTGTACTACGGCCTAGTCAAACTTTATGCGGTTACTTTGAAAACTAGCGCGGTGCATGTGAACTGGGAGGTGTGTTGTGTGTTGTTTGAGCTGCCCCCACTTCTAGGCTCTTCAAAAAAACACAAGCAGAGAACGTGTTGCGCAAGAGAAAGTGAAGTTGGAAAATGTGAACTGCGCATAGCGTGAACTCTTTTAGATTCACATTTTGGGGTGTGGTCGTCTGCGTAGGCCTAAGGCTTCCCCACAGATCATTATTTTTCGGTTTTCCTCGCAAGGTCCGCTTTTCAAAAAACAATTTAACAACATCGCAAACGCTAAACTCAAAATAAAGATCGAAAAGTTCGTGAAAGCCTATAACAAACTAAATTTGTGTGATGTGTTGTACACTTAATGGACAAACTTGTTGAAAAGAAGAAAAAAGGTGGTGCCAAAAACAGTGATCAGCGTCAGAAAAACACTACTTACTTGCTGAACCTTCTTCAAGAAGCCTTTGTACATCCCCGTGATTAAGACAGAACGATTCCAACTGGTCAAGTTTATTGTTTTCGGTATCATTTTCTGATTCTTTTTTCTGTTTTTTCTGTTTTCACTTCAATTCATGGTACATGTACGTGTGTATGAACGTATGTAGAATCCTGCATACAAACTAACTGAAGGTCTTTTCCCTTAAAATTTTAAATTCGTTTTATAATACAAAAATAAAAATTTTTAAAAAAAATAATAAATAACCATAAATCCTAATATTAAAAAAAAACAACGAACTGAGTCTAAAAAATAAAAAAACTTACACATAAAAATTTAAAAAACAACATTCAAAAAAAAAAAAAAAATACAAACCGGACTTCCCCCGGCTGTACTAGCCACGGGCTAGCATTTTGGCCAGCCCTATGCACATATAAAAAACCCAATAGACACTGACTAGATCTTTCCTTCAGTCTTGAGCTTGGATCGGTAAACTGTACACGCAAATATGTACCGTAGTTTTACGGACTATAAGGGGCCATACTTTTTTCCCCAGACTGAGACCCTTTTCCCTGCCCTAGACCCTCCGGCGCTTTCTGATCTGACTGATAAAATAGTGAGGAAAATAGGGAAACAAAATCTGAATGTTGTGTAAAATTTGGGGGTTGCTCCTTATAATCAGGTGCGCCTTATAGCTCTTAAAATATGGTGCATAAAAAATAAGACACAAGTATAAAAGTATACGCCACAGAGATGAATTGTTCAATGCACACAGTATCATATTAACAAAGAACAGCATAACAACAGCTTGTGACCCAAAAAGTAAAACCATTACAGCAAAAGAAAGCACTAAAGAGACTAGACAAAATGAACAATAAGCAGAGGCGCTTGTCGCCGGGAATGCCATACATTAACCATTATACCAGATGTTGCTTGTGATTATACTTATCCAGATGATGCGGGTCTCCTCGTAACCACAGGGTTTTTACATGCATTGTCACAGTATTATATATATTTCATAATATATCATAGTTTATCAATTTATCCCTCTCCGATGATGCGGGTCCTCCTCGTACCTCACAGGTTTTTATACATGCTTTGTAACAGTTAGTTTATCCCTCTCCATATGACATGCGGTCGGGTGATCTCCTTCGTACCCCACTAGGTTTTTAACATGCTTGTAAACAGTATTTATCCCTTCCATATGATGCGGGGTCTTCCTCGGTACCCACAGGTTTTTACTTAACATGCATTGTAACAGTATTTTATCCCCCTCGCAGATGATGATGGTTCTCCAAGACGCCATACTCGTCAAGAGTCAGTGGGCACAATGTCTCAGAGAGAAGGTCTTGTGGGTGCGGGAGGGAGTACTTATATGGGGTCTTATAAGGGGAGGTTCCCACTGTATCAGGCACAGCCTTAGACCAAAAAAAAGCTTTGGTTGCCTTATAGATTCCCCCCAAATTACGGTCATTGATAAACAGTAAATAACTGTAAATTGTTAAAAAGCCCAAAAAAAAACCAAAACCCCGACCCGGCTGCGCAACACGCTTTACTTTTTCTTTTTTTTTTTTTTCTTTTTTAATGTAAACCCCTTTCACAAAGCCTTCCATTCACAAATCAACACCCCAAAACCCCCCCACACGCATCGACCACACCATTTTTCACCATCACCGCCAGCCATCTGTTGAGCCAAAAATTTCCATTAAACTTATTTTGGCTTACAGAAAAGATTTCGGCTGCAATATTGTTGGGGGGTTTCTTCTCTGTGACACATTTAGAATGGGTCACTCCTTAACTACTGGCCCACTTTAGGCACACAATAGCGGTTGAATAACAGACCCTGTTCATAGAGTTTTTAATGACTTGGGTGTTAAAACATTGTGGTGTTCAAAAATGCGACAGGGTAGAGAGATTGTTGGCGGCGAAAAGGGTTAAAGTCCTAATATCACCGGATTGTTGCGAACAGAGTTTCAATTAAATCAATCACAATCAAACGCTTTAAAACAAACAACAAAAACAAGCCACAGAAGTTATCTCTTTACACAACACAAAACAATTGTTAAAAGAAAAACCGAAAAACACGTATTTACAAGATTATCTTTATTTTTATTTGCTTAGTGTTTCTGTCGCGTTTCAATTCCAGACGCTCCTGCTTCCTACCCCCGCAACTTCTTTTTGAGGTACTCCACGAATAAATAAAATTCCGTCACTTTTTTCTCAAATTAAATATTCCGTATTTGCAAGAGACCCCACACGGAACATTCAGAACATTAACCGGCCCTGGCCGAAATTAACGAAAACACCTCGATTTGACCCGATTTAGAGAAGAACCTGAAGGAAGTTCACATTTTTGCCGTATTAATTTTCCATTTTTACCGTACTCTGCAGTACTGGGGCTCAAAAAAATCGTGTACAAAATAGGAAAATTGGATGGGTAGGCAGGTCTGTTTGCAATTCAGGCAGAGATGTGATTCTCCAGAAAACCGAAGAGGAGGACAAAAGAAGACGTGGTCCCCGGGGGGGTCCCGGGGCCCGGTGTAGGCTACATCAGTAAAATAACTTCCATAACTTCCCCTTTCAGCTTTGTAAACTGCAGAGTAATGATAAATGAGCAGTCTTGTGGCTGCCCCAAGCTAAACACCGTAAGATTCCATTTGGAAGGAACCAACAATCGAGAAACAAAATACTTATCAATCGACTTCTTGCCGCAGTTACGATTCAAAACAAAACCTACAAACCAACCCCCCCCCTTATAACCCACCCCCACCCCCCCCAAAGTTTCTTCTCAACACAAACGGTTTCCTGATCTAGAAAAAAATGACTCCTGTTGACCATCAAAGAGAGGAAATCCCTCTCCAATTGTAGGACAAATAAATCAGCTCTGCATATGATGCGACTTGTGTTGTGTGTTGTTTTGTGTTGTGTTGTGTTGTGTTGTTAGCATACAATATCTGGAAACTTATTAAAGTAGCCGACATTGTTGCACGGGTGTACTCCTAACTCCCAAAATAAATACAAAAATGAACAAAAATATGCAGGCCGGGTACCATGGCCGCCCAGGGGTCCCAGTGGGGAACAAGGGGTCAAAAGTTTTTCTGTTGGAAGGATTCAGGGGGGCAGGCAAGAAAGGGAGGTATTAGTTATTAGGTACTTTATAGTCACAGAAGCGTCTCATTGTGATGGTGGGGTACATTGGTTGTGGTGTGACCGAGAAATGAGAACAACTTTTTTCGCTGCACTAGGGTTTAAACTTTTGAACTTGCTCTGATGGGAATTCCCCCCTATTTGTGTGTTGCTTTGTGCAAAATTACAATGCTCTCTTGCGTCTTATAAACTGTGCGGCTTAGATATGAATAAATAATATGTTTGGTCAATTTAAGGTAAGTCGGCTTTATACAGGTGGCGGCTTATATGTAATAACTACTTAATATTTTGTCAATTAAGTGAAATGGTGGGGTAAATTTTGACCAAAATGACGTTTTCCGCGTTGCGCCACAGGGTTTTACATGTTTCTTGATGGGAGGAATTCCTATGTTTGTGTTGCTTTGGGTGCACATACAATGCTCTCGCTTTCTGCTGTTTTCTGCGGCTCTAAAACTGTGCCTTATAATGCGAATAAAAATACGTTCATATTTTTGTCAAGTTAGGGATGCGGCTTATATACAGGTGCGTCTTGTGTCCATTTTTTAAACTGGTCTATTTTCCTCTTGTGATATAACAGTACCCCCACAAAACCAATTACACATCATCATTATCAGAATTCCAATACCCTGAGTCCGGATCCCGTCCACAATATTACATCATTTTATTATTGCCTCTTGTAGTTATCGGCTAAAACACCCATCACTGTTAACCATTTGTGACCCTTCTCCACCAAACGAGTCGTGTTGTCCCCCAGCTCACTTACACTTAGGGGTCAAATGATTTAGGTGGAAAGGGGTCAAATCAATCAATTTTCAGATTTTGACTTATTATTCAGCACTGGTCTTTCTCTACCCGCTCTCACAGAAGTATTGAAGTGGGTAAAGAACGATCCTTTCGCCCTTAAAACCCTTTCAAAACCGCCAAAGTCGCAATTTTAGCACGACCACCCAACAGTGAACTTACACCTTGTCCTGACTAAAAGGCGTCAAAAATGGAGTCTAATTACCAAAGACCCGTTGTCTTAGTCTTGGAATAGGGAAGAGGACACTTATTTTTATAAACATGGGTGAAGTGACAGATTTTAAAATAGGACAAGGGCGGAGGGTGAGTGGGTGGGTTCCAGGGACGGGTATTCAATGGCGAGATAAGCATGAGGACCCTTAAGCCATGATGCTAACTTAAGCTCTTCCAAAATTCCTATTAATCCTATAGGACATTGGAGAGCTTTCTAAGTTAGCAATCATGCCTACGTCTCATGTAATCTCGACATGAATACCGTCCCAAGAGGCCTACTGTCTTCCCTGGTCTGCAGCCTGTGCTGCCGCCTAGGCCTCCGGCGTGGTGGTAGGGCAGAGGCCTCTTGGGGGGGTCTGGAGGGCAAAGCCCCCCATAAGCTGACAACATTTGTAGATAATGCCTATTTTTCGTTCGTGAGTTCTCCTCTGAGTCTCCATATCAAATTTCTTCTGAAATGTTTTGAACTCTACAAAATGACATTTAAATAGAGTTTGAAAGTTTCTAGTCTAGAGCAGACACACTTCATGGCCAATGGTCGCTGTCAAAACATTCACTTTCTTCTTTTTGCTTTTTTCATGAAATTTGAAAAAATAAAAGGATTTCCTTATGTTCCCTTCCGAGTTTTTAAAATTAGGAAATTCCTTGCTGAGAAGGAAAACTTTCACCCTGTTATGATATGTCACAGAAACATCCCCAGATACTTGCAGACAGGATTTTGTTCTCCTAACCAGGAAATGAATGGAATTTTGGCTGAAATTAATGGCTGGCGGTGAAAAGGGTTAAAGATTGTTTTATTAGAAACATCTATCTGGTTATTTTGTACACCATTTTTTCCAAACTTTTTTTCCGGTTCCATTTTCCCTCATTTTCGCGATCGATTCCTTCAGTATAAAAACGACTTCAAAGTCTTCATAACTTTGCAACAAATCGTCCGATTTACCAAAATCCTTTCTTTGCTTTTGTTCGAAAAGCTCTTTCACAGCAGACTAAAGGATTTTGGTTAATAACTCAAAAAGTTTTCCTAAACAAAGGTTTTGTTTGTTTATTCTCTTCCCCTTAACTAATTCATACTGTAATTATATCATGAAAGTGTGACGTAGAAAGCGTTAGAGTGTCTTTTTTGCAGGCCTGACGATTGAATACCAAAAAAAAAAACATTTTGAAAAAAAAGAAAACAACCCTCAAAGTGGAACTTCCTGAGACATCACGACTAATTTTGGTGGAACAGGTCGCATTTCACTCGCTTTTCCCACATTTCGTCCTAATTGAAAATGAAAACAACACCAAAACACCCAAAACAAAAACAACCCGAAACCCGCCCCGCCCCACCACACCAACAACAAAAACGCAACAACCAACCCCCAACCCCCACCCGCCCCCCCCCCCCCCCGCCCCACCCCCCCACCCCCCCCCCACAACACCACCCCCCCCCACCCACCCCCCCCCCCCCCCCCCCCCCCCCCCCAAAAGCTTTAAAAAACCGTTTACAAACTTCCGACGTTATTTTTCTCCAGCCAGTGATAAAACAAGATGTTGTTTTGTACAAACAACGTTTTTCGGGAACTTCCTCTCCCCCGTTGCATTTTCTAAATTGCTGGATGCGATTTTCCCCAATTGACCTTCAAAATCTTCTATAACTTTTGCAACAAATCTCCGATTCTCAAAAATTAATTGGTTTTGGTCGAAAGCCTGCTTTTCGAATATTCATCTGCACAGCAGAATAATGATTTGTCACTAATAACTCAAAGTGACCCCCTGGTGCCTTACGCAATTTTGGTGAGACAAGTCCACATTATCATCAACTTCCCAACATTTTCGTCCATGCAAAAAAAAAAAAAAAAAAAAAAAATCTTTACAAACCCGGTTTTTAACCAACTTTTCCCGACGGTTTTTTTTTGGTCCCAAATGAGAAACAGGATGTGCTTAGGTCCCCCCTCCCCCTCCCTCTGAGAGTGGAAGGAGTGTATCCTTTTATTTCTGTACGTCGAAGTAGTTGAAGTCGATGAGAAGGTGGCGCCAAACAGCAGAACTTTGCTTCATGATAGATCCATCTGGCCTGGCACTGTAAAGAACAAAAAGAACAAATCAAGATGGGTATAATAACCATAACAAAATGTGCTCTCCCCCATTCAACAACGAAAAAACTTTACATAATACATATCGACGGATCAAATGTCTCATCTGGGGGTAAAATAAAACTAAACATAGCAAAAAACCATTTTCATATATACTCCGTTAAAGTGTTTCATCTAGAAAAACTGAAACAAATCACCTTAAAATTTCACCTGGAAATATGTCTGTGGATCTCACAAAAAATAAAAAACAGACACACCAGGACAGACATTAATAGCAGACAGACAGAAGGAGACTCAGTATGCAGACAAAGTCGGTCGCCTGTCCACTACAAGCTCCCCTTCTCTCACTCCGCCATATGCTTTTGCGGAATTTATTCAAACAACAGACAGACAGATAATTAAGAATAATATATAGTACATTTACATAGTGCTATACCCCCTTCAAATGAGGCCCAAACCGCTTTAAAACACAACAAATTCAATTATTCATCAAAAGTAGATCACAAAAATAAAAGCAACTCTCTCTCCCTCTCTCCTCATCCTACTCTCCCCCCTCTCATGGGTCCTTCCGTCTCCTCTCCCCTTCTCTCTCCCTCTCTCATCCTCTCTCTCTCTCTCTTGCAGAGATTGATATCAGAACCCGACAGAGAAAAGTACGTTTGCCTGTCCGCAAGCTCTCTGTTCCACAGAGAAATGTTTGAGGGATCAGACAGAGACAGACAGTACAAACAGACAGACAGACAAGACAGGAGACAAAAAAACAAACAGCACATAGGAACAGAATGACTCAGTATGCAGGGTAAGTCGTTGGCCTGTCCACACGAAAGCCTCTCCTTCCCCACCGAAATGCTTTCGGATCAGGACAAGACAACAGAACAGGAACAATGACAGACAGACCGACAGAAGGACTGACTGTGCAATAGTGTGAGGGGTTCTTCGCTTGTCCTGCACAGCAGCTCTCGTCAGCGTTCACATTTCACTAGCTCGCCACTACTCTCCTCCGCTGATATGTTTTGGCGGATCAGGAACAGACCAGAAAAACGAAACAACACAAATTTATTAAAACCATTGAACATGAAGATAAGCAGTTACATGCTTTTTTTTCCCCCACCCTGGGAAAAAATTAAATGTAAATATCAAACAAAGAAGCTCTAATGATATATGTACAATGCAGAAATGAGAAGAAAAGGGAGGAGGACAGACATACCAAACAACAGACAACAGACAGAAGGACTCACTATTGCATAGTAAGTCATTGGCCTGTCCGCCCAGTCTCTCATCCGACTCTCCCCCAAAATGCTTGCGATCTGACCCACTTTTCCTGGTTCCTGCTCTGCTTCCGAATCTCCTCAAAACACCTGTGGAACAAATAATAAACAAACCTGGGTACATGGGGGGAATTTTTTTTCCTTTCACTTTGCACAAGCCTTATACGGTCTGAACATGGAGTCATTCGGATAAGATAGATAAACCACAGGTCACTGTTGCCCCAGCCAACTTAGCACCTTTTCAAACCCAGTGGCCAACGAAAAAGTTGTCATTTGGTCAAGAGTTACAGTAACCCCCACCCGCAACCCCCACCACCCCCCACCCCCCCTTTTTTTTCCCTTCCTCAGGAAGGTCACACGAAATGAGTTAAAAATAAAAAACGAGTAGCGCGCCTCTGGATGCGACGCGCTGTCATGGTGGGAGTCAACCGAATTTTCACACAGAGACGGCCTCTGTGAACATAAAGTATACCTAATTTAATCCTAACACTGTCCTAGGCTTTGTAATGATAAGGAGGGCGATGAGGAGGATGAGAACAATGAAATGATGATTGAGATAATGATAAAGATGATAGTCGATAATGATGAAGACTTACAATGATGATGATTGAAGGATGATGATAATGATGTTGATGATGATAATAATAATGTTGAGGAGAGGAGGAGGAGGCGGAGGACAAATGAAGATGAATGATGGATGCTAATGATACATGATGGCGATAATGATAAAAGAATTACAATGATGATGATGAGGATGTTGAATATGATGTTGATGACGATAAATACGTTGATTGAGGGTAGGATGAGAAAGGAGGACAATGAAGATGATTATATGCGATGATAATGATGATGGCGATGGATGATTGTTACACTAACCGATTATTCAGGGGACCATCCCATGTACCCCCATTTTGGGGGTCTATGAATACAAAAATTCCAAGAACCCCCTCTAAGAGAGAATGTTCAGGGTAGGTGGGGGGTCCCAGGGATGCACTAGAAAAATATTTTTAGCATTTTCGCAATGCCCCTTGGGAAGCCCTCTATCCCGCCTCTAAAGACCTCTATACTTAAGTGAAGAAGTTCCCTGGACCCCCCTTGTTTTGCGTGACCGATTGGGAAGCCCTTATGTATGATGGATTGGGCTATGTATGTTATAGACGATAATTTTGATGAGGGAAGGAGGATGGAGGGACGATGAAGATGATGATTGGCGTGCTGATGACGAATTACAATGATGATGAGGAGGCATATGATGT
>CM065709.1:7597533-7600470 GCA_017654935.2 Phymorhynchus buccinoides | reverse complement strand
ATTTGTGCATTGTGCATGTAGCCTAACTGAGAAGTACGGTCGAAGTGACGGGGGTTTCTTTGGAGCGAGAATCTGTCTCTCTCTGTCTCTCTGTCTGTCTGTCTGTCTCTCTCTGTGTCTCTCTGTCTGTCTCTCTGTCTGTCTGTCTCTCTCTCTGTCTGTCTGTCTGTCATCCAATTTAGATCATCTAACTCGATATATCCGGGGTTATGGTTCTACGCGTTTTTCCTCGAAGTTTCTTCAGTTATCGTTCCTTAAAAACTCTTCTTTGCTAAAGGTCAACCTAGCTCGCCAATTTGACCGCCAGGTGGCAACCAACTCAATAGGGGCTTATCTCGTGATATCTTTAGTTGGGGGTATTCAATTCAATTCAATTCAATTCAATTCGAACAATTTTAATGACTAGGCCTTCTGCCCGTATCATAGGGAGGCTGGGGGAGGGGGTTATAAAGACACATAACATTTGCATCAAAAACTAGAAAATAACACAAATGTTTGTGGATTTAAACATTTAAGCAAAAATAAACAAATTAGTAAGTAAATAAATAAACAGATATAAATGAATAGGTACATTAAAGAGAAAAACAACAACAAATAATCCAATATGATATTGATTCGATGAAACAGATGGTTAAACAATCAATTAGCCAGAACAAGTCGATTACAAATTATACCAAACTATTAAACTATCAAACAACCAATCATCCATTATTAATTAATAAATAATCAGAACAAGTAAGCAGTCCAACATCAATCAGCCACCGATACTTAATAAATGCACCAAACTAATTCAACAAACCACCATTAATCAACAAATTTACCAGATAAGCCATCAACAGAGTGGTCAATAATTAGTTGGGGGTAGAGAAAGAGAGAGAGATAGTGATGGACTCCTGTCCTCATCTCTCTCTCTCTCTCTCTCTCTCTCTCTCTCTCTCTCTCTCTCTCTCTCTCTCTCTCTCTCTCTCTCTCTCTCTCCCTCCCTCCCTCTCTCTCTCTCTCTCTCCCTCTCTCTCTCTCTCTCCTCTCTTCTCTCTCTCTCTCTCTCTCTCTCTCTCTCTCTCTCTCTCTCTCTATCTCTCTCTCTCTCTCTCTCTCTCTCTCTCTCTCTCTCCTCTTTATCCCCAACTAAGAATAATTATAGAGAGGATTAGCCCCACTCGAGCGTTATATCCACCTGGCGGTCAAAACAGTCAGCTAAGCCGCTCATTATTGCACATCCAATTAGGAGCCGGAACACAAGGGGATATCATTTTAGGTGTCAAAGTCAAGTCAAAGTCCATTTCACTCGCGCTCTGTCAAGCTTTTCAAAGGATAATATTCGTTTTTTAATAATATGGGGGCCTTTGCAGAGTCGGTTAATACTTTTTTTTGGTATCTTTATTACTCAGAAATGTCTCATTATGTGCCTGTGGTGGAAGGCCGGAGAACGTTAAACAAATTTCTTCATTCAGTCAGTCATGCTTTAAACAAGCAAAAAGCAACAACAACAAACTCACGCTCATTTATCTGTAGAAAAGATAGGCACTGAAGAAAAAAGAAAATGAACAAAAAAATGTTAACATAAAAAGTGCTTTGTCGTGATGGTTTGTAGAAGAAGAAAAATGTTTTCGTTCCGGATTTGTTTTTATTTTTTACGATTAACGTACTTTGTTATTGTGTTGTGTATGATCTGTGTGTGTGTGTGTGTGTGTGTGTGTGTGTGTGTGTGTGTGTGTGTGTGTGCGTGCGTGCGCTTGTGTGTGTGTGTGTGTGTGTGTGTGTTCAGCGGCTGGCAAGCTGTTTGGAAGCTTGTAGTTCGTCCGCGGTGGTCTGTCACTCCCAAGCACATTGATTGATTAAAAAAAATATATAATAACAATTTATTATTCAATTAATAATCATACGGTATTATAATATGTAAATACTAATCACATTCTGGATGGTTTCTGGGCAACGGGTTTGAATTTTCTCTTCTTTTTTTTTCTTCTTTTTGTGGTAGAAAATGCTTTCTGGTGCGTTCGTGGTTAGCGTAGTTCCTTCTCGAAGTCAATGGGGAAAAAACTAAGAAAGAAAACAAAAGGAAAACAGAACAAAATGCATACTCTACATGGGGCCCGTTTCACAAGGATTAACGTTACGTTGCGCTCGCGCAAATCGGCCACAAAAAAAAGGTCTAAAAAACCCCACCCTTGTTTGCCGATAGTTCGCGTGGCGTTTTGTTCTTGCCAAACACCGAGCAAGCGGCGAACTATCCGGAACTAGTAGGGGGTGAATACGTTTCTTGTTGTTGATTGGTCCGTTGAAGTTTGTTTAAAATTAAAAAAACAAATTTACCAATCAGACAAGAGCTTGTAATATTCTTCCGCAAACGTTTTCTAAAGTGTTTCGTAGGCCCCTTTTTGGGCGGTAAGCGTTATTCGCGCGGCGACCGTAATCTAGAGAAACTCGACCCGGGACATTGTTTTTAGTTTTAATTTAAGACCCCACACTTCTAACCCAGCATGAGTTGACAAAGGCCAGATTTCGGTACCCAAATTGTAATGGCATGTGTTTATTTTCTAGTGGTTCAATCACCATGAAATTTGGCAGGAATGTGCCAAAGACACCACACTCTTAATGCAATGTTTTGTGTAAGTCTGTGATAAACAGAAATAGGAGGGGGATTTTTGTTTTGTTTTAAATGTAGGGGAAGACGGGGTAAAAAGCGCATGGGCGGGTAAGAAGCCCACCCCAATTATCTCATGAAATAAAGAAAATTTCAGTCAAATTTGCCCATGAGACGAATGCTAGACATTAACGCTCGTCTCATGGGCAAAATGAGACTGAAATTTGCTTCATTTCATGAAATAATTGGGGTGGGCTTCTTACCCGCCCATGCGCTTTTTACCCCGTCTTCCCCATGTGTTTTAAGTTTCCAAAAAACGATTTTTTGGTGAAAATCTGGGTAGGGTTTCC
>CM065709.1:7557533-7585033 GCA_017654935.2 Phymorhynchus buccinoides | reverse complement strand
TAATAAAATATTAAAAAGCAGTTCTTGAACACAATGCTGGCATTCTCGGTGCTCCACATCTGTATTGCTAAAACATTCTGGACTTTCCTGGTGTTGCACTGCCTCCGGGCATTGCCTCCATCGTTATCGAATATTAAAAAGCAGTTCTTGAACACAAAACTGGCATTCTCGGTATTCCACATCTGCATTGTTAAAAAAAATTGGGACTTTCCTGGTGTTGCACTGCCTCCGGGCATTGCCTCCATCTTTATCGTATAAAGCAGTTCTTGAACACAATACTGGCATTCTCGGTATTCCACATCTGCATTGCTAAAAAATTTGGGACTTTCTTGGTGTTGCACTGCCTCCGGGCATTGCCTCCATCTATCAAATATTAAAAAGCAGTTCTTGAACACAATGCTGGCATTCTCGGTATTCCATATCTGCATTGTTAAAAAAAATTGGGACTTTCCTGGTGTTGCGCTGCCTCCGGGCATTGCCTCCATCTTTATCGTATAAAGCAGTTCTTGAACACAATACTGGCATTCTCGGTATTCCACATCTGCATTGTTAAAAAAATTTGGGACTTTCCTGGTGTTGCACTGCCTCCGGGCATTGCCTCCATCTATCAAATATTAAAAAGCAGTTCTTGAACACAATGCTGGCATTCTCGGTATTTCACATCTGCATTGTTAAAAAAATTGGGACTTTCCTGGTGTTGCACTGCCTCCGGGCATTGCCTCCATCTTTATCGAATATTAAAAAAGCAGTTCTTGAACACAATACTGGCATTCTCGGTATTCCACATCTGCATTGCTAAAAAATTCGGGACTTTCCTGGTGTTGCACTGCCTCCGGGCATTGCCTCTCTCCAGGATCGTTCCCACCATCTTTATATCTACTAATGTCCCATAATTATGGGTCTGTTCCAGACCGGAGGACGTTTTCAAGCAGAATTCCATCACAACACTGGCATGAGATTGAGGAATTATGAGTCAAACATCCCCGTGGGGATACCGGGGGGTCTTTCGTAAAAATAGTTCCCCCACCTTCTGGAAGTTCTGTGCTTGTAACTTCCTCTAATCTGCCACTCTCTTTGACTCTGCCTTTTCCCTTTGCTTTCTATCATCTACTATCTTTCTGACTTATTGGCCCATTCTCCTGCCTTTAAAAAAAAAAAAAATCTTCCAAATAATTTTTCTTCTACGAGCTCCTCCGAAATCGGAATGTGTCGGCTGTACGCAGCGGGGAGACCAGCGAAAACTGAAAAACGGACATCTTACCCATCATGGCCATATGGCCTAGGAACGCAGAAGAAGAAGAAGAAACTGGAGTGGAAAATCCACCACTGCAGAGCTCACACTCTAACTGTACTATTGGCCCAAACATGAATTCAGCTAATAATGCCAACCAATGCTTGACACTTTCTGTGCAGCATGGTCAAAGGGAAGCAACCTCTTTCAGTAAAATGCATGAGATGTACCACCACAGCTAGTTATTTCCCTTAGATTAGGAAGGATGGAAAAATGGTGTTTTACGTCCTCTGGGTCTGGAACAGACACATATGGGACATTTGTAGATACAAAGATGGTGGGACATCAAACGAACTTTCTTCTTCGTAAAATGAGCATGAAGTTGAAATACTTTTTTTATATAAAAAATGACTTAATTTCAAAATGAAAAAAATATTTACTTAGAAATTGAAATGCCCTAATTTACATTCTGAAAAAAAAAACCATTGATTTTTTTTTTTTTAAATCCAAAAACATTTATAACAGAATCTTGGCTATCACTAATCAGTCAAAACAATTAATATTTTTGAACATTTTCTAATTAAAAAACGGTGTAACAGGATTATGGCTACAAATAAACAACTACCGATACACAACATTCACCTAAAAAAACCGGCTCCTACGAAGTCCCAAACATACTGAAGGAATATACATAGTTGCAATGCATGAAAAAAAATCACAATATCAAAAACGAAACGCTGATTTGATTCAACAAACAACAAAGTACAGTGGTACCTCCCTTATAAGACTCCCTCCCACATAAGACCTACTTCTCTGAGACATTGCCCTTTTTTGTGAGTATTAAAATTACCTCCCCTATAAGACTTCATTTTGGAAAAAAATGTTAAGGTCTTATAAGGGAGGTTCCACTGTATTATCACTCACAAATCAACATAACATCAACATCAATGGTTGCATACTGAGACAAGTTTCTGAACTTCTAGCCTGCAAGTGCAAAGAACAGAGAAACGCGAACGGTATAATTATGCCATACGAGGCTTGATAATATCTTCTCGAAAAGTTGAATAATATCTCAAAAGTTAGTCCAGAGAGATTGTGCAAAGAATATCAGGGTTCATACAGATTTTTGGTAAAGGTCAAGATGTGCCACCACCCCTACATTTCTCGGTTGATTGTATTTTTCCGTTTTTGCCTTTCTTACCATACATAAAGCTGTATTTTAGGAACCTTTTTAGCTAATAACCTTTTTGGAATACTAACCCTATCCCTAACCCTAGCCCTAAACCTAACCCTACCTCCCACTATGTACTGCAGTACACCGCGATTTGTCAGTTGTGGTTCGTTGCGTTTTTCCGTCTTATAGGGTGGGGGGTAGGGTGGGGGGTAGGGTTAGGGCTAGGGTTAGGGCTAGGGTTAGTATTCCAAAAATGTTATTAGTTAAAAAGGTTCCTAAAATACACTTTATGTATGGTAAGAAAGGCAAAAACGGACAAATACAATTAACCAAGAAATGCAGGGGGGGTGGCACATCTTTACCTTTCAAAGACCTCTTACAGAGACTCTTTTATCCTATTTTCAAAGACCTCCCACGACATTCTATGATGGCGATCGCTTCGATCACGATCACTCAAGTTGCGCCGGTGTAGCCAAAGACCCGGATATATAGCGAAGCCAAAATGAGTAACTCTCAACAAATCGATGACGTCTGCTAGACGGAACTAGATCGTCCAACCGCAGATATAAAAAAATAAGCCACAGTGGGTTGGAAGGGAGAGATGGTGTGGGGAGACTGTAGTAGAAATTTTTTAAAAACCAGGGCTATGCAGTACTGAAATTTACAATCACCCATCGGGCTAGTGACTTTTGAAATCTGATCGCCAACAGATCTTTATACAGTGGAGTCCAACTATAACGAACTCGCTTTTAACGAAATTTCGCCATTAACGAACTGACTTCAATTTCCCGGCAAATGCCCTTCTATTTGTCACTTGCAAAGCCATGGGTATCACGAACAAAAAATCCTTTTGAAATAACGAACATCCGCTTTTTACGAACACATGTTCTACGCCCCAGGATAATTTTATTTACTTGGAAAAATAGCCTATAACGAACTCAGCCTGTGCGATGCGCTGCAAAAACCTAGGCCTTCAAACTCCAAGCTAGAACGTGTTGTCAAGAGGAAGGAAGTTGGAAAATATGAACTGCGCATGCGTGAACTCATTTAGATTCACACTGGGTCGTCTGCTAGGCCTAGGCTTCCTACAGATCATTCGGTTTCTCAAGGTCGCTTTACAATTCGCGCTCAAAATAAAGATCGAAAAGTTCGTGAAAGCCTATAACAAACTAAATTTGTGTGATGTGTTGTCACTTAATGGACAAACTTGTTGAAAAGTGTGCCAAAACAGATCAGCGTCAGACAACACTGCTGAACTTCTTCAAGCCTTGTACATCCCGTGATTAAGACAGACGATCCAAACTGGTCAAGTTTATGTTTTCGGTTATCATTGGTGAGTGTTTGAACTGTTTTTGTTTTCAACATACATTGTACATGTACATGTATAACGAAATCCTGATACAACGAACTGAGTCTGTGTTCCCTTAAAATTCGTTTTACCCGGACTCCACTGTACTAGCCACGGGCTAGCATTTTGGCCAGCCCTATGCACATATAAAAAACCCAATAGACACTGACTAGATCTTTCCTTCAGTCTTGAGCTTGGATCGGTAAACTGTACACGCAAATATGTACCGTAGTTTTACGGACTATAAGGGGCCATACTTTTTTCCCCAGACTGAGATCCCTGCGCTTTATAATCTGACTGATAAAATAGTGAGGAAAAAGGGAAACAAAATCTGAATGTTGAGTCGAATTTGTGGGTCGCGCCTTATAATCAGGTGCGCCTTATAGCTCTTAAAATATGGTGCATAAAAAATAAGACACAAGTATAAAAGTATACGCCACAGAGATGAATTGTTCAATGCACACAGTATCATATTAACAAAGAACAGCATAACAACAGCTTGTGACCCAAAAAGTAAAACCATTACAGCAAAAGAAAGCACTAAAGAGACTAGACAAAATGAACAATAAGCAGAGGCGCTTGTCGCCGGGAATGCCATACATTAACCATTATACCAGATGTTGCTTGTGATTATACTTCTCCAGATGATGCGGGTCTCCTCGTACCCACAGGTTTTTACATGCATTGTAACAGTATTTATCCCTCTCCAGATGATGCGGGTCTCCTCGTACCCACAGGTTTTTACATGCATTGTAACAGTATTTATCCCTCTCCAGATGATGCGGGTCTCCTCGTACCCACAGGTTTTTACATGCATTGTAACAGTATTTATCCCTCTCCAGATGATGCGGGTCTCCTCGTACCCACAGGTTTTTACATGCATTGTAACAGTATTTATCCCTCTCCAGATGATGAGGGTTCTCCAGGACCCATACTCGTCAAAGAGTCACAATGTCTCAGAGAAGAAGGTCTTGTGCGGGAGGGAGTCTTATAATGGGAGGTCTTATAAGGGAGGTTCCACTGTATCAGGCACAGCCTTAGACCAAAAAAAAGCTTTGCCTTATAGTCCGCAAATTACGGTAATTATAAACAGTAAAATACGGTAAATTGTGTAAAACCGCTGCGCAACAACGCTTTACTTTTCTTTTTTTTTCTTTTTTAACCCTTTCACCGCCAGCCATCTTTGAGCCAAAAATTTCCATTAAACGTATTTGGCTACAGAAAAGATTTCGGCTGCAATATTGTGGGGTTTCTCTGTGACACATTTAGAATAGGGTCAATCCTTACTGCCCAAATTTAGGAACACAATATCGTTGAATAACAGACCCTGATTTCAAGAGTTTTAATGACATGGGTGTTAAATCATTGTGGTGCAAAAATGCGACATTGGCGGTGAAAGGGTTAAAGTCTAATATCACCATTGTTGCGAACAGAGTTTCAATTAAATCAATCAAATCAACGCTTTACAGACCACAGAAGTATTACTACACAACACAAAACAATTGTTAAAGAAAACCAAAAAAACGTATTTACAGATTATCTTTATTTTATTGCTTAGTGTTCTGTCGCGATTCAATTCCAGACCTGCCTACCCCCAACTTCTTTTTTAGGTACTCCACGAAATAAAATTCCGTACTTTTTCTCAAAATTCCGTATTTTGCAAGGAGACCCCAAAACGGAACATTACAGAACATTAAACCGCCATGCGAAATTACGAAAAACACTCGATTTTGACCGATGTTAGAAGACCTTAAGTTCAAATTTTTGCCGTATTAATTTTCCATTTACCGTACTGCAGTACTGGGGCTCAAAATCGTGTACAAAATACGGAAAAATCGTATGGGTAGGCAGGTCTGCAATTCAGAGATGAGATTCTCAGAAAACCGAAGAGGAGGACAAAAGAAGCTGTGGGTCCGGGGGCCCGGTGTAGGCTACATCAGTAAATAACTTCCACTTTCAGCTTTGTAAACTGCAGAGTAATGATAAATAGAGCAGTCTTGGCTGCCCCAAGCAGTAACCGGAAATGTCCATTTGGGAATGAACCAATCGAGAACAAAATATCAATCGAACTTCTTGCCGCATTTACGATTCAACACAAAACCTAACACCCCTACCCCCACCCCCCAAAGTTTCTCAACGGATTTACACTGATCTAAAAAATGACTCCTGTGGCCATCAAAAAGGAGGAAATCCTCCAATTGGAGGACAAATATCATCTCTGCATATGATGCGCTGTGTTGTGTTGTGTTGTGTTGTGTTGTGTTGTGTTGTATGGCATACAATGTCTGGAACTGTATTGAAAGTACCACATTGTGCACGGGTGTAACTCCCCAAAATGAAAAACAAAAATGAACAAAATGAAAGGCAGGGGTCCAGGGGCCGCCCAGGGTCCCAGTGGGGAACAGGGGCAGAGTTCTGTTGGAGGATTCAGGGGGGCAAGGCAAGAAAGAGAGGTATTAGGTATTAGGTACTTTATAGTCACAGAAGCGTCTCTGTGAAATGGTGGGGTACATTTTGACCAAATGACAACTTTTTCGCTGCCACTGGGTTTAACTTCCTCTGATGGGAGAATTCCTATGTTTGTGTTGCTTTGTGCACATACAATGCTCTCTGCGGCTTATAAACTGGTGCGGCTTATATGCGAATAAATACTTCATATTTTGTCAAGTTAAGGGATGCGGCTTATATACAGGTGCGTCTTATAGTCCAGTTTTTACGGTATATTTTCCTCTTGTGATATACAGTACCACAAAACCAATTACACATCATCATTCCAATACCCTGAAGTCCGGATCCACGTCCACAATATTACATCATTTGATTATTGCTCATTTTAAGTTATCGCTAAAACCAACCAATCACTGTTAACCATTTGTGACCCTTCTCCACAAAACGAGTCGTGTTGTCCCTAGCTCACTTACACCTTAGGGGGCAATATTAGGTGGAAAGGGGTCAAATCATCAATTTTCAGATTTTGACTTATTATTCAACAACTGGTCTTTCTCTACCTCACACAGAAGTATTGAAGTGTAAGAACGATCCTTTCTGCCTTAACCCTTTCACCGCCAATGTCGCATTTTAGCACCACAGTGACTTAACACCTATGTCACTAAAAGGCGTCAAAATGGAGTCTATTATCCAAAGACCCTGTTGTCTTAGTCTTGGGAAGTAGGGAGAGACCTTATTTTATATACATGGGTGAAAGTGACAGATTTTGAAAATAAGGAAAAGGCGGAGGGTGAGTGGGTGGGTTCCAGGGACGGTATTCATGTCGAGATAGCATGAGACTTAGCATGATGCTAACTTAGAAGCTCTTCCAAAAGTCCTATTAAATCCTATAGGACATTGGAAGAGCTTCTAAGTTAGCATCATGCTAAGTCTCATGCTATCTCGACATGAATACCGTCCCAGGGGCCTACTTTCTGGGTCTGCTGCCGCCTAGGCCCCGGCGGGGTGTAGGGGCAGAGGCCTGCTTGGGGGGTCTGGAGGGCAAAGCCCCCCAGAAGCTGACAAGAATTTGCAGATAAATGCCTATTTCGTGAGTTCTCCTGAGGTCTTTCATTCAAATTTCTGAAATGTTTTGAACTCTAAAATGACATTTAAGTTGAAAGTTCTAGTCCTGAGCAAACACACTTCATGGCTTATGGTCGCTCAAATCAGTCAATTTCTTCTCTTTTTTCTTGAAAATTTGAAAATAAGGATTTCCTTATTTTCCGATTTTAAAATTAAGGAAATCCTTGCTGAGAAGGAAAACTTTCACCCATGTATATATGTCACAGAAGAATCCCCAATACTGCAGACGGATTTTGTTCTCTACCCAGGAAATGAATGGCAATTTTTGGCTGAAATATGGCTGGCGGTGAAAAGGTTAAAAGAGTGTTTTTATTAGAAACATCTGGTGATTTTGTACACATTTTCAAACTTTCCGGTTCCATTTTCTCATTTCGCCGATCGATTCCTTCAGTATACGACTTCAAAATCTTCATAACTTTGCAACAAATCGTCCGATTTACAAAATCTTTGGCTTTTGTTCGAAAGCTCTTTCACAGCAGACTAAGGATTTGTTAATAACTCAAAAGTTTCCTAAACTAAAGGTTTGTTGTTATTCTCTCCCCTTAACTAATTCATACTGTATTATCATGAAAGTGTGACGATAGAAGCGTGAGAGTGTCATTTTTTGCAGGCTACGATTGAATAACAAAAAAAAACATTTTGAAAAAAAACAAAAACTCAAAAGTGACTCCTGAGACATCACGACTAATTTTGTGGAGACAGGTCGCATTTCATCAGCTTCCAACATTTTCGTCCAATGAAAATGAAAACAACCCCCCCCCCCCCCCCCCCCAAAAAGCTTTACCGTTTCACAAACTTCCGACGTTTTTTTCTCCATCCAGTGATAAAACAAGATGTTGTTTTGTACACGTTTTCAAACTTCCCGGTTGCATTTTCTAATATTGCTGATCGATTCCTTGACTTCAAAATCTTCATAACTTTGCAACAAATCGTCTGATTTTCAAAAATATTGGTTTTGGTCGAAAGCTCTTTCGAATTTCACAGCAGAATAATGATTTGTTAATAATAACTCAAAAGTGACCCCCTGGGGCATTACGACTAATTTTGTGGAGACAGGTCACATTTCATCAACTTCCAACATTTTCGTCAAATGAAAAAAAAAAAAAAAAAAAAAACTTTACCGCTTTACCAACTTCCCGACGGTTTTTTCGTCCAATGAGAAAACAGGATGGTGGCGAGTCCCCCTCCCCCCTCTGAGAGTGGAAGGAGTGTATCCTTTATTTCTGTACTTCGAAGTAGTTGAAGTCGATGAGGAAGGTGGCGCCAAACAGCAGAACTTTCTTCATGATATCCATCTGGCCTGGCACTGTAAAGAACAGAAAAGAAACAAAATCAAGATGGTATAACCATACAAATGTGCTCCCCATTCAACAACGAAAAAAACTTCATAACAATATCGACGATCAATGTCTCATTGGGGGGAAAATAAAACTAACAATAGCAAAACCATTTTAATATATACTCTTAAAGTTTCATAGAAAAACATGAAACAAATCACCTTAAATTCACTGGAAATTGTCTGTGGATCTCACAGAAAAACAGACACACAGACAGACAGACAGACAGACAGAAGGACTCAGTATGCAGAGCAAAGTCGTTCGCCTGTCCGCACAGCTCTCTCACTCCGCCGATATGCTTGCGGATCAGACAGACAGACAGACAGATATAATAATAATAATAATAGTACATTTACATAGTGCTTTACCTCAAATGAGCCCAAAGCGCTTTACAATCAATTATTCATCAACAAGTAGATAACAAAAATACAAAGCAACTCTCTCTCTCTCTCTCTCTCTCTCTCTCTCTCTCTCTCTCTCTCTCTCTCTCTTGCAGAGATATGAGACAGACCGACAGAGAAAAGACGTTTGCCTGTCCGCAAAGCTCTCTGGTTCCACAGAAATGTTTGAGGATCAGACAGACAGACAGACAAACAGACAGACAGACAGACAGACAAACAAACAGACACATAGACAGAATGACTCAGTATGCAGGGTAAAGTCGTTGGCCTGTCCACAAAGCTCTCTCCTTCCACCGAAATGCTTTCGGATCAGACAGACAAACAGACAGACAGACAGACAGACAGACAGAAGGACTGACTGTGCATAGTGAAGTCGTTCGCTTGTCTGCACAGCTCTCTCACTCCGCTGAAATGTTTGCGGATCAGACAGACAGAAAACGAAAACGAACACAAAATTTTATTTAACCAGGGAACATGAGATAAGCAAGTTACATGCTTTTTTCCACCCAGCCCTGGGGAAAAATAAAGTAAATCAAACAAGAAAGCTAAATGATATATGTACATGCAGAAATGAGAAGAAAAGGGAGGGAGGACAGACAGACAAACAAACAGACAGACAGACAGAAGGACTCACTATGCATAGTAAAGTCATTGGCCTGTCCGCACAGCTCTCTCACTCCGCCAAAATGCTTGCGGATCTGACCCACTTCCTGGTTCTCTGCGTCCGAATCTCCCTCAAACACCTGTGGACAAAATAAATAAACAGAACCTGGGTACAGGGGATTTTTCCTTTCACTTTGCACAAGGCCTTACGGTCTGAACATGGAGTCATTCGGATGAGATGATAAACCGAGGTCACGTGTGCCCATGCACTTAGCACACGTTAAACCCAGTGGCAACGAAAAAGTTGTCATTTGGTCAAAGTTTACCCCCACCCCCACCCCCCTTTTCCTTCCTCAGTCACACAGAAATTGAGTTAAAAAAATAAAAAACGAGTAGCGCGCCTCTGGATGCGACGCGCTGTCATGGTGGGAGCAACCCGAATTTCACAGAGACGCCTCTGTGACCATAAAGTACCTAATGCCTAACACTGTCCTAGGCTTTGTAATGATAAGGAGGAGGAGGAGGAGGAGGAGGACAATGAAGATGATGATGATGATAATGATAAAGATGATAGCGATAATGATGAAGAATTACAATGATGATGATGAGGATGATGATATGATGTTGATGATGATAATAATGTTGAGGAGGAGGAGGAGGAGGAGGAGGACAATGAAGATGATGATGATGATAATGATAAAGATGATGGCGATAATGATAAAGAATTACAATGATGATGATGAGGATGTTGATATGATGTTGATGACGATAATAATGTTGAGGAGGAGGAGGAGAAGGAGGACAATGAAGATGATTATGATGACGATGATAATGATGATGGCGATGATGATGATGAAAAACTACCATGATCAGGACTCCCAGGTACCCCCATTTGGGGGTCTATGAAGTACTAAAATTCTAAAGAACCCTCTAAAAGAATGTGCAGGGGGTCCCAGGGATGCACTAGAAAAATATTTTTAGCTTTCGCAATGCCCCTGGGACCCTCTATCCCGCCTCTAGGACCCTCTATACTGTAAGTGAAGGAGTCCCTGGGACCCCTTGTTTTGCGTGACGATTGGGAGCCCTGATGATGATGATGATATGATGTTGATGACGATAATGTTGATGAGGAGGAGGAGGAGGAGGAGGAGGACGATGAAGATGATGATGGCGATGATGATGAAGAATTACAATGATGAGGAGGAGGATATGATGTTGATGATGATAATAATGTTGATGAGGAGGAGGAGGAGGAGGAGGACGATGAAGATGATGATGGCAATGATGATGAAGAATTACAATGATGATGATGAGGATGATGATATGATGTTAATGACGATAATAATGTTGATGATGATGATGATGAGGAGGAGGAGGAGGAGGAGGAGGACGATGAAGATGATGATGGCAATGATGATGAAGAATTACAATGATGATGATGAGGATGATGATATGATGTTGATGACGATAATAATGTTGATGATGATGAGGAGGAGGAGGAGGAGGAGGAGGAGGAGGACGATGAAGATGATGATGGCAATGATGATGAAGAATTACAATGATGATGAGGAGGATGATGATATGATGTTGATGATGATAATAATGTTGATGATGATGATGATGAGGAGGAGGAGGAGGAGGAGGAGGAGGACGATGAAGATGATGATGGCAATGATGATGAAGAATTACAATGATGATGATGAGGATGATGATATGATGTTGATGACGATAATAATGTTGATGATGATGATGAGGAGGAGGAGGAGGACGATGAAGATGATGATGGCGATGATGATGAAGAATTACAATGATGATGATGAGGATGATGATATGTTGATGACGATAATAATGTTGATGAGGATGAGGATGAGGATGAAGATGATGACGGCGATGATGATGAAGAATTACAATGATGATGATGATGATATGATGTTGATGACGATAATAATGTTGATGAGGATGATGAGGATGATATGATGTTGATGACGATAATAATGTTGATGATGATGATGAGGATGATAATATGATGTTGATGACGATAATAATGTTGAGGATGAGGAGGGGGAGGATGATGAAGATGATGATGGCGATGATGATGAAGAATTACAATGATGATGATGAGGATGATGATATGATGTTGCTGACAATAATAATGTTGAGGAGGAGGAGGAGGAGGAGGAGGAGGAGGAGGAGGAGGAGAAGGAGGAGGACGATGATGGTGATGATGATGAAGAATTACAATGATGATGACGATGATGATATGATGCTGATGACGATAATAATGGTGGTGGTGATGATGATGATGATGATGATGATGATGATGATGATAATGATGATAATAATGGTGGTGATGATGATGATGATGATGATGATGATGATGATGATAATAATGGTGGTGATGATGAGGATGAGGATGATATGATGTTAATGACGATAATAATGTTGATGATGATGATGGTGATGAGGAGGAGGACGACGGCAAACAATGACGATGAAGACGACCATAACAATTCAATCACCTTAAAAATCACATCGGCACACAGCTTGCAGTAGCAGCATTCCCCGACTATGGTGAACACACAGTGTTCACTGCTGTCATAGACCTTGTACTTGGGAACCCAGCATGTCCATCTGTCGACACACAGCAAAACAAAAAGGGAATTATTCAGGCATGGTAGTGGGGGCAAAGTGGGGTTTCGCGGAAGAAAATCCAACCGATTCTGCATTTCATTTGAAAGATGTCGACTCAAACTAAAATGATGAAGTTGGGCGTCAAAATGAAGAAGAAGAAGAAGAAGAAAAAGAAGAAGAAAAAGAAGCACTAGGATCACAAATCTGGAAGCGTGTGGTGTGAACTAGGCCGCACACGACTGCTAACTTCGGCGGGAAGTTGCTTGTTCAGTCATTCACATCCGGTTCTGCGAAGCGATTGCATAGGTTTTAACGCATGTAATTCTTAGGCACCCGAGCGAATTTTTACCATGGCTTTTTTTTTTTTTTTTTCTGGATCAATTTCACTTTCGCGGATTTCTACCATGCCTGATTATTACAGCATTGTGTGAACCGTAAGGAGTGTTGAAAAAAAAAAAGTGGATAAGTGTGCGATAAAAAAAAAAATGAAAGAAAGAAACACAGAGAGAAGAGAGAGAGTCAGAGAGAGAGAGATAATGATAATGATAATGAACCTTTATTTTACAACGGTAAAAGTATTGACATAGAGTAGCCATTTTTCATACTTGCCGTTATAACACAAACAAACAAATAGATTAAAAAAATAAAAGTGAACAAAATATGGTCTTAAAACACCATCAATTGAAAATGCATTAATAGATAAAAAGAAGAAGAAAAAAGTGGAAAGATGCACACTCCACACACACACACAGGCGCATGCACGCACGCACACACATTATATAGTACAGAGAGAGAGAGAGACACAGAGAGAGAAACAAAGAACGGGTAAACAGATAGAAAGAGGGGGAGAGAAAGGATGGTGAGTGAAGGATTGAGAGAGATAATGCATGAATCGAATAAATGAATGAATGAATGAAATTATGAATGAATGAATGAAGGGAGGAAGGAAGGAATTTCATGAGAGAAATCAAGAGAGAGAGTACTACAGAGACTGAGATGTGTTAGCACACACTACCTTCACAACTTACCCACGACTATCCCCCGGCAGGGACTGAATCTTCATCTTCGTGCAGACACCACCATGATTAAAACATCCCTTCCAACAACCTACCAGCCCTACCAACACAAGAGCAGCTCCTTCCCCCCCCCCCCGGAATACTCACACTTCCTTGACGGTACCAACGACTATGCCCGGTGGGAACTGAACCTCCATCTCCCTGCAGACAGCACCACCAGACAACATCCCTTCCAACAACCTACCAGCCCTACCAACACAAGAGCAACCCTTTCCTCCCATACTCACACTTCCTTGACGGTGCCAACTAACTATCCCCGGTGGGAACTGAATCTCTATTTACTTGCAGACAGCACCACCACCACAAACAACATCCTTTCTACCAGCCCTACCAACACAAGAGCAGCTCCTTCCCCCCTGGAATACTCACACTTCCTTGACGGTATCAACGACTATTCCCAGCGGGGACTGAATCTCTATTTCTTGCAGACAGCACCACCACGAACAACATCCCTTCCAACAACCTACCAGCCCTACCAACACAAGAGCAGCTCCTTTCCCCCTGGGATACTCACACTTCCTTGACGGTACCAATGACTATGCCCGTCGGGGAAAGAACCTCCATCTTCTTGCAGACAGCAACACCACGAACAACATCCCTTCCAACAACCTACCAGCCCTACCAACACAAGAGCAGCTCCTTTCCCCCTTAGATACTCACACTTCCTTGACGGTGCCGACAACTAGGGAGAAAGGTGGCAGAGTTGAGAGTGGTAAAGATGCTCGCCTGCCAAAATGTAATGCGTGACTGCAACGTGAGTGACACGGGTTCGAATCCCGGCCTCCTCGCCCTTTCTTTCTTAGTTCGACAAGAAAATCGAACTGAACGTCCAGTCCTTCGGATTGGGGACTTAAAGCTAGTCTGACCCGTGGCGCTTTACGCACGTAAAATAATCCCACAGCAGTTGAAAGTCGGTGAGAGCAGGGAGAAATCTTGCTGCCTGGTATGGCCAAATTCATAGCTAGGTTTCCCAATTCTGCCCCCCCCCCCCCCCTCCTCACCCTGCCCCCCCCACCACCCACCCAAAAAAAAAGAAATTGGGTAGGTGTGACGCACTCTCCTGAATACAGTGGAACCTCCCATATAAGACTCCCTCCCAGTTAAGACCTACTTTTCTGTGACATTGCCCTTCTTTGTAAGTATTAAAATTACCTCCCTTATAAGACCCCTCCCTTTAAAAGACCTCATTTGGGATGATTTTTGAAGGTCTTATAAGGGAGGTTCCACTGTATACCAAATACCCCCAAAATACCAGCCCTGCCAACACAAGAGCAGCTCCTTTCCCCCCTTGGATACTCACATTTCTTTGACGGTGCCGACGACTACCCCCGGCGGGGATTGAACCTCCATCTCCTGCAGGTAGCACCACCACAGGCAGGAGCCGTGGCACCGCAGGGGACGGTCGAGCGCCATGAGTTCCATCCCCTGGTTGTCCGTCACTGTCATGACGAAGGGACGGGACGGGCCGCAGCACTGACGCGTCATGCAGTCCGTCTCTGACGTCACAAACACGTGTTGCACAAACAAACAAAAAAGTGACATGGACAATTTCCATCAGTTAACTGGTACAAACGATCAAGAATTGAAGAAAAAAAAACCCAAAAACCATTGAACTTTCCTCTTATATAGCTTGCTTTAATAAAACGTTTTTGTGTCCAATGTATGTGTTTGTGAACCTAAGAAACAAACTCAATTACTTCCACTTTAACTTTACGATTTGTTCTGTGTTCTGAAAAGAAGAAAAGAAAACAATGTGCTGATTTACTTTTTCTCCCAATGGGGGGGAGATAGACAATGCCTACGCAAAGACAGCTGTTTCGTCTTGTGAAAGACTCTTCAGTCTGCATGTCGGCCTGCAAAGAATGTCCACAGTGAATGTTCAAGCTGAGCTAGAAGACTGAACTGGTGCAGGGATCAATCTTGCCACAGGATATCATGGGTCGTTTGACCAGTTCGAAAACAAATATAATAGGTCATCATATAGTAAAAAGGCAAAGTTGTGTGTGTGTGTGTCTGTGTGTGTGTGTGTGAAACACAAAATGGGCCTTATAACTCCGCTGTTTTTCGACCGAATCGCTTCAAATTTGCTGTCAGGCATTACACAAATTTCCATTCATCCAACCAGCCCCCCCCCCCCCCCCTCTCTCTCTCTCTGTATCTCTGTCTTTGTCTGAATGTCTCTCTGTCTCTGTATTTTTCTGTCTGTCTCTCTCTGTGTGTATGTTTGTCTGTCTGTGTCTCTCTCGCTTTCTGTCTCTGTCCCCCCCTCTCTCTCTCTCTGAAGGGTCTATGTCTGTCTGTCTGTCTGTCTGTCTGTCTGTCTGTCTGTCTCTGTGTCTGTCTGTCTGTCTGTCTCTCTCTCTCTCTCTCTCTCTCTCTCTCTCTCTCTCTCTCTCTCTCTCTCTCTAATATATAGTAATAACATAATATTTTGCGGACCCGGCGAAACCGGTACTCACCATTACCGGTTCTTGGTGGTACCGGTAATAGGCGTTATTGGTTCTGGGAGTTGCCAGTACTAGGCATTGCGCTAGTTTTTATAAAATGATAAGTCATGTAAAAACAGAAAAGAAAGAAAGGAAATACAACTTGAGTGCAAAAAAAACCTGTTTTCTAGGACACTGCTACAATCTCATAATTTTACAGACTGCGTGTTCAAAGAAGGACACGAGAAAAGTTTGTGTTGTTTTTTGTTTTTGTTTTATTGTTTATAATCATATTAATGTTTTGGGCATGAAAAAAGTAATAACAGGGCTATTTAATATTGGCAAATGTTAAGATCAGCTCCCTCCGCTGTTCCATGGTGAAGTTGGCCAATCAGCTTAACGGAAAAGGTAAATCGGAGGGAGCTGATTGGCCCTAACCCTAAGCCTTCACCCTGGAACAGCGGAGGGAGCTGATCTTAACATTAGCCCAATTATTTTTACAGTCTATTGTTTCACCTAAGTCAATCTGATCACATAAATCAGTTGCAGAGCACATCAAAATCCTTTAAGTTGCTAACAGTAACAGACACAAAGTAAACATAAGTCATATGACCTCTCGCCTGCAAAAACAATAGGTCATTTCAAAATTTGATCAGTCAATGACTGATGACCGGTGCTAAGAATAATCCCTGTAGGTAATTAGAAGTGAAATACTGATTGCAAAACCAAAATGCTGGGGGGGAAAATTTGACCTATCTGTACCAGGGACTGATAGTGATACATTTTTGGTATATGCCCCACATGGCCGAAAGGCCAAAGAGGGCGTAAAACATTATTTCTTGATACATTTTTGCTAGGACTGATGATATAAATGGTTTTAACAGAGTGGTTGAGGGGTTAGTACCGGCCTTACCCCCTGAACACTTCATCACTTATCACAAATCGAGCAGACTGATAAGATCCCGACTTCCTTACTCATCGAACCCAATCAGATCTTCAGTTATAAACAACAACAAAGCAATAAAAGTTCCCTCCTCAAACACCAACCAGTTCAAAAACTCTTTCTTTGTTTGAACACCAACAGAGTGGAACCATCTGAACAACAGCACCGTCCAAGCCAACTCCTGTTGAGGCCTTCAAAAGACAGCTATTAATCAACCAACATCAATAAACCGCCTCTGCGCAATCTCTCCCCGTCGCAGTTATGCCAGACTACTGGATTGTAGCGACGTATTTCAAAGAAGAAGAAGAAGAAGAACAGAGGCTTTGATATTGTGAGTTTCTGTGGTTTTCACTGGTTTTCGTTTCCCTGGGACTGGTTTGGACACTTGGTTGTTGTTGGGAAAATTGTTCCTGAAGGAACTGGTTTTCAAAATGTCTACCAATTTGTACCATGTTCACTGGTTTCACTAGTATTCGTACATATCTGTAGTAAAAAAAAAAAAAAGCAGCTCAACAGTCTAACACTGGAGTAACAGTTGTGCCTATCTGTCATTTCAGACAATGACTGCATATATATTATATTATATATATATATATATATAT
The DNA here is from genome assembly GCA_017654935.2 of Phymorhynchus buccinoides. Classification (NCBI taxonomy): domain Eukaryota; kingdom Metazoa; phylum Mollusca; class Gastropoda; order Neogastropoda; family Raphitomidae; genus Phymorhynchus; species Phymorhynchus buccinoides. The sequence goes on along the minus strand of CM065709.1, from coordinate 7,567,688 downwards.
ATATATATATATAAACGTACAAGAATTGAAGAAGAAAAAACAACCACACCATTAAACTTTCCTCTTATATATATAGTTTGCTTGAAAAAAACTTGTTTTGTGTCCAATATTTAAGTTTGTGAGCCTAAGAAAGAAACTGAATAACTTTAATTTTAACTTTACAATTTATTCTGTGTTCTGAAAAGAATAAAAGAAAATAATGTGCTGATTTACTTTTTCTCCCAATGGGGGAGATAGACAATGCCTATGCAAAGACAGCTGTTTCGTCTTTGAGAAAGACTCTTCAGTCTGCATATCGGTCTGCATATCGGCCTGCAAAGTATGTCCACAGTGAACATTCAAACTGAGCTAGAAGACTTTCTACAAGAGAAAGGTTGTCCTCTTTGCACCAGACTGAAAGTCCACAATAAAAGCAAACCAGCACTTAATTCAAAAGAAATGGTAACAATCTTGTGTAAAATAACAAAAATAATAATGTTCTAAAGTTACAATCCCTCGAAGAGAGTAGAAGAGATGGGATGCCATGTTGGTGGATCCAGTGAAGGATTCAATAAGGGAGGTCATAGAAATCGTAGTAAACACCAACATACTCCCGGTGAGGAGGAATGTAGAGAGGTGTGCCTGGATCAGGTAGACTGATGCGCTTTCCTTCTTCCAAGTATAATATAAACGTACAAGAATTGAAGAATATATATATATCATTCCAAACAAAGGAAAAAACAACAAGTGGGACGACTGTGGTGTCAATTTATATATAGCAGCCCAGGGGGTCAGTTGCTAATTCTAGCAGGCTGGGCTAAAGTTTGTTTATAGTCGAGAAGCCTCGCCTAGGGTACACCCCCACTCTCTCTGCCAAAACGGATTTGAGGACAGATGGCGTTGCCCGGGGGATGGTCCCCAAAGGCCAACCAATCCCTTTGGCTACAGCACTGAAGCCAGTGAAAATGCCCCAGACTACTAGTTTGAGAGTCATAGTCTTCCACCAAATACTAACTGATTATTTATAAGTAAACCAGGCATCTGCCTGCCTTTAGCTCAGGTCACTCTCAAGTCTCAACATGCAGCAAAAACTGGATGTACGTTACTGTGCCTTGCCGTTTTGTTATTTGACACCAATGACAGCATTTGAAAGCTGTGGCTCCTCGTCTCTGTTAAAATGGTCCACAAAATGGTAAATAGTAAATAAGTTAACATGAGAGTCAGACTTAAACTCTCTCTCTCTCTCTCTCTCTCTCTCTCTCTCTCTCTCTCTCTCTCTCACACACACACATACACACACACACACACACACACACACACACACACATTTATATAACTCACTCTCCTTGGCGAACATGAACTGTTGTTCCTGGTTGTTGTTGATGGCATAGCGATTGTTCCGCTCCCAGCCCACAAACACTGAAACCACAGCACACCATAATAATTGTCAAATTATGCAATAATTATCATTTTTTCTTTTCTTTTTTCTTTAAGCTTAATAAGTTAATTAGGTTTCCTGCCGATTCAGTCGTGTTGAGGTCCCGCTGAATGGGTCTTACCTGGCTGGGTCATTCATAAAGCAAATTAGGGATTTTTTTAATACGACCTTTGGACCTTGACCATAACAGTTCTCAAAAAAATCAAACCGTTGATTGTGGATACTTAATCAACTCCCTTATTCAGTCACACGTCGTGAGTTCATCTCACCGGCGCGTTGACTGAACTCCAACTCCAAGTCTCCACCTTCAGTGTGCAAGCGCTGAGGAAGGCAGGTGGACGCTTGGCGAAAGCTACGGTTGAGACTGAGAGAATAAGTTTACATTTTCTTCATTATACAAATTATATTCTTACCCCCTTCACTGCCACAGAAAAACTGAGAAATTATCGATTTTCTTATTATAAAGTTTAAAACAAATCTGTTACTAACAGTGTTACTGTTAGATTCAATCTGAGAAAATGGTCTAGAGATTATATATCCTTCCTGGCTTATCACTAGTAATATCAGAGTTATCTAAACCAAAAACCATCATTCTAGGACTATGACATCAAAAGTTATGACATCATCAATGACATCATACACTACAACTACAAGACTGTCTCGTAGCAGGCAGCGAAAGGGTTAATCAAGTTAATGGAAGAAGAAGTCTTTGGAGATTACTACTCAGTCTACATCATCTACGAAGTGCTTGGCATGATGTACATAGTAGATCTATCATCTATGTAAAGTGTCATTTAGCGAACAGGGGGTCTACTGAAGCACGGAGCAGTGTACTGAACTACTAATACTATGCACAGATTTTAATTAAATCTAATTTTCTGATGCAAAGATTTTTCAAATGAAAGTCATAACAAAGCAAAGATTATTATATTGTCAGTGCTTGGGGCAGTGTGTGGATGGATGCCTCGTGCCTCCATACGGGGAGCTGGATGACTCCGCCCCCCTCCACGAGTCTCTCCCCGTGGGGATACCAGGGGGGGTCTTTTGTAAAAATAGTTCCCCCATCTTCTGGAAGTTCTGTGCTTGTAGCTTCCTCTAATCTGCCACTCTCTTTGACTCTGCCCTTTTCATTTGCTTTCTTGCTCTCTATCATAAACTATCTTTCTGACTTATTGGCCCATTCTCCTGCCTTTTTCCCCCAAAAATCTTCCAAATATTGTTTCTCCTTTGAGCTCCTCCAAAATCAGAATGTGTTGGCTGTATGCAGCGGGGAGACCAGTGAAAACTGAAAACCGGACACATACCTACCTTATCCATTGTGGCCACATGGCCTGGGAACGCAGAAGAAGAAGAATATTGTTAATGTTATTGTTAAATCAATGTTTAGTGTTATTTGGGAAGGAGATGGGTGTCAAACTCTTAGTCTTAGTAGCTACTGTATTCAGTGAGTCTGAAATTACACACAAATACAGAAGTGATGTACACACATGCACGCACGCAAACACATACACACAGTGACACACTCACACACACACACACGCGCGCGCGCGTGCACTTGCGCGCACACACGTGCACGCACGCACACACACACACACACAGTGACACGCACATGCACATGTGGCAACATTTTTGACAAGTGCCAATCGAAGTGGTGGTAGTGACAAAGTATGGGAAGACAGTTTGAAATGTTATTTATTTGAGTATTTCAAGTATTTGCGATGTTTCAGGGACCCTTTGACATTCCTTTAGGACCCCCTAGACCCTCTGTCTTCACATGCCTTTTAGACCAACATTTGTTCCATAACCTGAATATTTTCCAAACAAGGTAATTTATTGCATCCACTTTTTCTTATGCTGTTATGGTGTTCGTCCCATTTGATATTGATGACAGACAATGATACTCAACAGCTCATATTGCAGATGAGACAGCAAATGCCACACCCAAAACTATATGATAGATATTGTTCAGATTTCCGTGACTTTTTGAGGTTGATCAATTTCAGAATCCATAATCACTCGGCCACTGTGTTTGTTTTCTATTTCAATGACAATAAAATTATGTATCCGTGTTGCATGTTTACAATATTTTTTATTTTATTTTATAATTTTATCAAGATGCTGTTAATGTTATTGGTTCTGGGAATTTCCAAGAAAGGTGTATGACAAATAAGGTCTGGAATCAAACTCAGTGATTGGTTAAAACCATCACCTTATTATCTGCGATTGACTGTGATTCTACTTTTAGACCTAGCAGTAGAGACATATCATATATGTCTCTACTCATATGACATATGTGCAGTAGACTGGTAGAGTAGGCAGAAATCGTCTGCTCATCGATCAGTAGCCTAAAATCTAAATCACTGCAGAAAAAATCAGTCACACTACACCAAACCAACATACCTTCAAGCAAATCCATCACTTGATGAACACGGACTTCGTCCAGCCCCGCAAGGTACGCTAAACCTGGTGGTAATCCAGGACTTAGCTGCACTTGAGGCATCGCCATTGGAACGAACCCAGAAGTGGGCATAGGCGGTGTCGCCGTCATTTGATTCGGTGGAGGCGCTCCCATATGCGCTCCGTATCCTCCTTGCATATCGCTCATTTCTCCTTTGTATCCTGGCTGCGAAATCACAACTCCGTTAGACATCTTGGAGGGTTTTTTCGGGAGCTAAAACCTTAGAGAAAATCCGCAAATTTGCTGAGGAAGAACCAACGCCTTTTTTCCACTTCGCCCACCCTTTTTCTGTCGCTGAAGGGAGACAAGTCAGTTGTTGTCACTTTCTCGCTCATTGATTGGATCGAGCGACAGGAAGTTGGTCGGTGCGCGTGCGTGACCTTCGGCCTTCGAGGAAAGCACGTGGTGGTGACGTAATTAGGCATAATGTAAAAAAAAAAGAGAAAAAAAAGCACAAACATGTCAAGAGGCAAAATGGCAAAAGTATAGGTATATCAAGTTGCAATGTTTCCACGCCTGTTGTGATAGATCGATAAGAAACGATGACAATGAGCGGCGTGCATACTGTCACTGTCAGCCGAGGAAATTAAAAATAGACTGCAGAGAGAGAGAGAGAGACTCAGAGAGAGAGAGAGAGAGAGAGAGCTTGCGCACGCGCATGTATGCGTGTGTGTGTGTGTGTGTGTGTGTGTACATGTGTGTGTGTGTGTGTGTGTGTGTGTGTGTGTGTGTGTGTGTGTGTGTGTATGTGTACATGATGCTTGTGCGTGTGGGCGTGTAAAAGGGCCGCGAGGCCAGGGGTATGCATAGGTGGCAGAGAAAGGATGGAAGGTCACGTGAAAAGTCCGTTTAACGTCCTGTGACTTCAGTGAAGCAGCGGGCATACTGGGACACTTAATGGTCAACCTATGGCGATATTTTTCACGCCAGAGGGCAGTCAATGCACTAGGGGCTTATCACGCGATTTTCTTACTTGGGCGTAGTGAGAGAGAGAGAGAGAGAGAGAGAGAGAGAGAGAGAGAGAGAGAGAGAGAGAGAGAGAGAGAGAGAGAGAGAGAGAGAGTGATGGTAGGACCACTCACTGTCTCTCTCTCTTTCTTTATCCCCAACTAATAATATAGAGAGGATTAGCCCCACACGAGCGTCATGCCCTCTGGCGTGAGAAAAATCGCACTAAGTCTCTCATTGTTACTACTAGGGGAAGACGGGGTAAAAAGCGCATGGGCGGGTAAGAAGCCCACCCCAATTATCTCATGAAATGAAGCAAATTTTAGTCTCATTTTGCCCATGAGACGAGCGTTTAATGTCTAGCATTCGTCTCATGGGCACATTTGACTGAAATTTTCTTTATTTCATGAGATAATTGGGGTGGGCTTCTTACCCGCCCATGCGCTTTTTACCCCGTCTTCCCCTATAAAGATAGCGGTACGATCCTGGGGGTACTGCAATACCAAGAAAGTCCAGAAGTCTAATAATAGTTGTGGGTTTTTTAAAAATGAAGGATGGAAGGGGAGCAGGTAGAAGGGGGGTGTGCATGGGGGCAAAAATTGTGCAATGAGCACTGATCTGGTGGAGTTGTGGTCCTTATAATTATATGCAATCACACAATATATAAACTTAAAAACCATCCTATGACTACTATTGTTTTACCTTCTCTATTTTTCTACTCTCTTCTGTCCTTCTTTCGCCTCTCTCCTTCCCAAAGAACCCTCCCCAAGCTCGCGCACGCACGCACACGCACACACACACACACACACACACACACACACACACACACACACACACACACACACACACACACACACGCACACACACACACACACACACACACACACACACACACACACACACACACACACACACACACACTAGAAGGCAGGCAAACAGAAATAGTCTGACTTTTATACAGACAGACAGACAGACAGACAGACAAACAAAAACACATACGCAGATCGAACCATCTCACACTCTCACCACCACCCCTCCCCATCCCCACCCCCTCTTTCTTCACATATCCAAGGGCCTGTATCCTAAGATTTGTTTAAGTGAAAACTATTTACATTGAACATTGTTCACTTGGCTCTGCAATTGGAGCATGTTTCATGCACTTTGTGCCTTACTGACTGAACAAAACAGAAAGAGCTGAGAAATCTGTAGCTTAGCTGTAACGATGCGATAGCCTCTGTAGTATTTGGTAAGTACCTCCTCCATACATCCTCCCGGCCTCTTGCAAAACCAGCTACAGAAAGTTTCCACGGACCATCTCTGGAGTGGAACTCCCTAGTCCCACCTGAGGCAGTATCATCGGCCTCCTTCAAGGATCTAAACAACGCCCCTTCCCCCTCCCCCCCCTCCCCCCCCCCCCCCCCTCCCTCCCTCTTTGACCCTGCCCCACTCATTCCCCTCCTTCAATCCTACTTCCAACGGATCTTAACAGCCATTCAAGCCGATCATCTGGGCGGCCAAGGAAATTACTACTACTGTGTACAGATATATTATCTACATGACCGAAGTCCCCAGTTTTTACACACAACAGAACCATCAAAAAGATGATGGCGGTTGTCTGCTGCAAGAAGCCGAAGAAGAAGAAAAAGTAAGATTATGCCATTTACGAGATATGCCATCGATCGTCCCCTCGAAATTATTCCTATTAGTATGATTGAATGCTTAGTTATCCTCCGAAGTCGGAGTGTGGCTGCCCACGTGACGGGGTAATAAAAAAAAACCCGGTCACACACGTGATGTTCTCATCCCTAGCTGGTGCATTTGTACCATAGTGTTCAAGTGCTTCGGCTGTTGGGATGATCCCTGGAGTCTTTAAGCCAGGGTACGACAACAACAACAATTTTTACAACAATGTTTAGTTGTCTCACCATGGGGACGGTTTTTCGTTTTTTCGTACTTATGTTTCGCATGTTCATACCAACATTATAGAAAACAAGGAGCGGTTCAGTAGTTTATGAATTTTTATGCTTATAATGTTTTATGTTTATAAATGTTTAACTCACTATATCATGTGCAAGCACTCCATAAATGAAGAAGAAATTTAGTCTTAACCTTTTAAATTATAATGTTAACTAGTACCGGAAATACCGAGCACCGGTAAAGCCTAGTACCGGTGATGCCAAGTACCGGTAATGCTGAGCAGCAGTTTTTTGGGGTCCACGAAATATTATTATATTATTACTTTTGTGTCTCTCCTTCTTTCCATCTTCTTCTCTCATCCTGCTCTACCCACCACCCCCACCCCGTCCCCCACCATCCCCCACCCACCAAGATAGTCACTGTCCCTGGTCATGCACGTTCCAAATTATGGGTCAATGTCCGGTCTGGTTACGCAGCGGTTTGTGAAAAGGTGAAGCGGCACTTATCGCGCGCGAGTATGAATCGATTCGCTTCTAGTTTGGCACACGGATAGTCAAAGTCCCCGTTCACCTACCTTCCAAATGCGAAGGCAATCCGCCCAGAAATACTGGAGATACGGGCGCCGAAAGGCCGGCGGATATGCGTTTCGCGCATTTGCCAAACCGCGCAAATGACGCGGCCGCCTTGGTTGCCGTTGCCATCGCCCCGCCCCCCGTTAGGGCTCATTGTCAACATTGCCAAATTTGTCTGTTGTACAAAGCCAGAGTCGGCGAAAGCTTAATTCACCGCCAATATCGCATTTATGCACCACAATGGTTCGACACCCATGTCACTAAAAGGCATCACTGAAATCAGGGCCTGTTATCCAAAGACCCTATTTTCTTAATTCTGGGAGGTAAGGATAGGCCTAATAGTGTTATGCATGTCAGAGGAATTCCCAATATTGCTGACAATGTTTTCCTCTACCCAGTTAAGTTTAAATAATGATATATTTTTTACTGAAAAATGGCTGGCGACGATAGGGTTACATAAAGAAGATGGGGTGACAGCCAACAGAGCTATGATTGGATGTTTCTTATATAGTATATAATATAGAGACGTTTTGACAATTTGATGATTTATTGTCAATACAGAGAGAGGGAGGGGGGGGGGGAGAGAGGAGAGAGAGAGAGGGGGGGGGGGGGGGGGCGGGAACTGAAAAACATTAATACACAAGGCTGTATATTCTTCCTATCTCAGTCATTGGGATGAAAGCAAGACTAAAAGAGAGAGAGAGAGAGAGAGAGAGAGAGAGAGAGAGAGAGAGAGAGAGAGAGAGAGAGAGAGAGAGAGAGAGAGAGAGAGATAAACATTATTACACAAGGCTATATTCTTCCAATCTGTCCTTGGGATGAAAGCCAGACAGTCGACAGAGGGAGCTTGGGGGACTCGGGAGTCGCTGGTCTTGAGGAGAGGAGCATCTGGAGAGCGAAGAATTGCGAGTCTGGGGGGCGGGGGATGATTTTTGACCTGGAGAGCGGGAGACTAGATGAGGAGAGGAGATGACCGAGGGGGGACAAACATGTGACATGGACGGCAAGTATCAGAGTACTTTCCGGAGACACGGGGGGTGTAGAGAGAGATCGGAGCCGGGGAGGACTGGGGGAGGGGTTGGCGCGATCAGAGTTCTGGGACCCTTTTGCCGATGGATCAGGGGGCGAGGGTGGGGATATAAACATTTATTCTATATTTCTTAATCCTGGCCTTAGGGATGAAAGCCAGATCAAAACAGAGAGAGACCCACAGTGAGGGGGGGGGATCTGGGGGGGGGAGAGGGGGGGGGGGGGGGGGGGGGGGGGGGGGGGGGGGGGGGGGGGGGGGGGGGGGTAGGGGGGGGGGGGGGGGGGGGGGGGGGGGGTGGGGGGGGGGGTGGGGAGGGGGTGGGGGGGGGGGACTGACAAACATTATGACACAAGGCTATATTCCTCCAAGAGAGACGAGAGAGAGAGAGAGAGAGAGAGAGAGAGAGAGAGAGAGAGAGAGAGAGAGAGAGAGAGAGAGATTCACAGAAAGTTTACTATCCAGGCCTTCTGCCCATGTCAGACAGAAGGGGAGAGAGAGAGAGAGAGAGAGAGATAGAAAGAGAGAGATGAGTAAAAACAAATATACCATATATATATACAAACAGACAAACTGAAAAACTGACAGACAGACAGACAGACAGACCAGGCAACAACGAACAAGAAATACAGATGCGCTCATTTTTCATAGACCCCGTGCATGCAATAACTCTCTCACATTCCTACAATTAAGTCGAGGTTATCTTGAATTTCACGCCCCCCGCCCCCCCCTTCCCCCCACACACACACACACACACACACACACACACACACACACACACAACACACATACACACACTTACACACACACACACCTTCATCACACATTTTACATTGAAAAACTTAATATACCGATCTTCAAGTAGTGCTTAGAGGCCTGGAAGCGTGTGATATAAAACAATGTCTTGACATATCATTTGCGTATATTTACCCATAGGCTTAGTGTAAACGCGTGTAAGAATACACCGTTGCTATTAGAAACTTGACGTCACAGTTATTTATCTTGACATATCATTATCATTATCGCACATCAAGGTACACTCGCATGCGACTATCTGCAGTACTCAAGCCATATTTTCTTTATTTGCATCAAGTGATGTTTAGTAAAACAAAAAGCCCAAACATACTCCTAACCCTATGCCTTAACCCGATAAATGCAAAAGGTTGTTTCTGATGAACATTTTACATTGAAAAAATAATTGTGAATAGTAACTTTTAGTGAAATTGCAAATTATAAAAATAGCGGCTGGCAACCTTTTCTCAAGTTAGTGTCAATGCAAATAGCGCCTTCTGAGCAGGACACCAAAAAACGTCATCTTAGTGAACTTACGCAATCACTGAAATTACGTCATCATTGAAAGTTCGTCATTGGCGAAATGACAATAACTATGGCCTGTGATTGCAGTGTAAAACGGATATGTCATTGTAAAGGCTATTTTTTTTATACAGCAAATTCTAGTAGGTTCATGTTTCGATTAATAATCAGTTTCCTTTCATAATGTATCAATGTGCAAGATCAAAATAGCTCACGACTTTCTAACTTGGAGAACTATATTATTTGTGGATGAGTAGGATTTTCTTGCTACGGTGAAGTGGTTAGTATTATTTTAGATCTGCATGCATGGCCGTCTCGCTTCTTCGTTGCGTGTTTGATTATCACCTGAAATAGGTAAAATATCGGTATATATCCGTTATTAGGATTTGCGAGTGTGATATTGCTTTTATCCTATCTCTCGTGGCTTGCTGTTTATCACCCTCGGTCTCCGACCTCGTGTGATAAACAGCAAACCACTTGAGATAGGATAAAAACAATATCA
>CM065709.1:7546856-7549356 GCA_017654935.2 Phymorhynchus buccinoides | reverse complement strand
GGAAGAAAAAAACCCGCATATGGCCCGCTGTTTCTCATAATTTACAACCCTTAGCTTCAATTGGGCCTTGCAGCTTCCGTTTGCAGCCGTGTTGAGCATGTTAGTTGGCCTCTGAGTATGCATAGTGCCGTGCCCTTTACTCAAATGGATTTTACCATTGGCTGACATTAGCCTGCAAGTAGGGGCCAACAGTAACATGAGAGCTGTACAAAAGATGATTTTCTTCAGTAAATGGGGAAAAACATCATGGTACGGTTTAGTCTCTTGTGGAAGACTATGACTCTCGAACGAGGGGGGGGGGGGGGGGGGGGGGGCCTTGCATTCGGGCTCTGGTGCTGCAGCCAAAGGGATGGGGTTGGCCTTTGGGGACCTTCCTCAACGCCAGCTGTGTCCTCGAACCCCTTTTGGCCGAGAGAGTGGGGATGTACCCTGGGCAAGGCATCTCCACTTTTTACAAAAACAAATTCTCGCCCAGCCCAGCCAGAATAGTATCTTCCCCCTCTCTGCTATCTGGCAGTCATTGTCGGAAACGACAGACTAGCATGCATACATACATAGTGTCTGTTTGTATGCTTGTCTGTCGTTTCCGACAATGACTGCCAGATAGCAAAGAGGGGGGGGGGGCTAAAAAAAAGTTGTTTATAGCGGAGAAGCCTTGTTAGGTTAGTTAGGTTAGGTTAGGTACATTATAGTCACAGAGGTGTCTCTGTGAAATTCGGGTTGCTCCCACCTGAAGAGCGCGTCGCAGCCAGAGGCGCGCCACCCATATATATATTTGTGTGTGTGTGCATGCGATTTTTGTGTGACTGATGAGGGAGGAAGGGGGGGGGGGGGGGTAAATTTGGACCAAATGACAACTTTTTCGTTGCCACTGGGTTTAACGTGTGCTACGTGCATGGGCACACGGGACCTCGGTTTATCGTCTCATCCGAAAGACTAGGGTACATCCCCACTCTCCGCGGCGGCCAAAGTTGGCGTTGAGGAAGGTCCCCAAAGCGGGGAGACCAGTGGGAACTGAAAATCGGACACATATATTATGCTACCTTACCCATTATGGCCATATGGCGTTGAGGAAGGTCCCCGAAGCGGGGAGACCAGTGGGAACTGAAAATCGGACACATATATTATACTACCTTATCCATTATGGCCATATGGCGTTGGTGAAGGTCCCCAAAGCGGGGAGACCAGTGGGAACTGAAAATCGGACACATATATTATACTACCTTACCCATTATGGCCATATGGCGTTGGTGAAGGTCCCCAAAGCGGGGAGACCAGTGGGAACTGAAAATCGGACACATATTATACTACCTTATCCATTATGGCCATATGGCGTTGGTGAAGGTCCCCAAAGCGGGGAGACCAATGGGAACTGAAAACCGGACACCTACCTTACCCATTATGGCCATATGGCGTTGAGGAAGGTCCCCAAAGCGGGGAGACCAGTGGGAACTGAAAATCGGACACAATATATTATACTACCTTACCCATTATGGCCATATGGCCTGGGAAGGGAGAAGAAGGTCAGTAGTGAAGGTATCGAGCATAAACCTCCACCTTTCTTTAGCTAGGCCCACTTCACAGTTCTCAGTAATTCGGTAATACAGGGAGAACACCGCAACGTGTTAGAGGGGCACCCTGACGGATGAGTGTTTTTGTTGGTGTTGTTGTAGCAAGAAACACGTCGAGATCACCAGAAAGACAGCCTTTTCAATCAAGGAAAGAAACACGTCGAGATCATCAGGAAAACACCCTGTACAGAGATCGCAACACTCACTTTGCTCTGGTTTCCTAGAAATCAAGCCGTCAAAACGGCGCGATTCCTCCTTGGCGGAGATGCCGGAGAGAGAAGCCATTTTGGACGGGGGTGGGTGGAGGTCACTCATTGTGGTTGAAGCTTTTTTTCTTCTTTGTAAGTGCAGTAAAAATATAAACTGGAGCTATTTCCTTTGTTGTGAGCGAAACTCCTTTTGGTAAACTGTATACAATTTAAAATAATAAATAAATGAAAAGGTTTGTATTGTGGAAAATTCGTGCAAACGATTTGGTCTAAACTCAGGCGGCCATTAGAAAAGAGATGTCTTCTCTTTCGCTGAAAGAATTTGACTTCCAGCACCTCCGCCAAGGAGGAATCGCCGATTTGACGGTTTGATTTCTAGGAAAACAGAGCAAAGTGAATGTTGCGATCTTTGTAAAAGGTGTTTTCCCGATGATCTCGACGTGTTTCTTGCACACACAAAAAAACTCATCCGTCAAGGTGCCCCTTTAAGGAAAAGACAAATGACTTTGTAAGTGTTTGATTATTTCCCTTTATCAAATTCACCACGTGGTTTGCATTCAGAGCTTGCCTGCCCCTCTCGTTCTATGTGCATAAAAAAGGAGAGTGTGTGTGTGTGTGTTTCTATGCATAGGGTAAGACGGGGTAAAAAGCCCATGGGCGGGGACCCGCCCATGGGCTTTTTACCCCGTCTTCACCTATAGATATAAAAACTCGCCGCAC
>CM065709.1:7536856-7541856 GCA_017654935.2 Phymorhynchus buccinoides | reverse complement strand
AAAATTGTCATTTGGTCAAAATTTCCCCCCCCCTCATCAGTGACAAAAATCGCATGCAAAAAAAACAACCGAAAAAAAGCAATTGGGTGGCGCGCCTCTGGCTGCGACGTGCTCTCCAGGTGGGAGCAACCCGAATTTCACAGAGACGCCTCTGTGACTATAAAGTACCTAATACCAAATACCGCAGTGATGGCGCTAGGAATTTTGAAAACCAGTCCCATCAGCAACAATACCCCCAAACAACCCGTGTCAAAACCAGCCCCAGGGAAGCAAAAACCAGTGAAAACCACAATATTAAGGCCTCTGTTAAACAATTTATCAGTCCTAGCAAAAAATGATCAGTCCCTGGGACTGACAGCTCACAGTTGTTTCAGTATTTTGGTTTTGCAATGAGTATTTTACTGAAAATTACCAGTAAACGCAATCACTGAATACCCTATTGTCTTAGTTTTGGGAAGGAAGGTTAGTCCTTATTTTAGATATGTCACAGAAGAATCCCCAATACTGCAGATGGATTTTTCAGGTAAATTCAATGGAAATTGTGGGCTGAAATATGGCTGGCGGTGAAAGGGTTAAAAGAGTCCCTACCACGCTTTCGCGCATATATCTGGGGACTAGCGATATAAATTTTTAAAAAATAAAGATTTTATCATTAGATATTACATAAAAGGGTGGGGGCTTTAGGTCGATTAAAAGTAGTAATATATTTATTGTGTACGTTTAAAACTGTTGAAATCTTAGTATAAAACCTTATCCGGGCCACATAGTTAAAAGCATCACAACTGTAGGGTAAGACGGGGTAAAAAGCCCATGGGCGGGTAAGAAGCCCGTGCCAATTATCTCATGAAATGAAGCAAATTTCAGTACAAATTTTGCCCATGAGACGAGTGTTTATGTGATTAAAAGTATGTTCATCTTTATGTGGCGGTACCATAGCCGATGAGGTTTAACCGAGGCGTGGTTACCGCTACACCTATCTATATTGTTAAAAACTCGGGACTTTACTGGTGTTGCACTGCCTCCGGGCATTGCAGCCAGTATTGTTCCCACCATCTTTGTATTTACAAATGTCCCATATGTGTCTATGACCGAGAGGACGTCAAATATCATTTTCTTCGTGTTAATGTTTAGCGTTCGTCTCATGACTGAAATTTGCTTCATTCCATGAGATAATTGGCATGGGCTTCTTACCCGCCCATGGGCTTTTTACCCCGTCTTCACCTATATTTATTGTGTCGGTATAAAAAATTATGTATTGAATAGGGCCTGAAGAAAAGTGTGTAGGACGCTTGAAAATTCGCTGCAAACTAGAATATGGGCGGGTTTTTGTTTCCTTTTTTTTCCCGTATATATTTATCGTGTATGTGTTTATAACTGTTAAACTCTTAGAATAAAACCTTATCCACATAGTTAAAAACTATAAGTATATAGGAAGATGAAAAAATGACTGCAGTACCTTTTAGAGTAACGTAAAAATGGTGGGTATATAAAAACAACCTGCCAACATTGCTGTCTTCACTTCATGACTAACTGCCTAGGGCACGAAACGTTGAAGTTTCTCCTTTTGAGAGAGAGAGAGAGAGAGAGAGAGAGAGAGAGAGAGAGAGAGAGAGACAGAGACAGAGACAGAGACAGAGAGAAAATGGAGTTTTACGTCCTCTTGGTCTGAATCAGACACATATGGGACATTTGTGAATGCAAATATGGTGGGAACAATACTGGAGGCAATGCCCGGAGGCAGTACGAAGCCAGTAAAGTCCCGACTTTTTATTAATACAGATAGCTGTAGCGGTGACCACGCCTCGGTTAAACTTCATCGGCTATGGCACCGCTACAAGTAATTTAATTAAATTGAAGTTTCTCCTTTTCACAGGTACCTTGTTTTTTATACCTACCATTTTGACGTTATAAGTATATAGGCTTAACAGGAGGGTCATAAAGGCGAACTTGGCGCATTCTTTTGTGAGAATGATGCTTTGTTTTTCGCACTTTGGTTCTGACCCACGCACTGCTAGGTGATTGGCATCGTAATCAACTTTGGTGGAGGGGAGTTAATTAGAAAGAGAGTATTCACCCTTTGTTCAATTTCCTTAACAGGAGAGTTGAGTTCGGCTCGGTTGCGTTATAGTATTGTGCCCCCGTCTCTATATATGTCCCCAGCCCTCGTTTCGTGTGTTTGAGGAGACACACAGCATGTAGAACGCAGTGCGTCATTCTAAATTTGACGTAATTTATATATGTTTGCGTCACAGTTTGCAAGTTCTATCACTTTGTAGCAACTGTCCACCCCTTATTTTTCTTTTTAAAAAATGTCTGTAAGTCGCTGACTCGCATCCTGCGGTTTCAAGCTTCGACGCCATTGTTGCATTGTTACTATGGTATTTGACCGAGTAATGGAGTTAAGCAACTCTAATTTTCACGAAGTGCTCTCTCCTAGATTTTTTCTTCCCAAAACAGTCTTTTTTGTCTCAATCAATGTGACCCCGTCACTATGTGCCCCCACATTCTATGTCCCCCGTCTCTATGTGTCCCCCACCCACCCACCCACCCAATTACTTGTCTCAATGTGACCCCGTCACTATGTGCTCCCATATCTATGTCCCCCGTCTCTATGTGTCCCCATATTACGTACATCTCTCCATTTCCTTGTTTATCCCAACCTTATATAATTATATTTATATATAGAGAGAGATTTCAAATAAAATCTGTCTATACTGCTGTGCACCGTGCCTCTGATCTAAAGGACATGAAAGTTAGAGCATTTGAAATGCAAAACTAGTAAAACCATTGATCAAAAAAACTTGTTTTGTCCAAATGCCTTTGTAGTCGAACGTTTAGAATCAAGAACAGTTACAATAAACTTGTGTTTCTCTGATCTGTGTGTGTGTTGTGTGTTTGTGTGTTGTGTGTGTGTGTGTGTTTGTGTTGGTCTCTTGGTGTGTATGTACACGCGCGCGCATATCTGATATTTGTGTCTGTATCTGTGTCTGTCTGTCTGTGTCTCTGTATCTATATTTCTGCTCATGTCTGTGCCTCAGTTTGTGTGTCTGTTAAGATGTTTTCCACCCTAGCCTGATTTTATTTATTTATAGTGTTTATTTATTGATTAATTTATTCAATTATTTATTATTTATTCATTCATTTATTTATTTATTTATTTAAATAAAGACTAGGCCCTCCTAGAAAAAGACACCAGCCAAAACGTTGGGTACAAAAAATAACTTGGTTCCTTGTTTGTTTTGCTGTTTTAATGATTGTTGCATTTAATTTTATTTATTTATTCCTTCATTTATTATCTATTTATTTATTTATTCAGAACAGAGAACAAAACGACGAACAAGCTGGATTCTTTGTCCCAATATTTCGACGAGCTAACGTCTTCCTCTCTAGGGATTCATTCATTCATTTATTTATTCATTTATATATTTATTTATTCATTTATTTATTTATTTATACAGAACAGAGAACAAATTAAAAGACGAACAAGTTGGATTCTTTGTCCCAATATTTCGACGAGCTAACGTCTTCCTCTCTAGGGATTCATTCATTCATTCATTCACTCATTCATTCATTCATTCGTTCATTTATTTATTTATTTATTATTTATATGTTTATTATTTATTTATTTATCAGAACAGAGAACAAAAAAGACGTACAAGTTGGATTTTCCCCAAAATATTTCGACGAGCTATCTCGTTTCTCCCTCTCTGGGGATTTATTTATTTATGTATTGATTGATTGACTGATTGATTCATTCATTCATTTATTTATATATTTATTGTAATTAATTAAGGTATTTATTTATTTATTTATTTATACAGAACAGAGAACAAAAAAAAGAACAAGTTGGATTCTTTGTACCAATATTTCGACGAGCTATCTCGTCTTCCTCTCTGGGGATTTATGATTGATTTATTTATTCATTCATTCATTCATTTATTTATTTATTCATTCATTCATTCATTCATTAATAAATTCATTTATTTATTTATACAGAACAGAGAACAAAAAAGACGAACAAGTTGGATTCTTTGTACCAATATTTCGACGATATTGCTATCTCATCTCCCTCTCTGGGATTTATTGATTCGATTTGATTCACTGATTGATTGATTCATTCATTCATTCATTTATTTATTTATATAGAACAGAGAACAAAAAAGACGAACAAGATCGATTCTTTGTACCAATATTTCGACGATATATCTCGTCTCCCTCTCTGGAAATGTATGTATTTATTGATTGATTTATTCCTTTATTTATAGTTATTCATTCATTCATTCATTATTATTTCCTTTTTCCACTCCAGGCTGGCCCAAGCGGTGTACGCGGGGACAGACAACCTGCCTCCCGCCGCCAGAGGATACAAGATCAAAATGAACAAAATGGAGATCCCCTTCAAACAGGTGGGAATGGGTGGATGGATGGATGGATGAGTGGATGGGACGAAATGAACGCAACGAACGAACGAGCGAGCGAGCGCCAGAGCGAGCGAATGAATGAAATGAATTGATAGATGGATGGAGGAATGAATGGATGGATGGATTAATGAATGGAGCGGATGGAGGGCAGAGTGAAATGGATGGAATGGTGGATGGATAGATGAATGGATGGATGGATGGATAGAATGGATGGATGGGTGGATGGATGGACGGATGGATGAGATAGGTGGATGAATGAATGGATTGGATGGTATCGAAGTGAATGGATGGATGGATGAATGAAGGATCTGGTCGGCGTGGATGGAATGGGATGTATGAATTAATGAATGAAAATAAATGAATGAATGAATGGGTTAAAATATAGAAACAAGAAGAGGAGGGGATTTGCAAGATCAAAATGAACAAAATAGAGATAATAAAAACGATGATCCACTTGAAGGCGTGAGAGATGAAGAGAGAGAGACGAGACGAGAGAGAGAGAGAATGACGAGTGATGAGAGGGAAAAGAGAGAAAGAGAGAGAGGGGGGTGGGGCACCTGATCTAAAATAACAAAATGG
>CM065709.1:7531635-7536356 GCA_017654935.2 Phymorhynchus buccinoides | reverse complement strand
TATGCTCTGTTCAGGTGATGGCCAAATACGACACGGGGGCGGAGTACGAAATTCGTCAGTGGATCCAGCAGCTGACCGGAGAGGACCTCGGATCGGGGGCCGTGGAAGTGGAGAAGAAACTGAGGAACGGACAGATCCTGTGCAGGTAAGTCGTCACGGAACAGTTATGCTACTATGCTTGGTGACAAAGGTAAGAGTGAGACCCAACAGCTTCTTCTTCTTCTGGGAGTTTAACCCTTTCACCGCCAAAGCCGCATTTTAGCACCACAGTGATTTAACACCCATGTCACTAAAAGCCATCAAATCGGGGTCTATTATCCGTGGTGTAGAGTGGCACAGTGGTATCGCGTTCGCTTCGTGTCAAGTAAACCGGAGTTCGAACCTGGGTACAGGGGATTTTTTCCTCTCATTCTGCACTAGGCCTTAACGGTCTGAACGTGGAGTCTTTCGGATGAGACGATAAACCGAGGTCCCGTGTGCCCATGCACTTAGCATACGTTAAACCCAGTGGCAACGAAAAAATTGTCATTTGGTCAAAATTTACCCCCCCCTCATCAGTGACAAAAATCGCATGCAAAAAAAACAACCGAAAAAAAAGCAATTGGGTGGCGCGCCTCTGGCTGCGACGCGCTCTCCAGGTGGGAGCAACCCGAATTTCACAGAGACGCCTCTGTGACTATATAAAGTACCTAATACCAAATACCGCAGTGATGGCGCTAGGAATGTTGAAAACCAGTCCCATCAGCAACAATACCCCCAAACAACCCGTGTCAAAACCAGCCCCAGGGAAGCAAAAACCAGTGAAAACCACAATATTAAGGCCTCTGTTAAACAATTTATCAGTCCTAGCAAAAAATGTATCAGTCCCTGGGACTGACAGGTCACAGTTTGTTTCAGTATTTTGGTTTTGCAATCAGTATTTTACTGATAATTACCAGTAAACGCAATCACTGAATACCCTATTGTCTTAGTTTTGGGAAGGAAGGTTAGTCCTTATTTTAGATATGTCACAGAAGAATCCCCAATACTGCAGATGGATTTTTTCAGGTAAATTCAATGGAAATTGTGGGCTGAAATATGGCTGGCGGTGAAAGGGTTAAAAGAGTCCCTACCACGCTTTCGCGCATATATCTGGGGACTAGCGATATAAATTTTAAAAAAATAAAGATTTTATCATTAGATATTACATAAAAGGGGGAGGGTGGGGGGCTTTAGGTCGATTAAAAGTAGTAATATATTTATTGTGTACGTTTAAAACTGTTGAAATCTTAGTATAAAACCTTATCCGGGCCACATAGTTAAAAGCATCACAACTGTAGGGTAAGACGGGGTAAAAAGCCCATGGGCGGGTAAGAAGCCCGTGCCAATTATCTCATGAAATGAAGCAAATTTCAGTACAATTTTGCCCATGAGACGAGTGTTTATGTGATTAAAAGTATGTTCATCTTTATGTGGCGGTACCATAGCCGATGAGGTTTAACCGAGGCGTGGTTACCGCTACACCTATCTATATTGTTAAAAACTCGGGACTTTACTGGTGTTGCACTGCCTCCGGGCATTGCAGCCAGTATTGTTCCCACCATCTTTGTATTTACAAATGTCCCATATGTGTCTATGACCGAGAGGACGTCAAATATCATTTTCTTCGTGTTAATGTTTAGCGTTCGTCTCATGACTGAAATTTGCTTCATTCCATGAGATAATTGGCATGGGCTTCTTACCCGCCCATGGGCTTTTTACCCCGTCTTCACCTATATTTATTGTGTCGGTATAAAAAATTATGTATTGAATAGGGCCTGAAGAAAAGTGTGTAGGACGCTTGAAAATTCGCTGCAAACTAGAATATGGGCGGGTTTTTGTTTCCTTTTTTTCCCCGTATATATTTATCGTGTATGTGTTTATAACTGTTAAACTCTTAGTATAAAACCTTATCCACATAGTTAAAAGCAACACAACTATAAGTATATAGGAAGATGAAAAAATGACTGCAGTACCTTTTAGAGTAACGTAAAAATGGTAGGTATATAAAAAACAACCTGCCAACTTTGCTGTCTTCTGTCTTCACTTCATGACTAACAGCTATCTAGGGCACGAAACGTTGAAGTTTCCTCCTTTTGTTCCCAGAGAGATTTACAAATGTCCCATATGAGTCTGAGAGAGAGAAGAGAGAGAGAGAGAGATTTTCGACTCTCTCTTGCTGTCTTCACTTCAGACTAGAGACTAGGGAGAAAATTGAAGTTTTACGTACCTTGTTTTTTTATACTTGGTCTGACGTCAGACACATATATAGGACAGGGCGCATTTGTTTTGAAATGATGCTTTGCTTGTCTCATGGTGGGAACAATACTAGGAGGCAATGCCCTTTGGTGGAGGCAGTTAATTAGAAAGAGTAAATTCACCCTTTTTTTTTTGAGTTAATACAGATAGCTGTTGCGGTATACCACGCCTCGGTTAAATATATCCCCAGCCCTCGGCTATGGCACCGCTACAAGTAATTTAATTAAATTGAAGTTTATCCTTTTCACAGGTACCTTGTTTTTTTGTATACCTACCCTTATTTTTACGTTATAAGTATGTAAGTCGCTGAACAGCTTTTCTGGGTCATAAAGGCGAACTTGGCGCATTCTCTTTTTGAGAATGATGCTTTGTTTTTTTCTCAAAAAAGTTTGGTTCTGACTCACGCAATGCTAGTCACTATTGGCATCGTAATCTGTCCCTTTCTATGGAGGGGAGTTAATTAATTGAAATGTGACCCCGAGTATTCACCCTTTATGTTCAATTGTCCTTAACAGGAGAGTTGAGTTCGGCTCGGTTGACGTTATAGTATTGTGCCCCCGTCTCTATATATGTCCCCACCCAGCCCTCGTGTCGTGTGTCTCAATGAGGAGACACACTATGCTCCCATATCTATGAACCCCGTCAGTGCCCCCACCATTTGTCTAAATTTGACCCCGTCACTATTTGCCTATATTTATGTCCCCCGTCTCATGTTTGCAAGTTCTATCACTTAATGTAGCAACTGACCCACCCATATATTTTTCTCTATGTGTCCCCCACCCACCCACCCAATTAATTGTCTCAAGTGTGACCCCCGTCACTATGTGCTCGCATCCTATGTCCCCCGTTTCTATGCTTCGACGCACCCACCCAATTAATTGTCTCATTGACCCCGTCACTATGTGCTCCCATTCTGACCGAGTAATGGTCCCCCAGCCACCCACTCTAATTTTGTCTCAATGAAGTGACCCCGTCACTATGTGCTCCCATATTTTATGTCCCCCGTCTCTAAAACCGTCTATTTTTGTCTCAATCAATGTGACCCCGTCACTATGTGCTCCCATATCTATGTCCCCCGTCTCTATGTGTCCCCCACCCACCCACCCAATTAATTGTCTCAATCAATGTGACCCCGTCACTATGTGCTCCCATATCTATGTCCCCCGTCTCTATGTGTCCCCATATTACGTACATCTCTCCATTTCCTTGTTTATCCCAACCTTATATAATTATATTTATATATAGAGAGAGATTTCAAATAAAATCTCAGTCTATACTGCTGTGCACCGTGCCTCTGATCTAAAGGACTTGAAAGTTGGAGCATTTGAAATGCAAAACTCGTTTTAAAAAATTTATAAAAAACTTTTTTGTCCAAATGTCTTTGTAGTCGAACGTTAGAATCAAGACCAGTTACAATAACTTGGTTTCTTGATCTGTCTGTGTGTGTGTGTGTGTGTGTGTGTGTGTGTGTGTGTGTGTGTGTGTGTGTGTGTATGTACACGCGCGCGCATATCTGTATTTGTGTCTATATCTATGTCTGTCTGTCTGTGTCTCTGTATCTATATTTCTGCTCATGTCTGTGCCTCAGTTTGTGTGTCTGTTAAGATGTTTTCCACCCTAGCCTGATTTTATTTATTTATTTATTTATTTATTGATTTATTTATTCATTTATTTATTATTTATTCATTCATTTATTTATTTATTTATTTAAATAAAGACTAGGCCCTCCTAGAAAAAGACACCAGCCAAAACGTTGGGTACAAAAAATAACTTGGCTTGTTTGTTTTGCTGTTTTAATGATTGGTGCATTTTATTTATTTATTTATTTATTTATTTCCTTCATTTATTTATCTATTTATTTATTTATTCAGAGCAGAGAACAAAAAGACAAACAAGCTGGATTCTTTGTCCCAATATTTCGACGAGCTAACGTCTTCCTCTCTAGGGATTCATTCATTCATTTATTTATTTATTTATTTATATATTTATTTATTCATTTATTTATTTATTTATGCAGAACAGAGAACAAAAAGACGAACAAGCTGGATTCTTTGTCCCAATATTTCGACGAGCTAACGTCTTCCTCTCTAGGGATTCATTCATTCATTCATTCACTCATTCATTCATTCATTTATTTATTTATTTATTTATTTATATGTTTATTTATTTATTTATTCAGAACAGAGAACAAAAAAGACGTACAAGTTGGATTTTCCCCAAAATATTTCGACGAGCTATCTCGTCTCCCTCTCTGGGGATTTATTTATTTATGTATTGATTGATTGACTGATTGATTCATTCATTCATTTATTTATATATTTATGTACTTAATTAAGTTATTTATTTATTTATTTATTTATACAGAACAGAGAACAAAAAAAAGAACAAGTTGGATTCTTTGTACCAATATTTCGACGAGCTATCTCGTCTTCCTCTCTGGGGAT
>CM065709.1:7504135-7526635 GCA_017654935.2 Phymorhynchus buccinoides | reverse complement strand
GAAGGTCAGGGTACGATCGGGCTTCAGTCCGGCTCGAACAAAGGCGCGTCGCAGAAAGGAATGGCGTTCGGTGCCGTTCGTCATATCGCTGACATCCGCGCTGATGACATGTCGGCCGAGGGTCAGGGGACGATCGGGCTGCAGGCCGGTTCGAACAAGGGCGCGTCCCAGAAAGGCATGGCGTTCGGCGGTCAACGTCACATCGCCGACATCAAAGTGGACGACATGAGCGAGGCCTCCAAGACCTCCATCAACCTGCAGTACGGCTCCAACCAGGGCTCCAACCAGAGCGGCATGAGCTACGGAGGTCGCCGCGACATCATGGGAAACTAGACCAAGGTCAGGTCTTTTGGAGGAGGAGGAGGAGAGAGAAATAATGAAAGGTCACGACCGGCCGTCCTTGAAAACTGGGTCAAGATCAACATCCGGGGAAAGAACAAAAAATCTACAATTTTCGCTACCCCCGGATGATCTAGCGACGGAAAGAAGAGCGGCGCTGGTGTTTTTTTGTTTTCTTTTCTGTCGTGGGGGAACTAGGTCAAGGTCGCGTCCTTTAGGAAACTGGGTCAAGGTCGGTAGTCGAAGAATGAGGTCACTCTGTTAAAAAAGAATAAAGAAATGATGATGTTCGTGGGAAAGTAGATTCGAGAGTTGCGGCTTTTTTTGTGTGTGTGGCCAACATCGAAAATTTGAGCAAAGTCCGGCTTTTGGGGTCATATTATTATCACTTGTAGGCTTTGCTATATTTATAATCTATATTTTAATGTCACCAATGTTTTGGTTGCCCAAAAAATTGATCGAAGTCGGTTGTGCTGATAATCACTATTCAGCTTTTTGAATGGTTTTTTTTTTGTGTTTTTTTCTCCTCGCTTTTCTCGTTTACTGCTATGAATAATGAGGAGTGTAAAAAATGAAGATGATGATGATGGAGGTTTTTCTTTTTCTTCTTTATTTCTATTTCAATGTATATCAGTATTATTCTAACTCTTTGTCTCAATTTTAAGTGCTGTTGAAATGCTTTTCTGTTTAATTTTGTATAACTAATGAGCTATGTTTGTGTGTGCCCAAAAAAACAAATAGTTTTAAGAACAAATTTTGGAATTTCTTGTTGCAACTAATATAAAGTATTTTTGGGGGATAAATTTAGCAACATTGTATACAAGAAAAGCAATTTTCTTTTTCGAGAATGGAAAATGGTGTTTTACGTCCTCTCGGTCATAGACACATATGGGACATTTGTAAATACAAAGATGGTGGGAACAATACTGGCTGCAATGCCCGGAGGCAGTGCCACACCAGCAAAGTCCCGAGTTTTTAACAGTATAGATATGTGTAGCGGTAACCACACCTCGGATAAACCTCATCGGCTATGGTACCGCCACAATTGAACATATTATTTTCTTTTTCGATTTAATTTTGTATAACTGTAATGAGTTATTACTGTTATGAGTTTTAAGAACAAATTTTTGAATTTCTTGTTGCAACTAGAATAAAGTATTTTGGGGGGATAAATTCAGCAACATTATAATACAAGAAAAGCAATTTTCTTTTTCGATTTAATTTAAACTCGTATTGAAGGAAGCAGCTGGATATCTTACCGTCTGTTATATAATTATAATTATAAGAGGGATGCAAGATTGTATCTGTTGTATATAATGTGAAGCGATTCTTTTTTATAATCAAAATTTTGTTGTAATTTTTTTTTTGTGTGTGTGTGTGTGTGCATATCACGGTCATACAAATTGTAGCTTTTTAGCGTTTTAAGAAAATATTATTTTTGATTATATTTCAAGTATCCTCCAAAGTCGGAGTGTGGCAGCCCACGTGGCGGGGTAATCAAAAACGGTCACACACGTAATGTTCTCATCCCTAGCTGGTGCATTTGTGCCATAGTGTTCAAGTGCTTCGACTTTTGGGATGATCCCTGGAGTCTTTAAGCCAGGGTAAGACAACAACAACTTATATCAAGTTTTTTTAATTTCATTTCGTCCATTATCCGTCTGTCTTTTTAAAGATTTTTAAACTATGCATTTGCAAGTCATCTACCTTTTTTCTTTTCTTTTTAAGAAGTTTTATTAGTTTGTGGAATACAGGGTTCGTACAAGGTATTTGAAACCTTGAAAAGTCCTGGAAAATTGACATGGCCTTTTCCAGGGCTTGAAAAGTGCTTGAAAAACAGCAAAGGCCCCAAACTCATGGAAAAGTCCTGGAATTTTCAGTATCGTCTGACCACGTCCTTAATCTCAATCCATCAAAGTCAAAATCTGTCCTCCACAAAAGGTTAAAACTAAATTCAAATGGAAAAACCCCCAAAAACTTTCATGGTCATACCGATATCGCGATCATAACAGACGACATTTGCGCGAGTTATCTGCCGCTGAAGTTACTTCCCTTTACCGTACTTTCGTTCTCCGGTAAAGGAGACTGCATTTTCAATGATGTTTGGCTGCAAAGAAGAATATCAGAGCTGGTTAGATCCGTCAACATATGGTTCAAAACTGAAAGCTAATTGCACAGTATGCAAAAAGAACTTTGACATCGCCAGCATGGGCGAGAGTGCTGTAAAAAGCTGTTGTCAAGGCCAGAAGTCCAAGCATTAACTGGTATGCCAGATTGAGTCCTTGAAATTTAGTTCCTGGAATTTGTTGTACAAGATCTGTAGTCTGTACGAACCGTGGGACTAATGAGAGACTTAGTGCGATTTTTCTCACGCCAGAGGGCATGACGCTCGTGTGGGGCTAATCCTCTCTATATTATTAGTTGGGGATAAAGAAAGAGAGAGAGACAGTGAGTGGTCCTACCATCACTCTCTCTCTCACTACGCCCAAGTAAGAAAATCGCGTGATAAGCCCCTAGTGCATTGACTGCCCTCTGGCGTGAAAAATATCGCCATAGGTTGACCATTAGACAGAATATCCATTATTTCATAGTTAAAGTAATGTTGCTTTATTGCCTGTTTCACTTTGTACGTGAGTGTGTTTGTGATTTTGTTTTCTATCTTTTTATTGTGCAGGGCCTGTATTCATGTTACTTGTTAGCATGATGCTAACTTAGAAGCTCTTCCAATGTCCTATAGGACTTTTGGAAGAGCTTCTAAGTTAGCATGATGCTAAGTCTCATGCTATCTCAACGTGAATACAGGCCCTGGTTATGTTATGCTGTGGGGGGTTTTGTATAGATAATGTGGCCATAGTTTCAAACATTTTTTTGGTGCTGTTATTTCTGTGAACATTAAATTATTAGAGATCAAACTTTCTTGTCATTACACATACTAAATCGCAACATAACTATAAAAAAAAATCTTCTTTTTTTTTCTTCTATCAGTCTCGAGTTTATTTTCATTTTTATTTATTCGGTATTCCATTGGCTAATTGTTTGTACATTTTGTTGTTGTTGTTAAAACATTTTCATCATTGTTTGATTTTTGTTTTGTAAAAAACAACCAAAAAACGTTTGATAAATTTTGTTAGTAGACCAAATAGAATCGCCAGCAAATAGAACTGTTTTAAATGCTTGTGTTTTAATACTTTTTTTGTGTGATGGTGAACCTAAAAATTATTTCATTTTTATTATGTTCTTTTGTGCATAGATGGCTTTATTTGTGGACCTAATTTGAAGAAAATCAAAATGTATGAAGACATTTTCTGAACGGCTAAGCTTTTTATATTTATGGCTTTTTTATATATATATATATTTTATTTTATTTTTTGGCTAGTGGGTGAAGGAGGTGAGAAAATGGAGAGGGAACTGCTGAAAATAAAGATTTTTTTTCGGTCAAAAAAGATCCGTGTTGTATGGTGTGTGTGTGCGCGAGTGTGCATTCAAGTGTATATGTGTGCTTGTGTGTGCAACTAGATAAAATGGAAAAAAAAGGTAAACATGCATTTCTCGGTTAATTCCAATTTTCCGTTTTTGCCTTTCTTACCAAACATGAAGCTGTATTTTATTAACCTTTTCAGCTAATTATCTTTATGGAATAATAACCCTAACCCTACACCCCCTATGTACTGTAGTACACCGCACATTTGTCACAGTCGTGGTTCATTGTGTTTTCCCGTCTTATGGGGGGGGGGGGGGGGGGGGGGGGGGGGGGGGGGGGGGGTAGGGTTAGGGTTATTATTCCAAAAAGATAATTAGCTGAAAAGGTTAATAAAATACAGCTTTATGTTTGGTAAAAAGGCAAAAACGGAAAAATGGAATTAACCGAGAAATGTAACCCATGTGTGTGTGTGTGTATGTCTGATCAAGTGTGCCTGTATGTAGGTAGGGAGGAGTGGGGCAGTTTAAGTGAATGCGCATATATGTGTGTGTGTGTGTGTGTGTGTGTGTGTGTCTGCGTGCGCATTCGTACAACTACATGTATATGCATTTGTGTGCATTATCTTCTTGGCACAAATAAACAAGTATGCCACACAAAAAACAAAAATAAAAGAATGGAATAGAAACATCGCATTGTTACGATACAAATTTCGTCAATAAAATCAATAACCCAACAATCTTTTTGTTTATTTTTTATTTTTTGGGGCAGCAATTATTTTCCGGAGTAGGCACAACAACGGTATCAAAAACTAGAAGCAACAAAACGCAAATAAAGCAAATTAGCGTTCTACACAAAATTCTGGGTTATTTATTCAGCCAAAGTGAATAAAACGCACACACACACACAGAGAAAAATAATGCTACCTAACTAGAAAAATGAATGCAAAATATGGCAAGTACAAACTTTACATTACCAACATGTACAATGGAGCCTCCCTTATAAGACCTCCCATTATAAGACTCCCTCCCATATTTACAGGGTTCGTACAGATCTGTGTCCCAAAAATTCCAGGACTTTTCCAGGGCCAGTTTACTAAATTTCAAGGACTCAATCTGGCATACCGGTCAATGTCGGTTTCGTTCCCGCCTGAGTTGCTTGTGCTTCTGGCCTTGACAATGGCTTTTTACAGCACTCTCGTCCATGCTGGTGATGTCAAAGTTCTTTTTGCACACTGTGCAGCTAGCTTTCAGTTTTGAACTATCTGTTGACGGAGCTATAACCAGCTCTGATATTCCTTTCTTTGTTTGCAGCCAAACATCGTTGAAAATGCAGTCTCCATTTTGTTGGAAAACCGAAGTACGGTAAAGGGAAGTAACTTCAGCGGCAGACAACTCGCGCAAATGTCGTCTGCTATGATCGCGATATCGGTATGACCTTAAAAGTTTGTGTGTTTTTTTCATTTGAATTTAGTTTTAACCTTCAATTATTTTTTGTGGAGGAGAGATTTTGACTTTGATGGATTGAGATTAAGGACGTGGTCAGACGATATTGAAAATTCCAGGACTTTTCCAGGAGTCTTGAGGCCTTTGCTGTTTTTCAAGCACTTTTCAAGCCCAGGAAAAGGCCATGTCAATTTTCCAGTACTTTTCAAGGTTTCAAGGACCCTGTACGAACCCTGAAATTATAAGACCTACTTCTCTGAGACACTGCCCTTCTTTGTAAGTATTAAAATTACCCCCCTTATAAGACCCCTCCCTTATAAGACCTCATTTTGGATGATTTTTGAAGGTCTTATAAGGGAGGTTCTACTGTACTTCAAAACGACTTTCAAGTAACGAACGAGACAAAGTCAACCACAGAGATTTTTAAAAAAATTAAACGCGCTGAGTAAACATTTGGTTTAAACAAAGTTTATTAACATAATACATTGCAGTGTACACAAATTATTTTATGAGCACAACAAGCTATAAGCTTATAAGCGCACTCAAAAGTGTTTCAGTTACGAACAAAAGGCTGCATCATGAAATTACTTAAATAGTAAACATTTTTGATGGGTTGTTTTTTTAACTAATCTTTTTTTTTCTTTAAGCCACGTTAAGCCAACAACAAGTAACAACAACAACGATATGAAGATATCGAAAGATAATTTATTTTTTTTGGGAGTGGATGTTTAATATCTGGTCAACAGGAGAACATTTCTAATGATATCATTTTTGATGTTGATGTTGAAAGATTGCAAAAAACGTACTGTACGCACTGCGAGAAGAGGAAGAAAAAGGAGAAGAAGAAGAAATAGAAATAAGAAAGAATTTTAAAAAAAGACAGAGAAGGACAATGGAAAAAACCATGAATGTGATTTTTTTAAAGTACTATTGTTATTAAACGGAACAAAATGATCTGGAATACCTCATTCTTCTTCTGTGTTCATAACCAAAGTGGGTGAAATACACGTGTCCAGTTTTCTGGTCTCCCTGCTGCATTCAGCCAACATTATTCCTTTTTTCAGAGGACCTCAAAAAGGACAAAATTGTTGGGAAGATTTTCTAGATTACCAAAAAAAGGGCATTTGAAAAAATATATATATATTCGCAAAACAGAGAGAGAGAGAGAGAGAGACAGAGAGAGAGAGACACACAGAGAGAGAGAGACCGAGAGAGAGAGAGAGACACACACAGAGAGAGAGAGACCGAGAGAGAGAGAGACCGAGAGAGAGAGAGAGACACACAGAGAGAGAGAACACTATGAATCAGGAAAAAAAATTCCTTCAAAAAACGAAAAAGGACGTAATTTAAAGAAAAATGGGAGAGAACCCAAAAAAAAATATTAATCATCAATTTCCATTACACTCCACAATGCAAAAAAGAAAAATCTTGGTCAGAGAAAAACACATTCTATTCTATCAACCATCAATGTTTTGTGGTGGTTTTTGGTGGTTTTTTTTAATCAGGGTTATCAGAATGCACTCTTTGTTATCATTACAAACATCAAAGCACACATGCCAACAACAGGAGCAACTTTCTCAGAATTAAAAAAAACGTGCGGAGGAGTTGGGATTCGGAATGAGCGGCATGGGAGCAACGCCACTGTACGGCCCAGAAGATGGGACAGCAAAATTTAAAAAAAAAAAAAATTCTCACTATTCTGTTAATATCAATATTTAAATATCAAGATATCAAAAGACAGCAATTTTTCTTGAGTGAATGTTTAATATCGGGTCAACAGGAAAAACATTTGTAAATATCAAATCAAAACGCTGTCGGGGTGATCAAAAACGGTCACACACGTAATGTTCTCATCCCTAACTGGTGCATTTGTACCGTAGTGTTGGGATGATCCCTGGAGTCTTTAAGCCAGGGTAATCCAACAACAACAACAACAATGATATCAAGATATCGAAAGAGAAAACTTTCTTTTTTTTTGAGTGGATGTTTAATACGTGGGTGCTCCTGGGAAATCTCAAGTGCCCCTCCTGGGGGTTCCGGGGGGCAATGCCCCCTGGAAGCTGAAGGGAAACAACAGTTCCCAATGTAATTGACAGGCTCTTGTTGCACTTTCACTTCTGGTTAAACTTCATGACCTCTATAACCAGCAAAATGCATCTTCTCACATTCTCATAATCCGGCGACGCCGGCTCCAGACAATAAAAAAAATCCTGAACTTCAGGACATCCTGGACCAAAAAATCCTGAACTTCAGGACATCCTGGACCAAAAAATCCTGAACTTCAGGACATCCTGGACCAAAAAAAATCCTGAACTTCGGGACATCCCTGGACAAAAAAAATCCTGAACTTCAGAACAAATCCTGGACTTCAGGACATCCTGGAAAAAAAAATCCTGAACTTCAGGACATCCTGGACCAAAAAATCCTGAACTTCAGGACATCCTGGACCAAACAAATCCTGAACTTCAGGACATCCTGGACCAAAAAATCCTGAACTTCAGGACATCCTGGACCAAAAAAATCCTGAACTTCAGGACATCCTGGACCAAAAAATCCTGAACTTCAGGAATCCTCCTCCTGAACTTCAGGACATCCTGGACAAAAAAATCCTGAACTTCAGGACATCCTGGACATCCTGGACATCCTGGAAAACAAATCCTGAACTTCAGGACATCCTGGACATCAAAAAAATCCTGAACTTCCTGGACATCCTGGACTTCAACATCCTGGAAAACAAATCCTGAACTTCAGGACATCCTGGACCAAACAAATCCTGAACTTCAGGACATCCTGGACAAACAAATCCTGAACTTCAGGACATCCTGGACAAACAAATCCTGAACTTCAGGACATCCTGGACCAAAAAGAAATCCTGAACTTCAGGACATCCTGGACCAAACAAATCCTGAACTTCAGGACATCCTGGACAAAACAAATCCTGAACTTCAGGACATCCTGGACAAACAAATCCTGAACTTCAGGACATCCTCAAAGCAGGAGCATCCATGTTAATATCGAGTTAACAGGAGAACATTTCTAAATATCAAATCAAACACTGGTTGACAGTGCTCATGAAACCATTCCCAAGAACGGAATAACTTTGATGGAATACATTTCTTAACTGCAGCAAGACTTTCCAAAGGGACTACACACTCTAAAACATACCCTGTTGAGCGATTTCCAGAAAAAAAATTAAAATTATAAAAATAATAAAACGGCAATATCAGAGCATCCGAACAGTGATTTTTAGATATGTATCATTAGAAGAAAAAAATTGTTTTGATGTCGCTACCTTACCAATGAACACAAACACACACGCACACAGACAGAGAAGATGAATATTAATTGAAGACTGCGCAATGTGGTAGGAGAATGGGCAGACAATCTCAGCCAGACACAAAGAAACAATTAAAGAAACCCAATGATACAATAATTATATTATTAAATATCATTTTAACATGAACAAAAGAAAAAATATTATTCAAGCAATGGTGTGTTTTTAAGTACCTCGCACAAAATGACACCGACTTTTTTTAAAGTGTTAAAGAGACAGTGGTAAGCAACTTGCAGTGCATGATTGTAACACATTGACTGCAGCATACCATGGTGGGTTTTTTTACAATAAAGTGCAACTTTAGGTTTTTTTCCCCCCCCCCCCCCCCCCCCCTATAACCATGACATTAGAAGAGGTGGTGATGAAGAAGAAGAGGATGTGAATGATTTAACAACTTGACTGCCACATAACAGTATTACCTACTGACCTGATGATGACACCACTGATGATGTCATCCAGATGAAGAGGAATAACCCTAACATGCTGGCTTTTGCTCTTGCACAGCCAAGAGAGTACAAATTTTCATGTAATCCTAATGTTATCATCGTGTCCTATTTCGTTTTATTGCGACGTGGGGTTGGAGCTCTGGTCTGCAGAGTGGTGTGAGGTGGAACTCTCTCTCTCTCTCTCTCCCTCTCTCTCTCCCTCCCTCTCTCTCTCTCCCTCCCTCTCTCTCTCTCTCTCTCTCTTATCATTTTTTTGGTCGATTCTACTTCTTTTGTCTATTGCTATGTCCATTGTTCGTTTGGTTTGTTGTGACTTTCTTTTCAAAAATGTATTGCTTGTATTTCCTGGTAAAATTCCGCCAATGTTTATACTGTGTAATTCGTTTTGAACTGAGCACGCCATAAGCTCTGCTTGTTGTTGCTTCAGTTATGTCATAGTTGTTGTTCATGTTGATTTGGAAAATAAAACATTTAAACCAGTACAAATTTTATCCCCAGATTGTCTCTTATCAGTTTTCTTGTTCATGGGATGTTGCCCAATGATTTTTTGTTTGTGGCTCAAGCCACAAACCTATAACTCACTTTGTCGGTCGGTCGGTCTGTCTGTCGGTCCAAAATTGTCGCACTTCAAATCGAGGCGACGAAAATAGTGTTTTACGTCCTCTTGGTCTGAATCAGACACATATGGGACATTTGTAAATACAAATATGGTGGGAACAATACTGGAGGCAATGTGAATGAATGAAAAATGGTGTTTTACGTCCTCTCGGTCATAGACACATATGGGACATTTGTAAATACAAAGATGGTGGGAACAATACTGGCTGCAATGCCCGGAGGCAGTGCAACACCAGTAAAGTCCCGAGTTTTTAACAATATAGATATGTACTATATGTACTGCACTGGAGGCAATGTTCAAATCGAGGCTACACTTCAAATTGAGGCCGCTCTTTAAAATGATGTATTTTAAAAGCGTACAAAATAATAAACATACGTAATACAGACACTACAACAGACACGACGAGTATGCGGTGCTTCTTTCGATGAGTATAAGTAGGATACATAGTTTTAAATGTTTTCCAAAAGATATAAAAAGTTACGAAATGGTGCAGAGATAACATTCTGGTTTACAGATTAAAATTATTGAAAAGCCAGGGGAGGTGACTCATGATTGGAGTGGTAAAAATAGACCGCGTGCCACAAACTATTGCGAATTCGCGCTTGTTTTCTCTTTGATTTTCTCTGGCAGTCAAGGGGTTAAGTATATCCACACTACCCCTATGTAAAGTGCACCCTCAAACTACACACCACAGCACAGAGATTGAAGACAACACAATCAGAAAGAAAAAGCTCCCTGATTTGAGTTTTTTTAAAAACCCTCATGATGTTAAACTCTTATTAAACTTTTTTTTTTAAAGAAAAAGAGAGAGAGGGGGGGGGGGGGGGGGGGGGGATCAGCAGACAAAAAACCCACACACTTTGAGGATGAATGTTAAATTGAAGAAAATAGGGGGGAGGTGGAGACAGTAGTGTGGACATTAAACCAACTTCGCAAGAAAAATAAATAAATGCCCTCAATGTTTGGGTACCAGCAACCAACCCTACAAGGGCCAGTAGCCACACGTCCACTCAAAATCGCACGACTGTACGATACGATTCGATCACGTGATCTCTCGATGCGCCAATCACATTTTTTCCTTGGAGACACACAGATTTCCTCCAGCCGAAGTTGGACATGGCTGGGTCTAACTGTAATGTCTTAGTTTGGCACATAACAGAAGCATGACGCATCTGCACTGATATGCAGGTATGTGAGAGTGCCCCAAACAAAAAAGCGTAGGCGATGGCATCGTCTAAGACTAAGTACTCAAAAAACTGAAACAGACTGCAACGTCACTGGAACATACAGCAAACAAACAACTACACGACAAGTGCAAAGTGACATTTTATTCACAAGAGACAAAACAAAACTACTGGATATTTCGGCGAATGCGCCTTTATCAACACAATTAAACATCAAACATCAAATATAGTACTCAAACAAAACTTACCATCTGACATCAATTTGTTTTCGCTGTTTGCCTACGCGGTTCTTACTGTCCGTTACAGTTTCATCCAGCCAAGCCCTGTCAAATTTGTGTTGGCATCCTTTGTCCATCTCCTCTTTCCTCACATCTATGGTGTGATCAAAAATGTTCATAGTTGACGATGAAACAGATTGAATAGCTTTGAAAACATCAAAATCCTCCCTCGAAATCATAGCCAAACAATGAAAATGACACATTGCCATTGGACATAACCGGCCAACCACAAAGAAGCTTACAAAATTCAGTCAAGGGAATGTACTCACGCTACAAACTGCTTTCATTTGCACTGTGTGTGCGCGTGAAGGCTACAGAACTGTAGTTTTTTGGGTGGTTTTTTTATTAGTCGAATAGAAAAAGCGCATTTACGTGCTTACGCATAGCTCTCACATCCCTGGATATGACAGGAAACTGTCTGAGTGATCAAAGAAGAAAGACTAGAATCAAAGAATGATATTGTGAGGCCAAGAGAGGAGATAACGAAATTGAAGAAAGGGTGAATACTCTCTTTCTAATTAACTCCCCTCCACCAAAGTTGTTTACGATTCCAATCACATTGTGCTTGGGTCGGAACCAAAGTGAGACAAGTGATGCTTTGTTTGTCTGTCTCACTTTGGTTCTGACCCACGCACTGCTAGGTGATTGGCATCGTAATCAACTGTGGTGGAGGGGAGTTAATTAGAAAGAGAGTACTCACCCTTTGTTCAATTTCGCTAGAATCAAAGCTACGCAAACAAAACCCGAAAAAACAGACACAGTGGCTGACGAAATATTAACATAAATACTGTGCTGACTAGGAATCGTTCATACCCTCCTCAGTGCACAAAATTCAATAGAATTGAGTGTGACAAACACAAAAATCGAAGACAAACAAATTAAACGAGTGATTACTACAACGACAACTACAAAAAGTAAGTGATCAAAATTTGAAATATTTAATAAGTATGGTGCCACCAAATCCAGTTTATACAGTAGAAATATGTGACCCAACACCACGAAAGGGACATTAAACCCTTTCAACGTTAGCCTTGCCTCAGGAAAAATGTACCGTTAAACTTACCCGGGTAGAGAAAACATTTCGTCTGCAATATTTGGGATTCCTCTGTGACGTGCATAACATAGGGCCTGTCCTTACCTCCCAAAATGAAGAACATAAGGTCACTGGATACCAGACCCTCATTTGATGCCTTTCAGTGACATGGGTGTTAAATCATTGTGGTGCCAAGAGGCGACAGTGGTGATGAAAGGGCTAAGTGTCAAAATGACCATTCTGAGAAAATGGCACAGCTGGATACTTCAGGAAGTTATCTTTCTAATGGTATAAACACCATTCTTGTATCCTTTTTTGCTGTAGTGTTAAGTTATGAGCATTTAAAGTTGACAAGGTGACTGTCGGCCATTTTGAGAAATCGCAGTCTAAAGTCTAGCCTATCCTAAGAAAATGCATCAACCCACTAATTTCAAACCACTTTTTTGAATATTTAGAGACCGTATTAAAGATTATCCTTTGTGGGTATGAAAGATAAGATGCTAGAGAGCGCGAAAATATCCATAACTCAAAATTGATTTAAAAAAACGATTTTTTTTTTTGACTTTGCAAGCCTCTTTGTGAGAAACTAGCCCAGCGACTTAATGTTCCTTTCGTGGTGCTGGGTCACACTATGTGATCTTGACTAAGCCGTGAATATCACAAGTAAAACAGTAAGTGGAAAAAAACCGTATCCAAAACCATCAAGTAAAATGTGATCTTGACTAAGCTGTGAATGTCACAAGTAAAACAGTTGGTGAAGAAATAAGTTGGGTGGAACCAAATCCAGATATATCAACTAAAATGTGATCTTGACTAAACAGTGATATTTTTAATGGTTAAAAAAAAAAAATTACATTTTGATTATTATTCTACATTGATTTTTGTTTCCCCAAATATAAAATAATAAGAGTAAACAACTGACTCGATGTAGAAAAAATCAGTTGCAAGACCAGTGTGCCCAAAAAAAGAAGCACAAAATATATCAAAAGGTATTGTGACTATATATCTATAATAGTAATAAAGAAAACAAAATATATAAATGTGGAAGACTAGTTGTAACACTTTTTCCCTTGAGTACAGAGGTCTATATATATAAAAAAAATATATATAATATACATATTTTTCAAAGTCACATCATCATTACACAACCATGAAAACATTAACAAAACAAAAATGGCAAACAAACGGCATTTTGAAAGAAGAAAAAAAATAAAAACTATCGCAGTAGTAGTAATTTGATTTTTTTAATTTTATTTGGACGGTGACATTTGGAAGACATCGGACTAAAAAATATAAAAAATTATCCCTGGTGGGGTTTTTTTAATCATTGCACAACCAGATTTTTTTTTACCCTGACATTTACAATAAGACTTCAATTCTTATTTTAACTAACATTATTGATTTTTTTTTTTTAAACTGGCAAACAACCAAATACTGTTTTGCTTCCTATTATACACAGAAGCTCAATTGCCGGGTCCAGTTTCTCTAGACGACGGTCGCCGCGCGCGTAACTGTTACGCCAAAAGTGGTCTAAGAAACACTTTAGAAAACGTTGGCGGAAGAATATTACAAACTCTTGTCTGATTGGTCCAAAAGAGTATTATTTTAACCAAACTTTAATGGACCAATCAACAACAAGAAATGTATTCACCCCCTACTAGTTCCGGATAGTTCGCCGCTTCCTCGGTATTTGGCAAGAACAAAACGCCGCGCGAACTATCGGCAAACGAAGGGTGTTTCTTAGACCGTTTTTGCCGATTTGAGCGAGCGCAACGTAACGTTAGCCCTTGTGAAACGCCCCCTGGACTCTTTGTACCCTGTAGTGTGACTAGTACCTTTCAAACAATTGCGACAAGATAGAGGCAGAATCAGTTTTAAACAGCAACGCAAAAATGTACAAGGCAGGACACAATGGTATGCATAAAAATGACAAGATGTCCTGTTTTTAGATTTTAGTTTGATAAAAAAAAAGACACATGAGGTGATATATTGATCACACAGAGTACCATCATTTTTCAGATTATAACTTTTATAAGGCGCGCACACCCCAAATTTGTACACATAATTCAGAAGTTATTATATTTTCTTACTAAGACACGACAGTGTTCATAAAAATGACAAGATGTCCTGTTTTTAGTTTTTAGTTTGATAAAAAAAAAGACATAAGGTGATATATTGATCACACAGAGAACCATCATTTTTCAGATTATAACTTTCATAAGGCGCGCACACCCCAAATTTGTACACATAATTCAGAAGTTATTATATTTTCTTACTAAGACACGACGGTGTTCATAAAAATGACACAGATGTCCTGATATATAATATTTTTAGTTTTAAAAAAGACACATGTGATATATTGATCACACAGAGTACTCTATTTTTTCAGACAATAACTTGTATAAGGCGAACTCCCCCCCCCCCCCCCCCCCCCAATATATATCAGCAATGTCCCATAATTATGGCCTTTGGCCGAGAGGACGCAAAACATTCATATTTGGTACCCCCAAATTTTACACCAAATTCAGATGTTATCATATTTTCTGACCATATTATCAGTCACATTATAAGGCGCAGGGGTCTTAGTCTGGGGGGACAAAAAGCATCGCTTTATACAGTGGAACCTCCCTTATAAGACCCCCTCCCATATAAGACCAACTTCTCTGAGACATTGCCCTTCTTTGTAAGTGTTAAAATGACCTCACTTTCAAGACCCCTCCCTTATCAGACCTCATTTGCATGATTTTTGAAGGTCTTATAAGGGAGGTTCCACTGTAGTGAGTCAAAACAATATGGATATGTATAACCTATAACCTGCTAATGCACAGTTAAGTTCAGTTCAGTAGCAGGCATGGGAATTGTCAGAGACAAAAAACTCTGAAAAGCCCCCCAATTGAAGTATTTAGTAACAAAAACGAAGTATTTAGTAACAATTTCAATTTTTTTTCCGCAGAAATCCGCGGACAATTCCCATGCCTGAGTAGTTTAATTTTACATCTTTTCACCAGTAGTACTACTAGACGAAAGAAAAAAAGAAAAACATTTCACACATGCCCTATGATAATTAACAAATCTTATACCTAAAACACAACCATCTGTCGAAACACCACAGAGCCTCCAAATCACAACAATTTTGCAAACCATGCGGTTAAGTTTGTGGCAGACACGTTTCACGCTTTTTGGGTACCGCAGCAGGGCTCCCAATCGTCCAACAAAACAAGGGGTCCCAGGGACTCCTTCACTTAGAGTATAGAGGGTCCTAGAAGCGGGATAGAGGGTATTGGGAATGCTAAAAAGCAATTCTAGTGCATCCCTGGGACACTCTGCACATTCTTTTCAAAGGTCCTTTAGCATTTTAGTGCTTCATAGACCCCCAAATGGGGGTCCCTGGGAGCTCTGGACGGCGTTCCTGGATATGTTAAGATGGGGATTCAAACGCACAACTTTCAGAACTGCTATGTTACAAGACGGCAATCTTACCCGCTAAGCTATTGCTGTTCTGATGCTTCACAACAATGTTCGATGCATGAATATATGCATACATAATGAACCAATTAGCATACTGCACAAGAGTGGCACAGTGGTAGCGTGTTCGACCTCGTGTCAAGTAAATCCGAGTTTGAACCTGGGTACATGGGGATTTTTGTTCTCACTTTGCACTAGGCCTTAACGGTCTGAATGTGGAGTCTTTCGGATGAGGACGATAAACCGAGGTCCCGTGTGCCCATGCACTTAGCAAACGCTAAACCCAGTGGCAACAAAAAGTTGTCATTTGGTCAAAATTTAACACACAACACCCCCCAACACCCCCCCCCCCCCCCCTCCTTCCTCATCAGTCACACAAAAATCACATGCAAAAAAAAAAAGAAAAAAAAAAAAAGGGCAGCGCTCCTCTGGCTGCGACGCACTTTCCAAGTGGGAGCAACCCGAATTTCACAGAGACGCCTACAAAGTACCTAATACCTAATGCCAATCCATGAATAAACAGCATAACAAATGCATATGCATTTGCATATCGATAAACGATATCATAACAACAAATGAATATGTGTTGGCATGTCCGTAAACAAAGGACTACCGGTACATGAAACAAATACTCACCATCCTTCTTTTTTTTTTAATTGTATATATACGAAACCAGCAATTTGCACAGACCATACTCTGTATAAATTGAGCAGGTATGATAAATGAATATGTAATTTGCATACTCCCTATAAAATTTAAAAAAGCATTGGATAATTATATGCAACAAACTATTTGCATCGACCATACTCTGTGTAAATGAGCAGATTTGATATGAATATGTAATTTGCATACTCCCAATAAAAAACAAGCATTGGATAATTATATGCAACTATTTGCATCGACCATACTCTGCATAAAATGAGCATGTGTAACAACAAATGAATATGTGATTATCATACTCCATAAACGGCATATTCCATAAACATCGCAGCATGCATAATCAATCAATATGTAATTTTTGATCTCCGTTTACAACAACAAAAGCAAGTAGGGCTAAGGAATATATGTAAATGAGTATGTATAACTAATGACTGGATTTGCATAAAAATCGGTATACCCCATAACTGAAAATGGCAAGGATATGATTGGACTGTGTGTCCACACACACACACACACAAACAGGCAGGAAGGCAAGTATGCATGCATGCACACACACAAGAAAAAAAAGAAGCTTTGTTTAGCTTATTCCTTTATCGTCAATAAAGATCATTTTGACTTGACTTGACTTGACATACACACACACACACACATACACAGTGTCACACACACACACACAAACACACACACACACATACACACACACACACAAAAAAAAGCATAATGGCTTCTTATTCAATGTTCATCTATAAATAAAATTTCGACTTTGACTTTGACTTTGACACATAGGAGGTATATTTTTCCGTGGCAAAATAAACAAACTATAGTGGAACCTCCCTTATAAGACCTCCCATTATAAGACTCCCTCCCACATAAGACCTACTTCTCTGAGACATTGCCCTTCTTTGTAAGTATCAAAATGACCTCACTTATAAGACCCCTCCCTTATAAGACCTCATTTGGGATGAGTTTTGAAGGTCTTATAAGGGAGGTTCCACTGTATTGAATGTGGCCATGAATGGCAAAACAAGAAAACACAGCGGAACCTCTCTATAAGACCTTGAAAAATCAACCCAAAAAATAATAAATAATAATAATACAGACAAACCTCTATTTTAAGACTACCAAAATGTCTGGAAAAATCGGTCGTAAATTGGAGGGGTCGTATGACGGAGGTTTTCACTGGCAGCCGTAGAAAGAAAAAGTTCAGCACAGTTCATACTCTCTTCTTCATGCACACATACAATGACATATTAAAACTGGATTTGGGTCTTTCCAACTCCATAGGATTGTGCAATCGATGTATTACAGTTTCACTTCACCGACTTCTGTTAATCACCTCCACTCTCGTCCAAAGTCAGTGGTTTTCTTTTTCAAAGTCAGTGGTTTTTGTGCTTTTCCTACACTTTCCGCCAGCTTTTCTACAACAAGGGAAGCGACTCCGCTTTCAGGCCCTTTACCGTGGTTGTTTCCCTTTGCTCGAAGTCTATGCAGACGACAACAACGGTCGTAAAAACCAACAAAATGCGGTCGTAAGTCGCGTTTTAGAGGAAGTCGTTTAAGAGAGGTCGTTTA
Organism: Phymorhynchus buccinoides; assembly: GCA_017654935.2. Taxonomy (NCBI): domain Eukaryota; kingdom Metazoa; phylum Mollusca; class Gastropoda; order Neogastropoda; family Raphitomidae; genus Phymorhynchus; species Phymorhynchus buccinoides. Next base: position 7,508,842 of record CM065709.1, on the reverse strand, counting down.
CATAGTAAAATGCATCCGTGCCAACAAATCCGGTCTCAAATGAGAGGTGGTCGCTTAACAGAGGGTTGTAAAATAGGGGTTTGTCTGTAATAATAATACATAGTATTTATATACAGACATGAGATTTTCAGAGAACCAAAAAGGAGGAAAAAGAGAGGCAGGAGTCTGGGGGCCGGAACAGGCCCTTCGTGGGGTCCAGGGGCAAAGTCCCCTGAAGCTGAAGAATTTTTTGCATTTGAACCTGTAAAAATCAACCTCCGAGACAGCAAAATTATTAAAAATTGAGTCTCCTTGATCACACACACAAATTTGAAATTATTATTGACTCAGGGCTAGTGATTTTCTGAGACAAGAGACACACAGAGAGAGAAACAGAATGAACCGATTGAACACACAATTTGAAAATATCTGTTGAACTTTTCACCGCATTTTCGCTTCAACACAAAATTTTACCCTACCACACCCCCACCCCAAATTTTCTCAACAGATTTAAACTGATCTCAAAAATGACCCCTAGGGGTCACCAAAAAGGAGGAAATCCTCCAATTGGAGGGAAAATCTCATCTCTGATATTACAGCGCCTTTCTTTAGAACTAAACTCAAGGCGCTCACATTCACTGATTCACACGCAATTGGGCTAACATACACATTCATTCGATCATCATCTAACTAATGTGAAAAGTTACAGAGAGAAAGCTCTTTGAAACAGGTGTTTTCATTTGGGTTTTGAAAGCGGGAAGTGCTGAACTGTGATGGAGGTGAACAGGCAAGGAGTTCCAGACAGTGGGTCTTAACCCCTTGAAGACATCACTGCCTGAGGCAACTATCATTACGGTGACAAGTTTTTAGGTCAAATCTTAGAGGGAGTCTTTACAGGGAAGGCCTGTAATAGGGAGGTTCCACTGTACAAGCACTCCCCCTCCCTTCCTCTCTCTCTCTTTTTCTCTCTCCCTCCCTCTCTCTCTCTCACTCACTCTCTTTCCCTCCTTCTCTCCCACTCTCTCTCCCTCCTTCTCTCCCTCCCTCTCTCTCTCTCCCTCCCTCTCTCTCTCTCTCTCTCTCTCTCTCTCTCTATCTCACTCTCTCTCTCTGGGCTCATGTTTCCCTGGTTAAATAAAATTTCGTTTTCTCTCTCTCTCTCTCTCTCTCTCTCTCTCTCTCTCTCTCTCTCTCTCTCTCTCTCTCATGCAAACAAGTTTCTATTTCTCATCAGCACATCGTTTTTCTTTCAGAGATTCCTTTCCTTCGTCTAACAACAACAAACAAACAAACAACAACGCAACCAAAAAAACACACACACACAAAAAACATTCACGCTTATTCACATATGAATTTTTTCTCTTTTGGCATGATGAAAAATAATCACGCACACATACACAAACACACACCCTTCTGCGCACAAACACATACATGTGCATCTGCACATGCGCCCTGATGCGCAGGCACACACACAAACTCGTACACACACAAACACACATGCATACAAACACACACAGAAGGCAGATTCCTTATTCCTATCTTCTACACGCTTTTTGTTGTTGTTGAGCTTTACGTCCTCTCGACCTGGGAAGGCACATATGGGACATAATCTTCTACACGCTTGAGAGAGAAAAGGGAGTTTTACATCCTCTTGGTCCGAATCAGACACATATGGGACATTTGTAAATACAAATATGGTGGGAATAATACTGGAGGCAATGCCCGGAGGCAGTACGAAACCAGTAAAGTCCCGATTTTTTTATTAATACAGATAGCTGTAGTGGTGACCACGCCTCGGTTAAACCTCATCGGCTATGCACCGCCACAAGTATTTGCTGCTGACTTCTTCTACACGCTTATCAACAACCATAAATTATGGAGCTAAAACATCGGCATTAAAAAACAGAATAAAAGAAAGCATTACCAAGAAAGAAAAAAAATATACCATTATTTTTTCTTAGTCTATTTCGACTATGGTCAATAATTGTGGTTTTTTCTCACAACTTCTTCATCAATCGTACAGAGATATCCATTTTTGCTCATGTAGTGGGAGATAATTCATTCGAAAATCAACAGCCAAAACGCTTGGCAGTTGTCTTTCTTCAGTCAATACTTATCTCCCCTTCAAAGAGATAATAATGTGACTATTTTGTGGTCTTAAGTCGTAGCACACGCAAAATGGCATCAAGAGCCGTACTCCCAAACACACACACAAACAATATAAAGTACTTTTGACACAGACAGACAGACACACACACACACAGATAACCAGCCTACGAAAATAGCTGACGAACTTGCGTCTATGACTCGCTGACACACCGACCAGAAACACAACTCGGGAGGATTTATAACCATTCAAACTCACTCGTCCAGTCCACAAGATCGGCTGGCTCCACACTCGGGACGTTTCAGAACCTACGATGAAGGTCTGTGTTCACACACACGTTAACGCTGTTCACAAAATATCTCTATTTCCCCATGGCAACACAGCGTGAGGAGGCCACCCATAACACGACTTACAAACTCTGTGTGTTGCCATGAGGAAATAGTGACATGGGTTCAACTATACAAAATGAAAAAAAAAAGAAAAAGCCTTGAAAGGCCGGGGTCCAGGGGTAATGTCCCCCTGCAAGCGGAAGCAAAAATTGATTTATGAAGGTATTTTAGTTTGCTTTTTCCGCAATTTATATAAATGCTTATTTTAAAAGTGTTTGAGAAATACAGTAGACACACAAAGGTCTTGTTTGACAAAGTTAAAAAAAAAAAGGAACTTCCTTTTCTGGTAAAATAAGAAAAACAGGAAATCTTTGTATACCAGGAAAAATTGGCCTCCAGTGAAAACCTACGCAACCGAGAAACAAATTCTTCTGTCAATCCGACTATCCTCTAAGAAACATGTGGCTGCTGTATTTCAACAGATTAATACAAGGCACATCATACCACAAGGCTTGGCGCCCTAAATTTGACCCCAAACTCTTGATTTTGATTGAGAAGATTCTGCACTATAATGTCAGTCACATTAACCCTTTCGCCGCCATCCATTTTCAGCCCCAAAATACCATTAAACCTAACTGATTAGATACAAAAAATTACCAGCAATATTGGGAATTCCTCTGCAACATGCATAACATTAGGCCTATCCTTACCTCCCAAGATGAAGAAAAGAGGGTCTTCGGATAATAGATCCGGAGTGAAATCCTTTTTAGTGACATGGTGGTAAGCCAATGTGGTGCAAAAATCAGGCATGAAAACTACTGTTAAAAAAAAAAGAGATTTTTTCCGCTGAGAAATCCTTCCACCCGGATTTTCAGCTCACATCAGAAGTTTTGTTGGGCGGGGGGGGGGGGGGGGGGGGGGCAGTACTTTTCACATCCTACTTCACCTTCCAACTGACAACTTTTGGACAAGGTTCACAAGAACATGCGTTCTCGACGGACGCCATCTTGGGAATGACAACGGCGGAAGAGCAAAAAGGCGCGAAATGAAGATTGTGCCGTGCAAACATAATTTTGGTTCGGGGTTGTTTTCAGCGGAGATTTTTTGTTTCCGCCGGAGATTGCTTGATTGCGAAAAAAAAATCAGCGGAGACAGCGGAGCTGTTATCATGCCTGATTAGGCCTATCCTTACCTCGCGAGATTAAGAAAATAGGGTCTTCGGATAATAGATCCGGATTGAAAGTCTTTTAGTGACATGGGTGGTAAGGCACTGTGGTGCAAAAATCAGATATGAAAACTACTGTTCCAAAAAAAAGAGGAGATTTTTTCAGCCGAGAAATCCTTCCACCCGGATTTTCAGCTAACGTCAGAAGTTTTGTTGAGCGGGGGCGGGGAGGCCAAGTACTCATTTCACCGCATTTCACATCCTACTTCACCTTCCAACTGACAACTTTTTGGCAAGGTTCACAAAAACATTCGTTCTCGGCGGACGCCATCTTGGAAATGACAACGGCGGAAGAGCAAAAAGGCGCGAAATGAAGATTGTGCCGTGTAAAGATAATTTTTGTTCGTTTTTTTTTCTTCGTTTTTTTTCGCGCGAGAAAATATCGGCGGAGACGGCGGAGCTGTTTTCATGCCTGAAAAATGCGCCATTGGCAGTGAAAGGGTTATTAGGTGCAGAAGTCTCGCTCTGGGTTAAAAAAGTATGGCCTTATCGCCTGTAGAAACCTGTAAAAACCAACACTTGTCGTCGTAAATGTTCTCAAAATTCAGTGAAACTTACGCAGACAGAAACAACTTCTTCCACCAATCCTGCAATAATCCACAACAAAATGTTGGGATACCGTATTTTATACAAGGCACATCATACTATAAAGCAACGTGCCCTAAATTTGACCCGAAATTCTGATTTTGATTGAAAAGTTTCTGCACTATAATATCAGTCACATTGTTTGGTGCAGGGATCTCATCCTCAGAAGAAAAACAAATTATATATAGAGTACTGAGGGGGGTTGCGTACCCATTAAGGCATTGGAAAAAAAATGACACAAGCATGAAACAATTTCTATATAATCTCAGGCATCAGAATAGTCTGAAGTCCAATCCTCTGAAAACTGTGGTAAGGCCTTAGCCTGAAGAGGGACAACACTGAAATGAGTTCCGAACACCACCAAAAAGGCTTAACATAGTGATAAATAACTTTAAAATGCTATTTAACACAAAGGATAACACTCAATAAAAAGGCAAAACCTCTGAGAAGAGAAGCCAATCCTCTGTCAGATATTCTTAATC
>CM065709.1:7434135-7499135 GCA_017654935.2 Phymorhynchus buccinoides | reverse complement strand
TAGGTCTGTTGCTGTGTCCGATTGTGATCACGGAAGAGATAACGATCGTGAAGCGAAAGTGCAATGTGAGTGAACTGTTGTCGGTTTGTTGTGGAAGCTACCAGAGCATGGTGAGTTGTTCATTTCAACTCTCGACCCCCTTACTTTTTTCTGTTTAGAGTATAGAAAGGGCGCATGCGCCGGATTGGGCGCAGGGGTCAAAGTTCAGTAAAAAAAAAGTTGCGCCTAATACTTGTAATAGGCCGTAAATTACGGTAAGTCTCTTTCTCTATACCTCTCTCTTTCATTGCCTTTTTTTTATGCATCAATCAAAATTTATTGTCTTTAAAACATAAAGAAATTCTTTGTCAGGCGTGCACATAAAACACACATATAAACATAGAAATAATAAGACATGCGTAATATACAGTAAATACATCATAAGAATTAAATTACAATGCAATATAAAACACTTGGAAGTACACACAACATACACACACACACACACACACACACACACACACACACACCCACACACACACACACCACACACACACACATACACACACACACACGCAAACCCCACCCCCCCCACGCACACACACACACACACACACCCCCACCCCCACACACACACGCACATACACACACACACGCACACACACACACACACACACCACCCTCACACACACACACACACACACACACACACACACACACACACACGCACACACACACACACACACACACACACACACACACACAACCACACACACACACCACACACCACACACACACACACACACGCACATACACACACACACACACACACACACACACACACACACACACACACACACACACACACCCCTTCCCCACACATATTATTCAAGATATCCACAACCACGCCTCTCCCCCATCACACACACACACACACACGCACATACACACACACACACACACACACACACACACACACACACACACACACACACACACACACACACACACACACACACACACACACACACACACACACACACACATACACACACACACACAACACCCCCGTCCCCTTCCCCACACAAATTATTCAAGATATCCACCCTCAACCACGCCTCTCCCCCATCACACACACACACACACACACCTTAACTAACAATTTGTATAACAGTAATAATGGGAGAAAATGCATAAAACAAATGAAAATGGATAATATGAATTGATATCACAACTCATATCATACTACAATCATGTATAATTCTCTGTGTGTGCGCGCATAAGTAGGCAAACAACTGGCAACAGACGTTGAAGACTTTAATGTTCAAGATTTGATTTCAGATTTGTACACACACAAAAAACGTTTTTAAAAGAGCAACTTACCTTTGTACAGCTTTTGCGCCCTTCGTCTGCGAATGACGACGACAGTGACGATGATGGCCACAATGACGACGACACTGACCAGGACGATGATGATGATGACAACTTCGTCCTCTCCTGAAACAGCAGTTCATTCTCTCTTTGAAAATCTCTCTAAAGTATGTTGGCAAAAAATGGGCCTCTAAACTTTTTTTTCTGGTTCAGCCTTATTTTATTTTAGCATGATGTTGTGACACAAATATGGAATTTCATGTACCATATGTTTTGGACTATAAGGTGATGATTTTATTCTAGATGGAGACCCCTGCGCTTTATAGGAAGAAGAAAGAAAGAAGAAGAAGAAGAAAGAAGAAAGAAGAAGAAGAAAGAGGAAGAAGAAGAAGAAGAAGAAGAAGAAGAAGGAGAAGAAGAAGAAGAAGAAGAAGAAGAAGAAGAAGAAGAAGAAGAAGAAGAAGAAGAAGAAGAAGAAGAAGAAGAAGAAGAAGAAGAAGAAGAAGAAGAAGAAGAAGAAGAAGAAGAAGAAGAAAGAATTTTCTCTCTCTCTCTCTCTCTCTCTCTCTCTCTCTCTCTCTCTCTCTCTCTCTCTCTCTCTCTCTCTCTCTCTACTCTCTCTCTCTCACACACACACACACATATATTATATACACACACACACACACAAAAAGAAGAAGAAGAAAGAAAAGGAAGAAGAAAAAAGAAGAGGAAGAAGAATGAGGATTACAAGAAGCAAAGATGAAGAAGAAAACAGTACTGACCCAGTCCAGCCTTAGAGGCCCCAGTCCCCTTGTCACCATCGCCGTTGGATCCATCGTAGGGGGTGGAGGGAGGAGAGGTGGTGGGGGAGGGGGTGGTGGTCTTCACTGGACACCCAACACAGAAACATCCACGTTAAACCATATCATCAAGTAGAATCCCTTTTTTTTTTATTAATTTTTTTTTTTTTTATAACTTTTTTTACAAGCAATTTTTAAGCAGAAAAAAACCCCAACAACAAAACAGAAACTAAGAGATGGCGGAAAATTCAAATAAAATGTTTAAGCTTGGAGAGGTGTCCAGTGAAATTTGTAGAAACAAAGAGACAGATGACCAACATTTTCAGAAGAAACAAAAGAGGCAAAGCCTTCAAGGCTCACTCGGGGGTCAGGGGTGCAAAAAAAAAATGACTTTGAGATGGAGGGTCGTAAACATGAGGGGGTGTTTAAAGTACAAATGAAACTATCGTTAAGGCCAACAACAAAAATATGTTGGTTTCCTGTTTCCCTACCTATCCTAGTTTTTGGCTGCCGACCTAAACTTTTTTTTGATGAATGGGAAAAAAAGAAAAAGAAAATGAAAGTAAGTGAGCAAACAACAGAAACATAAAACACAAGTGCAAAAGTATACTGTTTTGTTTTATTAAAATATATAAATATATTCACACACATGGACCGAACACAACATTATAAAAAAAAAAAAAAAAAAAAAATGCCTAGTACAGACAAACCCCTCTTTTACGACCCTCTGTTAAGCGACCACCTCTCATTTGAGACCGGATTTGTTGGCACAGATGCATTTTACTATGTAAACGACCTCTCTTAAACGACTTCCTCTAAAACGCGACTTACGACCACCATTTTGTTGGTTTTTACGACCGTTACTGTCGTCTGCATAGACTTCGAGCAAAGGGAAACAACCACGGTCAAGGGCCTGAAAGCGGATTCGCTTCCCTTGTTGTAGAAAAGATGGCGGAGAGCGTAGGAAAAGCACGAAAACCACTGACTTTGAAAAAGAAAACCACTGACTTTGGACGAGAGTGGAGGTGATTAAAAGAAGTCGGCAAAGTGAAACTGTAATATCGATTGCACAATCCAATGGAGTTGGAAAGACCCAAATCCAGTTTTAATATGTCATTGTATGTGTGCATGAAGAAGAGAGTATGAACTGTGCTGAACTTTTTCTTTCTACGGCTGCCACTAGTGCCAGTAACCTCCGTCATACGACCCCTCCAATTTACGACCGATTTTTCCGGACATTTTGGAAGTCTTAAAATAGAGGTTTGTCTGTACCTACCTAAACTATTTTTCTAACTGATTAAACTCCAAACAGACTTCTTTTTTTTTTGCCTAATGGATACAACTAAAAAAAAAGTGCCTTTGCCAAGAATCAAACCCGGAACCATTGGCATGAAAAAAGAATGGGGCAGGTCCAATGGATATGAGGTGAAGGGGGAGGGCGGAAGATTCAATCTCCGCTAGCCACTTCTTCAGCCACTCGTCTTGGAACCGGTGATCCCTCGCACTAGTGCCGTTATCTTCGGGCGGATTCTCTGAGACTGTTGATGCAGTAGCTGTTTCTGCAACATCTTCTGCACACTCGTTTGGCAGAGGATTTCTTTTTTTTACTTTGCCGCCACAAAAATCAAAGCTGTTGTCCGCTTCACTTTGAAGAAAATTCAACATGGCGGGTAGGACTCTCGCAACTTCTTGCCGGTAAAACGAGATGAACGTGACTGGTTGATTTACACTAACATTGTAAAGGAACCAATGAGATGTCGAGAAATCATTCATTCCTGCTCGATGCTTTCGGTTTGTGCAGACGACGGATTTAGCAGACGACGAAGGAATTCCAGCAGCGATCGGTAAAAAGTGCGGGCAGTTCTGCAAATGTGCAGGTGTCGGCCCGCGTTTAGACCCGATTATTGCGGGAAGGAACAGATTGGGGGGGGGGGGGGGGGGGGGGGGGGGGGGTTGGGGGGGGGGGGGCGGGGGGGGGATTGTAACATTCCCGCGCCCTAGAATCAGCTCTGACACAATGCAAGGGTGCTTCTGGGAAATTAAAAAACTCCCGCAAGGCAGGGGTCCAGGGGCCGCCCAGTATAACAACTTGACTTAATTAAACAATCCTAAAAATGTAAAGTTCCTGGTAAAGGCATGCAAATATTTGTCAGTATTCGTTTCTGTTATGTTCTACACATGAGAGAAACCGACAAAACGTTTATAAATAGGAAATTCGCTGCTTCTAAAATTCTCATAATCTGGCGATGCCGGGTCCAGGCATTACAAAAAATCCTGCATTTCAGGACATCCTGACATCCATGGGGATACAGAGGGGGTCTTTCATACAAATAGTTCCCCCACCTTCTGGAAGTTCTGTGCTTGTGACTTCCTCTAATCTGTCACTCTCTTTGACTGCCTTTTTTCTTTGCTTACTGTCATCTACTATCATTCTATCTTACTGGTCCATCCATTCTCCTGCCTTTTTTCTATAAATTCTTACAAACATTTCTTCAGCCAAAGTCGGACATGCTGGGGCTAACTATTTCTTAGTTAGGCGCATAACGGCAGCATGACGCATCTACGCTCATGTGACAGGAAACTGTCTGAGCGAACAAAGAAGAAGAAGAAGGACATATTGAAAGCAGGAGCCCCCATGACAATGAGCGAGAGAATGCATACTGACCCACTGTCACAGTCACGGAGTCGGACGCCTGGTGAGTGCGGCCCTCGATCATGTTGTAGGCGATGCACTCAAAGTCTTCCGTGTCGTTCTGCGTCACGTTGCGCAACGTTAGCGTCGCGCCCGTGGCGAACGTTTCGTTGTCGCCTTTCTTTCTCCACTCAATCCTGCACAGGGGGAAAAAACAAACAATGAAAACTGATTTTGATGAACATGTTGGTGTGCGGGAAATTAAAGCGACGTCACTTATAAGATTCAAGATTCAAGATTCTTTAATCAGCCAATGCACCGTAATACAAAGGAAATCGTTTTGGTTTTGCACACGACACAATCCAACAACAACGAAAGCATGCACATCGAATGGACAAATTACGCAAGAGACGTAACACATTTTTGTCCATATTTCAGTCATTTCAGCTCTGATTGCGTTAGTCGTTTGACATAATTACAGACCTGTTTACCCCTATTTCGCAAATTTGTAATTTCTGAAACAAAAAATGTAATCCAACGCGAGGCCGATTCTTTTTCCTCACAAAACCCGATTAACAAGAAAACTATTTGTAATTACACAATTATATGCAGGCAATTGTGCACTGGGAGACCATTAAAAACATTTTTTTAACCATTTATTTGCCTTTTTTTTTTGTGTCTTTCCATCAGATTTTGGATCATTTGACCTAGAACTCTCATCCCGCGGTCGCTTTGACGCCATCTTGAAACAGAATTAAAAGAAATTGACACGCGTTGTATGCTGGGAACCGGAATGACTTTTCACCACATTGTTTCAAAAGCATCGCTTGCCGACGCAACTGCAGTGGTGGTTTTTGTTGTTGATTTTTTCTTCTTTTTTTTTTTGGGGGGGGGTCACCGTAATTCTCGTAATTTGACTTTCGCTTCGTAAAAATGACGGCAAAATCGTAAAGGTAGACAGGTCTGTAATTATATGTGCATGTGAGTAAAGGGATTGCTACACTGCATACGATTCGCTGTCGATGCGATGCGATTGTGACGATGCAATTTCTCGTGAAATACTTCCGTCTAAAAATAATTCTGCTACCTTCGCTCTGTATACTCAAGTAGACCCAATACATCAATTTCACGTGAATCATGACTTGTGTCGTCACAATGGCATTGCATTGACAGTGAATCGTATTTTGTGTGGCAGGCCCTTAATCCTGTCATCGCCACTGTCGCCTCTTGGCACCACAATAACTTAACACCCACGTCACTAAAGGGCATCAAATGAGGGTCTGGTATCCAGGGACCTTATGTTCTTAATGTTGGGAGGTAAGGATAGGCCCTATTTTATGCATGTCACAAAGGAATCCCCAGTATTGCGGGTCGAGAGGACGTAAAACACCATTTTTCATTCAATCCCCACTATTGCAGACGAAATCTTTTCTCTACCCAGGTAAGCTTAATGGTAAATTTTGGCTGAGAAATGGCTAGCATTGAAAGGATTAAGGAAGGAATCCCCAGGTTGAAGTTTTGGAAGAAAACATACTGTACATGTATCAGTTTCTTCCAAAACTTCCAAGGATCACTCGCTCACTCACAGTCACAGCACACACACACACACACACATAGTTCTCTCCCTCTCATCTTTAAAAACACACACATATATATATACACACAGACTCTCTGTCTCTCTCCCTCTCTGTCTCTGAGTCTCCACTCACTCACAGTCACAGCACACACACACACACACACAGAGTTCTCTCCCTCTCATCTTTAAAAACACACACACACATACACACACAGTCTCTGTCTCTCTCTGTGTCTCTCTCCCTCTCTGTCTCTGAGTCTCTCTCTCATCATTATAATGGTATTAATACACACACTCACAAATGAGGTTTAGGGTTCCCTTCAGTCTGGCAGAAGATAGCCACGTCATTGCCTTCCAAGACTTGCGGGGATCCCTCACTGACACTCACTCTCTCTCTCTCTCTCTCTCTTGCCATGTTTGTATTCTATGTTCGTATATGTACAAAGGTGCTACCTTTATGTTCAAATTTGTATGTGTAATATCATGCCTTGCCATGTTTGTATTCTATGTTCGTATATATGTACCAAGGACAGATTGGAAGACTAGGCGTTGCCTAAAATCTTTATCCTTGAAAAATAAAGTTAAAAGTTTTCAAGTTTTTTTCCAAGTTTTCTCTCTCTCTCTCTGTCTCTCTCTCTGTCTCTCTCTCTCTTGATTGTTACATTGTTTACTTTTGAACCATTTGAGTTTGTTTTGTAATTTATTTATTTATTTATTCACTTCATATGTCATTATTTTAGAGGACCTGATGAAAATAAGCTATTTCTGCTTACTCAGTTTATCCTCATTAAAGATTTCGAGTTCGAGTTCGAGTTCTCTCTCTCATCACATCACTTTTGTCCTGTTTTCATGCATTACATTATGTGTGTATATGCGCACACTCAATGCAATGTAATAGGCCGGAGGTCTGACATTAAAACATTTTTGAGTTTGAGTTCTCTCTCTCATCATCATCACTATACTCCTACTCACAAATAAGGCTTAGGGTTCCCCTCAGTCTGGCAGAAGAGAGGCACGTCATTGCCTTCTAAGACTTGCAGGGATCCCTCACTGATGCCGACGCTCACCGGATCTGGAATCACATCACGGCACAAAATGAAATCCTGTGGCTGCACAGCGTACATACCATGTCACCAAGCAAACTTTACTACCACTGTACTATCGTATTATTCAGACCATTAGGCGCTTGTGCGCATAAGCAGACCTGCCTACTTGGAATTTTCCCAATCAGTAGCCCAGCCATCAATTTTCAGTAGCATGGCAAATTTTTCCGTAGCATCCACAAACAACGGCAATCGATTTGTTCTCTTCCTGAGCCGAAACGCACTGTTTCGCCGATTGAACGTGTTGACGGCAATCGTCTCTACCGCCATGATTCACAGAGAAGTCCGCATGGCAGAGGTTGCACTGCAGCGAGCATGGTTCGCACCGAGTCGACTTCTGACGATGCAAGGCCACTCCTCCGTGTAAGCTATTTTAAAAACTTGTGCGGCAGGCCGATGTTTTTTCTTAGAACAAGATGGTTTGCCAGATGATTTTCGTTTTCTGGTTTGGGTTCGGATTTTTTCGTTTGAAACATCTCCCGAATCGCTACTGCTGCTGGAGTCCGCCATTTTTTCAGAGAAAGTAATAAGAACGCATGCGCAGTCACTTTGATAAAAACGGAAGTGACTAGGTTATCGCGCGTGACACTGCGTCTGCTCTTAGAAACCGACAAAACCGGGAACAGCATAAGCAAAAATAAAATGCGGCAGCAATTTGTTTTTTCCGTAGCAACGTTAAGGTTGCCGTAGCTCCGTAGCAAAGCTTTATTTTTCGTAGCTGCTACGGCCAAATCGTAGCAGTAGGCAGGTCTGCATAAGGCAAGGGGGTTTTTTGTATGTGAAAAAAAATCAAGATAAAGGCGCCCTCTTTCATAAGGCGATAAGCACCTCGCAAAAGAAAGTAAAACTTTGAAGCCCGTAGGCCACAGTACACGGATTCCCCTCATTCTAGCTCCTTTCAGTTTTCCACAGAGAGCTATTTGTTTCAAGTTATTTCTTTTAACAGAGGCAAATATTCTTATTGTTGATTGTGGTTAGGGATAGGAAAAGACCTTACAAGTGGCATACCACCATAAAACAATGTAAGCCTGATGGATAAAACACCTTAAAATGGTTTCTGCTGGTGACGAGTGTTAACAAAAGGCATGAACTGAAAGGAGCCGAGAAAAGCTACTGTGAGGCGTCTGGTAAACGCTTGCCGACCGCTATTACTGCTGTCATGAACAAGAGTTGGCTCCCCTTTCACATCATCAAAGTTCTGTTTGTGCAGACTTCCTGTTGTTGGTTCGCATCTTTCTCCTTGCAGAAACTAGTAGAATGATGGCGCTTTGACTAAGCTCAACAACAACGCTTTTTATATCCATGGGTGCTCCTGTGAAATTTCAAAAATCCTGCAAGGGGGCGGCCCTGTCGGAGTGCAGGGGCAGCGCACACACACACACATTTACTGCTCTTTTTTCACCCCTCTAGACTAGTACAAGTGATACATTCCTTTGAAAATAGCAAATGATTATTATAAGCCCTTTTTATTGTACAAGTGTGTGTGTGTAAGAAAATCGTTGCTTCTTAAATTCTCATAATCCAGCGACGCCGGCTCTAGGCAATTGAAAAATCCTGCAATTCAATGACATCCTGCAAGGATGAGCAGCCATACATATCCAATGGAGGGTCATGACATCTGTTGGACGGTACCTCAGACGTCAATAGAGATTTTCAAGCATTTTAACGAAAGTATTTGTCGCATCTGCGACTCGTGACCAATGTCAATGTTTAGACTGTAGTGTACTGAGCACAGCAACCGTTGTGTTTTATCTTCTCATGATTTGTTCACTATACTAACAAAAGTAATAGGGTGCCCTCGTTTATTAGGCGCATAGGTAGAAATTAGAGAAAATATTGCCTTATAGAGTTCGAAAACTACGGATATATAATATGAATTTAACCCTTTCGCCGCCAACCATTTTTCACAAAAGAAATTCCTTTAAACTTATCTGGGTGGAGAAAAAAAATAATCTGCAATATTGGGGATTCCTCTGTAACATATATAAAGTAAGGCCTATCCTTACCTCCCAAAGTTATGAAAACAGGCTCTTATTATATATACCCTGGTTTGAGGCCTTTTAGTGACATGGGTGTTAAATCATTGTGGTGCAAAAATGCGACATTGGCGGTGAAAGGGTTAAACATGTATTATTACAGGCATGGGGTAAAGGTCAAGATGTGCCACCCCCTCCTACCTATCTCGGTTAATTCTATTTTTCCGTTATTGCCTTTCTTACCATACATAAAGCTGTATTTTAGGAACATTTTTAGCTAATAACCTTTTTGGAATACTAACCCTATCCCTAACACTAGCCCTAAACCTAACCCTACCCCCCACCCTATAAGACGGGAAAACGCAACGACCCACAACTGTGACATGTCGCGGTGTACTGCAGTACATAGTTGGGGGTAGGGTTAGGTTTAGGGCTAGGGTTAGGGATAGGGTTAGTATTCCAAAAAGGTTATTAGCTAAAAATGTTCCTAAAATACAGCTTTATGTATGGTAAGAAAGGCAAAAACGGAAAAATAGAATTAACCGAGAAATGCAGGGGGGGTGGCACATCTTTACCTTTACCCAGGCATGGAAATGGAGGAAAAGACTTTTTCTCTAAAAACGTTACAGGGTTTCAGGAGATGTTGTCTCTTGGTGTAAAGCCCTTTATGTTGATCAGGGGGTAAGTGCTACTGAAGATGAATTCATAACACTGTTCAAAATGGGGGGAAAGGGCACCTCCTCAGGATTAAAACCCCTGCTGACAATTGTTTTTCCGCATTCACTTTTCTCTGAATTCAGAGAATTCTCTGAAGATTACCACGCCCGACTATACACATGACATGAGAGAAAAAATACAACAATAATCAAAAAATCAATAGCAGCGACAGTAGGCGTCTCTGCGAAAACTTACACAACACGTTGATCGGAAAACTCTTCTGACAAAAATCCACGGCAGGGTCGGAACAGTCTCTAATTGCGGGATCCCCTAGTGTCTGCTGGTCGACAAGGCAGAGCACTCTCATCGGCTCACCCTCCTCCGTGCGACCCAGGTTCAAGGTCAGAGAACTGTTGGCAGTGAACGTGCAGCCGTCCCCCGATGGAGTGGAGATCCCTTGATTCGCCTGCGGGAAAAGGAAAGGGGTCGCATATTTTTTTTATTAGCAGCTGCAGTGATAGCGCTTACTGGTAATTATCAGTAAAGTACTGATTGCGAAATCAGAATACTGAAAAGATTTGGACCTGTCAGTCCCAGGGACTGATTTATGTTTGATAGGACTGATGAATGGCTTAGTGCTATATAGCAGAGGCCTCAATATTGTGGGCTTGTAAGGTTTTCACTGGTTTTTTGTTTCCCTGGCACTGGTTCTGACACAGTTTGTTGAGGTGGTACTCGTTGATGGGACTGGTTTTCAAAATTCCTAGCACAATCACTGAGCTGGAAAGAATATTCTCAAGGACACACACACACACACACACACACACACACACACACATGTACACAGTGACAAACACACACACACACACACACACACACACACACACACACACACACACACACACACACACACACAGTGACAAACACACACATACACACACACATTCATGAATGTTCTCTGATTTTTTCCTGTAATTATTATGCATTTTCTCATGATGTTTGTATTTTTGTTGGAGGGCAGGCCTTGTTAGCTTATTCTTTAACCCTCAATAAAGATCATTTTGACTTGACTTGACTTAACACACAAACACACACAGTGACACACACACACACACACACACACACACATGCACGCACGCACATGCACACGCACACACACACATGCACACACACACACACCATCTTTTCACTGACAGTGATACTGCTTTCAGTATATAATATCTACTTGCACAGTGAATATAAAGGCATTATATAATTAACTCATTCAAGTCGTTCCGGCCATATATGTCCGGAATTAATAGACAGAGGGCAATTTGATGCATTTGCTTCAAGGGAAGTAAATCTGTGTGCACACCATACCTTGGTCACTTCTAAACTCGCTTCACTCCCTTAGACTACAATTTTGCCTCTGACTTTGCTGTTGTAGTGGTTTGTTGTGGGGAAACCAATCTGTGTAGAGTTTTTTTCTATATAAAGTCTACATAAAAAAAGTCTGATCTACCAATACCATTTCCTATCATGTCTAAACCAGAAGTAAAAACCTGTCATCTTCTTTCATTTCTCCTTTTGTTTACCGTAAAATGCGGACTATAAGTCGCTACTTTTTCCCTCAACTTTGGCCCATGCGGCTTATACTATAGACTGATGCGGCTTATCTGTGGATAAGCCACAAACCTATAACTCACTTTGTCGGTCGGTCGGTCGGTCCAAAATTGTCGCACATATTGACAAAATTGTCGCACTTCAAATCGAGGCGAGAGAGAAAATGGAGTTTTACGTCCTCTTGGTCTGAATCAGACACATATGGGACATTTGTAAATACAAATATGGTGGGAACAATACTGGAGGCAATGCCTGGAGGCAGTACGAAACCAGTAAAGTCCCGATTTTTTTAATTTGCTATATTTTAAAGAGTAATTCAAAAAATGTCTTCAAATCGAGGCTGCACTTCAAATTGAGGCCGCTCTTTAAAATGATGTATTTTAAAGCGTACAAAATAATAAACATACGTAATACAGACACTACAACAGACACGACGAGTATGCGGTGCTTCTTTTGATGAGTATAAGTAAGATACATAGTTTTAAATGTTTTCCAAAAGATATAAAAAGTTACGAAATGGTGCAGAGATAACATTCTGGTTTACAGATTAAAATTATTGAAAAGCCAGGGGAGGTGACTCATGATTGGAGTGGTAAAAATAGACCGCGTGCCACAAACTATTGCGATTTCGTGTTTGTTTCATTCTAGTTCTACATTTATCAGTATGATTCAATCTGTTTCTGGCCACTTTCTGCAACCTACTTTGAGCTTCTTTAGACTCAAAACTGGTTTTGGTAATCAATTGATTCAAATTATTATCTCATGTTAAAAGTGTCTGAGAACAACATAAAATACTCATGTTCTGACAGGAGAATTTATATTTGTGCTCGTGTGTGCACATACCATTTTCTCTGCGGCTTATAAACTGGTGCGGCTTGTATGTGGATAAATGCCTAATATTTTGTCAATGTAAGGGGTGTGGCTTATACACAGATGCGGCTTATAGTCCAGTTTTCACGGTAATAGACTAATACAGTGAATGTATGTAAAGGTAGTAACCCTTTCACCGCCAAAGTCGCATTTTACCACCACAGTTATTTAACACCTATGTCACTAAAAGGCATCAAAATGGGGTCTATTAATTAATTATCCAAAGACCCTGTTGTCTTAGTTTGGGGAAGTAAGGATAGACCTTATTTTATGTTACAGAAGAATCCACTATACTGCAGATGGATTTTGTTCTCTATCCAGGTAAATGTAATGGAAAGTCTTGGTTAAAATATCGTTGGCGGTGAAAGGGTTAACTCTTCTACCTGTTCGGTCACTGTGACTCTGCCCTCTGCATCGCCCTTCACGGTGAACCAGCTGAACGTCCCCGCAGGCCTTCCCACATTGCCGCTGCAGCTGAACGTCATCCGGGTGCCTTCCGTCACATTCTTCGTCCCTGACGACGCTAACGGCGTCATGGGCTCCGGGGTTTCAGGAGTCGCTGCAAAGCAAAAATAAATAAAATAAATTAAAAAAAAGAAAAAAGTTCAGTTTCAGTTTCACCATGCTGTTTTCAAGATTACGCGAGAGAGATCTCCGGAATGGAACAACCAAGTTCAGAATGCCCCAAATTGTTCGTGGTGGATTTTTAAACAAACAAAAAAACACAAAAACTAGTTCAGTTTCAGTTTCACCATGCTGTTTTCAAGACTACGCGAGAGAGACCTCCGGGATGAAACAACCAAGTTCAGAATGCCCCAAATTGTTCGTGGTGGATTTAAAAAAAAACAAAAAAAAACTAGTTCAGTTTCAGTTTCACCATGCTGTTTTCCAGACTACGCGAGAGAGACCTCCAGGATGGAACAACCAAGTTCAAAATGTTCGTGGTGGATTTTTAAAAACAAAAAAACAAAATCAGTTTCACCATGCTGTTTTCAAGATTACGCAGCCCTGAAAGTAGAAAATGTTGTCCACCAGCCTTTGCCTTTGGCTGGTAACTTTTTTTTTTTACCAGCCAAACCAAAATCTGTTTTACCAGCCAAACCAAAATCTGTTTTGCCAATCAGTGACGAGTTTCGAGAACAGATTGAACACTTCATTTTGTTGGCCTTGTCGTCGAAGAGAAGCCACGGAAATTCTTTCTTCCATTTTGGTAGAAAAGTTTGTGTTTCACTCTTACCCTTTTTGGGTGAAGGCTGCGATGCCTTTGAACTTGAAGTTGAAGCCGAAGAACGTTTCATTTCGAACATGCACTGGCTGGCGAGCATGCAAATTGCGTATTGTATTTCCGGTGCGTGGGAAAACATGGATTGGAAAACATGGATTCGGAAAGGAATCTCGTGCGAGAAAGAACATCGTTTTTTGCCCACTCACATTTCGCAGGTGAAGTGAATTATAAACTCGCCAATTTTATTTTTCACTCGCCACTTTCAGGGCTGTTACGCGAGAGAGATCTCCGGGATGGAACAACCAAGTTCAAAATGCCCCAAATTGTTTGTGGTGGATTCTTTAAAAAAAAAAAGAAACTAGTTCAGTTTCAGTTTCACCATGCTGTTTTCAAGATCGCGAGAGGGAGACCTCCGGGATGGAACAACCAAGTTGAAAATGCCCCAAATTGCTCGAGGTGGATTTAAACAAACAAAAACCTGAAGTTCAGTTTCAGGTAAATTTGTGTACAAAAATGAAATTAATGTGAAACTGAAAGAGCTTCACCCACGATATCACTTTTCACCCACGATATCACTTTTCACCCACGATATCACTTTTCACCCACGATATCACTTTTCACCCTTTCAACGCCAGCCATTTTTCAACCAAAACTTTCCATTAAACTTACCTGGCCAGAGAAAAAATTATGTCTGCAATATCTGGGGATTCCTCTGTGACATGCATAAAATAAGGCCTCTCCTTTACTCCCAACATGAAGAACATAAGGTCACTGGATACCAGACCCTCATTTGATGCCTATCACTTTTTAAGCGACATGGGCATTATATTATTGTGGTGCCAAGAGGCGACAGTGGACATGAAAGGGTTAACCGTTTCACCGCCAGCCATCTTTGAGCCAAACATTTTCATTAAACTTACTTGGCTACAGAAAAGATTTTGTCTGCAATATTGTGTGATTTCTCTGAAATGGGTCAATCCTTACTCAAGTTACTGCCCAAATTTAGAAACACAATATCATTGAATAATAGACCCTGATGTCAAGAGTTTTAGTGACATGGGTGTTAAAATCAATGTGGTGCAAAAATGCGACATTGGCTGTGAAAGGGTTAAACTAAGAGAATGTACAACAATGTATGAATTCACTTCACACCCGGATTCATGATACTGACCTTTAATCTGAACAGTGGTCTCGCTGTCAATCACGGGGCCATCTACACCGATGATGTAGTTCATCTTGCACACATACACCACCCCTTGATCGGCGCACCTCGTATCGTTCAGCACCAACGACATAAACTTCGAAGCCAGCGCCCCCTGCGCGTCTCCGCGTGAGCGCAACTCGCTCTGAGGATTCCAAATGGGATTGGCCACTCCTCGAAAGAGGCTGGCGATGACTTGAGCGGATTCGTTCATGAGCTGCACGTTCTGGATGATTTCCCCATCGTTTGATGAGAAGTCGCAGCGGATCGTGTGTCGGCTGCTGTCTCCTTTGAGGGCCGGGTTCGGCGAGGAGGAGGCTTGGATGGTTGCCGAGTCGACGGCGGTGATAATCACTGTTGCAACATTTGAAACAAGGGAAAAGAAGATTCATAAGAATAGGGTTTAAAGGCACAACTGGGCTATAAAAGAGCCTATCCAAAGAATCAGGTAAGTCCCGTATGGCTTTGCCGGGTAGTCAGTTGTGAGTGGGAGAGAGAGAGAGAGAAACAAGCCAGCGACTCTCCTAGCTACGGGCTTTCGCCTGCGCCAGTTTAGTTTTTCCCTCCTTTTTCGCTTGAAAAAGTGATGCTTTTGCTGCGAGTGCCAAGCAGAAACTGACATTTTTAGCCTACTGCTTGCTTATGTTATTTATTAGTACCGCACTGGCTTTAACGTTCACTCGGCTGCAAGCAGCGCGTGTCGCATGCGAGAGACGAAGCCATCAACCACCCATCACTTTAAAAGAAACTGAGTTACCGTAATTTACGGCCCATAAGGCGACACAGCGCATAAGGCTGCTTTTTATATTTTAAAAAATCGTAATTTGAACACAGATAGGGCGCATACACTGGATAAGGCACAAAGAAACCAAATAAATCCACACAAAAAAAGGAAGAACGAAACGATCAGCGAAAGTAACATCATTGCAGGGCCAGTGACGGAAGTGGAAGCCTAACTATATTATTTCTATATTTTAATGCAATGTGAGTGAACTGTTGTCGGTTTGTTGTGGAAGCTACCAGAGCATGGTGAGTTGTTCATTTTAACTCTCGACCCCCTTACTTTTTTCTGTTTAGAGCATAGAAAGGGCGCATGCGCCGGATTGGGCGCAGGGGTCAAAGTTCAGTAAAAAAAAAGTTGCGCCTAATAGGCCGTAAATTACGGTAACTTAAAGATTAGGCGAAGGTGCAGATCAACACACACACACACACACACACACCTTTCCATTTTCTCAGTTCTTTCTGCTTTTTCAGTCTTGCTTTTCTTACTTCTTCTTCTTCTTCTTCCAGTAATGTCCACCTGCCGTTTTATCGGCAATTATTGACATATATATACACAGGTTCAAAGACGAAGATGCGCAGCACGGGATGAGAATTGAGATAGGATTTGAGAAATAATGTAAACTAGCGCAACGCCGAATACCGGTAACGCCTAGTACCGGTAACGCCTAGTAACGGTAACACCAAGTACTGGTATTGGTAACGCTGAGTACAGCAAATTTGAAGCGATTCGGTTAAGAAACGGCGGAATTATTTGTGAAAAGGTGAAGCGGCGTATATCGCGCGCGCGCTTATGAATCGATTTGCTTCCAGTTTGGCACACAGATAGTCACCTACCTTCCAAATTCGAAGGCAATCCGTCCAGAAATACCAGAGATACGGGCGCCGAGAGGTCGGTGGATACGCGTTTCGCGCATTTGCCAAACCGCGCAAATGACACGGCCGCCTCGGTTGCCGTTGCCATCGCCCCGTTAGGGCTCATAGCAAATTTGAAGCGATTCGGTCGAAAAACGGCGGAGTTATAAATATAAGGCCCGTTTTGTGTTTCAGACACACACACACACACACACACACTTGCTTTTTATTATATGATAATAGAAAAGCTTTTGTTGTTTACAATGATATTGAAAGGATATGAAGAGAGTAATTTGGTTGGGTATTTATAACCTAGGCCCAAAAAAAAATTGTCTGTTTGGGGTTTCATCAGTTTGAAAAATAGGGTAGGTAGGTACTACTATTAATGTATTATTCTTCTTTTTTTCTTTTTCTTTTTTTTAAATCTTGTGTTCGGTCCATGTGTGTGAACATATTTATATATTTTAATAAAACAAAACAGTTATACTTTTGCACTCATAATGTTTTATGTTTCTGTTTGCTCGCTTACTTTCGTTTTCTTTTTCTTTTTTTCCCATTCATCAAAAAGAGGTTTAGGGTCGGCAGCCAAAAACTAGTAGGATAGGTAGGGAAACAGGAAACCAAACCTTAGTTCACTATTCATATACATACTTGTGGTGGTGCCATAGCCGATGAGGTTTAACCGAGGCGTGGTCACCGCTACACTTATCTGCATTGATTTAAAAAATCGGGACTTTACTGGTTTCATACTGCCTCCGGGCATTGCCTCCAGTATTGTTCCCACCATATTTGTATTTACAAATGTCCCATATGTGTCTGATTCAGACCAAGAGGACGTAAAACACCATTTTCGCCGAAACAAGAAACCAACTTTTTTTTGGGGGGGGAGGGGGGGGCGCCTAAGTTCAGATAGGTATTAAATATTAGATATAAACATTTGTTGTTTTCAGATTATATCAAATATATGAAAAAATGAACTTGGCCAAGTATTGTGTAGGCTTGAAAGTTGAAATGGGTGGGGGAGGGGTTGAGTAACTTTTAGTGAGACCTATGCAAGATCTAGAAGAAGGGGTAAGTCATGCACGACGCTCTGGCCTTATATGATGCATGCAAAAAAATAAATTTGTTTCACTTTGAGTCATGCACGACTGTTAAGCATACCCAGTTCAGCCAGGAACACCCGGGCCACACACAATGCATGCAGAGGGGAATGAATCGCTAAAGGTCAAGATGTGCCACCCCCCCTACCTATCTCGGTTAATTGTATTTTTCCGTTATTGCCTTTCTTACCATACATAAAGATGTATTTTAGGAACATTTTTAGCTAATAACCTTTTTGGAATACTAACCCTAACCCTAACCCTAGCCCTAACCCTAACCCTACCCCCCACCGTATAAGACGGAAAAACGCAACGAACCACAACTGTGGCAAATCGCGGTGTACTGCAGTACATAGTGGGGGGGTAGGGTTAGGTTTAGGGGAGGGTTAGGGTTAGTATTCCAAAAAGGTAATTAGCTAAATATGTTCCTAAAATACAGCTTTATGTATGGTAAGAAAGGCAAAAACGGAAAAATACAATTAACCGAGAAATGCATGGGGGGTGGCACATCTTTACCTTTACCAATGAATCATGCGTGACCACCAAGCAGGCCCCACATACTTCAGATTGAGCGCATATTCATAAGCCTCATTCGTTTCCTATTATTTAAAGTTAATTTCCATCCTTTTATTATAAGTTTTAAACAATTAAAAATATGCATATAATTTCCTAACTGTTGTAGAATATAAAGGCACGACTGGAAAAAAAGGCAATGAACGAAGATGTTGAAGGGGATGTTGATCTGCATCTTATTCTTAACCGAATATTGCACTTTCATTTTCTTTTTGAAAAACTGACTCATTCTGTCAAACCTATGGGATTAATATGCTTCCAACCCTCTCCTCCACCTACCCAATTGCCGACCACCTGGGCAGCAAAAGTTTGTATTTTAGTATTTTTACATAATTATGTTTGAACCCCCCTCCCCCCAACCCCTTGCCCTCAAAGCAATGACGGCGGATGCTGAATGAAATCTGCAAAGAAGAAACTTTGTCAGTTTGTGAAGTCCTAGGGAAAAACAAAACTAAAACACCCACTAAATTACTTCCCTTGACCTTGCATTGGTTTTGATATTTATATTATATCGCGTACGTGTTGTTGTTTTTGCACAGCCCTGGACATTTTTGAAAATAACATTACAATCTTGTTAACGTGATTTACAAAAAGGAAATGCAAAATTATCAAATGAAGTTTTGCATTTCAATAACGACAGATGGAGGGGAGTGTCGATCATTCATTATGAATTCATATATAACTTCATTCATGTTGTTGTTTTTGCACAGCCCTGGACATTTTTGAAAATAACTTACAATCTTGTTAACGTGATTTACAAAAAGGAAATGCAAAATTATCAAATGAAGTTTTGCATTTCAATAACGACAGATGGAGGGGAGTGTCGATCATTCATTATGAATTCATATAACTTCATTGATTCGGTGCACATGTCTGAAACTTGTGACAAGAGGCAGACTGACTCGTGTTTTCAACTTTCCAAACTTTTTCAAAACATCATAACTCCTCCTCACCTGAATACAAAACGCATAGAATCCACACAATCTCCCTTCTGAATTCCATCGTTGTCGGTCCAAAACGGTAACAAAGGTTTTAACGGCAGCAACTCGCAGAATCAGTAACAAAACAGTATCCGGGTTTAGTGATCCAGAGTTTGGTTATGTGCAAGCCGCCATGACTCATTCCCATCATACAATGCGGGAGCATCACGACCGACACTTGTCCGGCTCTCAGAATACTTTGAACTTTGACGGTTTATCACAACCAAACTGTCACGTAAAGGGCATGCTACACACATACGATTCGGCTTTGAATGCGATACGATTTTGACGATGCAAGTCATGATTCATGTGAAAGTCGTGTAGGCCTGTTGGGTCCACTTGAATATAGTGAGTGAAAATGGCTGAATTATATTTAAACGGAAGTATCTTCTTTTTCTTCTTCTTCTCGTCAATCGGCCACAAGTATCACTCTCATATTTCACGTGAATAATGACTCACGCAACCCAATCGCATCGCATCCCCATACGATGTAAGCGCGTGTGGAGCCGGCGTAATGGTATTTTCACGGCTGTCAGAATCAAGTGAAACGGCGTAGGCAGTGTACGTCTGTGTGCTTGTTTTGTTCTTGTGTATACGTTATGTGTGTGCGTGCGTGAGAGAACAAAAAAAAAGCCTACAGCTCGGAGGAGACTCTGAAACAGACAGACAGGCGAGAGAGAGAGAGAGAGAGAGAGAGAGAGAGAGAGAGAGAGAGAGAGAGAGAGAGAGAGAGAGAGAGAGAGAGAGAGAGAGAGAGAGAGAGAGAGAGAGAGAGAGAGACTATTGTGTGTGTATTTGATTGTATGTATGCTGCCTCCCTCCCTCATTTCCTCCTCTGCTACCCCCCCCCCCCCTCTCTCTCTCTCTCTCTCTCTCTCTCTCTTTATCTCCATCTCTAGTCATTTTAATCTCTCTATCCATCTTCCCATCGATCTTTCTCTATGTCTCCATGCATGTCTGTCTACAAAAGTTATTGCTAGAGTCCGACGGCCTGTTCTATTCTGTCAGCCGTTCATATGACAGTCGTGACGCTCCGCAAACTCGCCGAGTGAAGGCTTTGAAAACAATGGCTAGTTGTCGGCCTACGATGGATCGTGTTAGGGTTATTGTAGGGATTAGGTTCACGCTTTTCGAGACTAAAGGGGGTGGGTTGGGGTGGGGGGGGGTGGGGGGGGGGGTGGGGGGGGGGGGGGGGGGGGGGGGTGGGTGTGTTCAGGAAAAGGGCGTTAAGAGGCTTTATCTTCCAGGAAACTCAACGGGGGAAGAGCCATTATGGGCGATAACAATTGAATGGTCGGTTTTATGGCACGTATAATTAGTTGTACCTCCGTCTCTATGTGTGTGTCACAGTGTCCAATTTCGTCTCTATGTGTGTGTCCAATGTGTCCCTGATTTCGTCTCTACCATGTCACGGTGCCCGTCTTTCATCTCTCCGTCTGTTTGTTTATACTAACCCTAACCATATCCTTAACCAAAACACTAGGGGAAGACGGGATAAAAAGCGTATGGGCGGGTAAGAAGCCCACCCCAATTATCTCATGAAATAAAGAAAATTTCAGTCAAATTTGCCCATGAGACGAGTGCTAGACGTTAACGCTCGTCTCATGGGCAAAATGAGACTGAAATTTGCTGAGATAATTGGGGTGGGCTTCTTACCCGCCCATGCGCTTTTCAGTTACCCCGTCTTCCCCTAACCTTAACCCCTAATGCCCTAACCCGTGGCGTCTTCTTCTTCTTCTTCTTCTTCTTCTTCTTCGATCGCTCAGACAGTTTCCTGTCAAGTATGAGCGCAGATGCGCCATGCTGCCGTTATGCGCCTAACTAACAAATAACTGAAACAGACTGCAACGTCACTGGAACATACAACAAACAAACAACTACACGCCAAGTGCAAAGTGACGTTATTTTATTCACAAGAGACAAAACAAAACTACTGGATATTTCGGCGAATGCGCCTTTATCAACATATGCACAGACAAACAATTAAACAGCAAACATCAAATATAGCAAAAGGAGCAAAAAGCAGGCAACAGAAGGAGCAAAAAAACATCAATATCAAAACAACTAACAAATAGTTAGGCCCAGCAAGTCCGACTTCGGCTGGAGGAAATGTTTTTGAAAGCGAGTCGTGAAAAAACGCAGGAGAATGGACCGGTAAGGCAGAAATATAGTAGATGACATGTACAGTAAGCAAAGGGAAAAGGCAGAGTCAAAGAGAGTGACACATTAGAGGAAGTTACTAGCACACAACTTCCAGAAGATGGGGGAACTATTTATACCAAAGACCCCCCCACCCCCGGTATCCCCACGGGGGGAACCCGTGGTGTCGTAGTAAGAGTCGCCATGCACTCCGTAACCTAACGGGTTTGCGAGTGCGTTGGTTCGAACCCAGCTCCGTTCGCGGTGTTGTGTCCTTGGGAAATATACTTTACTCCTACTTCCTGGTCCTTTGAATGGGACCTAAAACAGAGACCCGTGTGAGAACGCAAGCACAAGATCTTGCACACACGTTAAACTATTCGGTAGGTGTAGGCCGTGCTGTGCCGGTGGAATCAGGGGCGTATTGGCCACTGCAACTAGGGTTATTAACGCCCTTGACGGCAAGAATTAAGCCCTTGTTGATCAGTATCCAAAAGGGCATTCACTCTTGCAAGAGGCAGCCATTAAGTGGCCTCAAATAGGGTTATTGGCGAGTCATCTTCCCCCACCCACCAAGGGCATTCACTCTTGCAAAAGGGAATTCTTTGCAGTGGCCAAAAGGCACGCCCTGTAAAAGTGGTCAGGCTCTGTTGCCTAATAATACCACCCCCACCCCCCCCAACACACACACACACACACACACACACACACACACACACACACACACATGTGTTTAGTTCTTTATTTTTTCTTTATATCATTTTTTATGGATGGCTTGTTGATAAAAAGCATGTTTTGCTTATACAATGTTCCCATCTGGAAATAAAATTTTGACTTGACTTGACTTGACTTGACACACACACACACACACACACACACACACACACACACACACACACACACACACACACACACACACACACACACACACACACACACACACACCAGACCTCTAAATAAACACGCACTCGCAAAACATCTTCGATATTAAACAAGATGATCATGAATATCAGTATGTGTGCTTGATGACAGTATAAAGTACTGAGGGAGGAAGATGGAGTCGTTGAACGACTTAATTTGTGGAGGGTGGGGGTTCTGGGGACAAAGCCCCCTAGAAGCTGACGATATTTGGAATGTAAACGAAGCATTGGAGGCCTCTCCTGGGAGACATTTTGAGAACAAATCCATTTTGAGAACGCCACAAGGGGCCTACATAATCAAGCAGTCACTGCGCACACCTGCAGGGTTTTTTTCATTTTCAAGTTATGCCAATTGGTCACATTGGTCACAGTGCATTTTGTGTAACAAGACTTCGTTAAACAATCAATTATTGAGCATGCATGGACAATCGATTAGTTATGATCAGCCCTCAGTAGTGGAAAACTAGTGTCAGCAAAGATACTATTACAAATTCTACGTTTAAT
Source organism: Phymorhynchus buccinoides (assembly GCA_017654935.2). NCBI lineage: Eukaryota > Metazoa > Mollusca > Gastropoda > Neogastropoda > Raphitomidae > Phymorhynchus > Phymorhynchus buccinoides. Next base: position 7,476,310 of record CM065709.1, on the reverse strand, counting down.
CTTGTTGGTGTCAGTTCACGCATGCTTGTGCAAAAACCAACACTCACGCGCGTACATCGCTGTCCCGAACGCACCGGCCTACATAGGCCCCTATACGTCGTACACACGGCGCACGCACGAATGCACTGCCCGCCGCACACATACACACATTATGAGAGAGAGAGAGAGAGAGAGAGAGAGAGAGAGAGAGAGAGAGAGAGAGAGAGAGAGAGAGAGAGAGAGAGAGAATTGAATTGAATGAATTTTATTTATAGAGGGTAATAGAGTAAGCAATAACATGCTTTTTTACATCCAGCCCTCTGGACAGAATACATATATAAAAGTAGAACATGGAAAACGAAAATAAACACATACAAAGTAATATAAAGCATGCAACAAACATCCATATGTTGTAACACATCAATAACAAAATCAAACCTTTTATTATTAACTATACTCATTATTAACATTCAAAATGTGTGAAGTAAGCGCATACACACGGGAAAATAAAACCCAATCCTACTTTTCACACTCATCTTTAAACATTCAAAAATAGAGAAGTGCACAAACACGAAAAAATACCTCAATCATACTTTATATATTCATCATTAAAATGTACTTATTTGAAAAGAAACCCATGCATATAATAAGTCAAACATAGTATTACTTTACCTACTCATCTTAGCATGCACAATTTAAAATGTAAATACATGTACCCATGGCAACATGAAACCTATTCCTACATTACATTATTCATTTTTAGCATGAACAAATTAAAAAGTAAACACACACTCGTAACAAAAGCAGACCTAGCCATATTGTTTGCAAGCGAATACACATATTAAAAAGTAAATACTGCTCATAACGAAATCAAGCCTAAACGTAAACCTACTTTCTAGTCCTCATCTTTAACATGCACATAAGTAAAACTTAACTCATCACAAAATTAAGACTAATGCTATTTTACATACTCGTAACATGTACACATTAATTTAAAGCCAATACACATAATAAAATCAAGCCTAAGCCCATTTTACATACTAATCTTAAAAAATACATCAAACGTAAATGTAAGCACATATTATACACATGACAGAATAAAACCAAATCCTATTCTACATACTCATGTTTAACATGCACGCATTTTTGAGTAAACTGACACTTATACATAACAAGATGAAACCCAATCCTATAATAATAATAATAATAATAGTAGCAATAATAATAATAATTCATATAGCGATAAAAATCGAGAGCGAGAGAGAGAGAGAGAGAGAGAGAGAGAGAGAGAGAGAGAGAGAGAGAGAGAGAGAGAGAGAGAGCAGGGCCGGATTCAGGGTGTGTGTGTGTGTGTGTGTGTGTCACTGTGTGTGTGTGTGTGGGGTGGGGTGGGGTGGGGGGGGGGGGGGGGGGGGGGTTCCGTTGCAAGAAAAAGAAGAAGAAAAAAAAACAAGAGAAAGAGAAGAAGAAAAAAGAGACAGTCGTAGCCTACTTAATTAGGCCTACTGTTTTAATTTGTTGTTCTAAGGTAAATTTAAAGGGAGTTTTGGCACTTTATTTTGCTTTTTTCTCTCTTTTAAATGCTTCAGTTTCAGGGGGCGTTGCCCCCTGGACCCCACCAGGGACGTTGCCCCCCAGACTCACGCCCTTATTTGTACACCCCCCCCCCCCCCCCCCCTCTAATGTGCCCCAGGTCCATGCAACCCTGGAGAGAGAGAGAGAGAGAGAGAGAGAGAGAGAGAGAGAGAGAGAGAGAGAGAGAGAGAGAGAGAGAGAGAGAGAGAGAGAGAGAGAGAGACACTTGACACTTGACTGTTTTAATTGCCATTGACAATACAATCTTCATGGCAAGGGAACACGTGATTTGAACTTAACTAATAATCAAAGGAAACGGAAAAAAGTATAATTATAAGAAAATAACAAACCAAAAGGATCATCATATTGACTGCACCCGCCAGTCATTCAATTATAATAAACAAAGGGATCATCATATTGACTGCACCCGCCAGTCATTCAATTGTAATAAACAGGTCAAAGCAGCTATTTACGCAAACAAAACAACAGCATAAATTGAAACTTCCACACTTCACACACATAAATGCAACCACTCATGCAGGCTCACATCTGCGTGCGCATACGCCCAATCGCACACACACACATACACGCACGCGCACGCACATACACACGTACGCACACACACATACACACACACTCACTCACGCATATTCAATGACATACTCGACATAACAATCATATGGCGACCATTCAAGTGTTAGTAACTGAAGCGGCAAAGGCCTATCTGTCAACAGGTGCTTTTGTATTTCTGAGTTTCCAGGCAAGAGCAATAAATCTTGCAAGTGAAATAATTTCCTTTTCATTGTCAGTGGACAGCAGTCTGGTTATATCTCTTGGTCCTGTAATATACCTACATCTCACAAAAACTAAACATTTATCACGAATAGTATTGTAGGCTTTACATTTAAACAAAAAGTGCTCTTCATCTTCAATAGATGCACCACACATAGGGCAAGGGAGCTGAGTGGATGTATCAGCGGAGTACCATCTTTTAGATGCGTTTAACCCTATAACTCTTAATCTAAATCTAGCAAGACTGAACCTGTACCATTTGTTATCAATAAGTTTTATATATTTTTCTGTTTCAAAAATGTTTTTAAATGAAAAAAAACAATGATATTTTTCAGACTCTTCCAAGGATGCATGCCAATCTTGCTTGTATGATGCAATTATTCTATCTTTGAATTCATTTAGAAAATGTTGTTCATAACCAACTCCCTGACACATCCAAACAACTCCGAAACCATGAGAAATCAATAATGTTTTCACTGAATATGCCCAGTTTTGATGACCAAATTCAAGTTGATTTAACATCATATCATAAGCTTGCCTGCACAGTCTTTGAGGCGGGAGCTGAAGCAATCTCAGCCAGTAGTTAATGCACTTTACCCATGTTCTAATGTATAAAGGGTAGCGACCGGACTCACCATAAAGCATTTTATTTGAGGAGTGTAGAGGTACTGAAAGGAATCGTTTGATTGCATATGTATGAACTTTTTCAATTTCAATATTGTTATTTAATCCCCAAACGAGAGAGAGAGAGAGAGAGAGAGAGAGAGAGAGAGAGAGAGAGAGAGAGAGAGAGAGAGAGAGAGAGAGAGAGAGAGAGAGAGAGATCTGAGAGAGAGAGAGAGAGATAGAGAGAGATATCTGAGAGAGGGAGAGAGAGAGAGAGAGAGATCTGAGAGAGAGAGAGAGAGAGAGAGAGAGAGAGAGAGAGAGAGAGAGATCTGAGAGAGACAGAGAGAGATAGAGAGATCTGAGAGAGAGAGAGAGAGAGAGAGAGATCTGAGAGAGAGAGAGAGAGAGAGAGAGAGAGATCTGAGAGAGAGAGAGAGAGAGAGAGAGAGAGAGAGAGAGATCTGAGAGAGAGAGAGAGATCTGAGAGAGAGAGAGAGATCTGAGAGAGAGAGAGAGAGATCTGAGAGAGAGAGAGAGAGCCGGATCTAGGGGGGGTGCTTTGGGTGCTGCAGCACCTCTCTCTCTCTGTGAGATCTCTCTCTCTCTCTCTCTCTCTCTCTCTCTCTCTCTCTCTCTCTCTCTCTCTCTCTCTCTCTCTCTCTCTCTTACGCGCACGTGTGCAGTATGCATGTGCGTTGTCTATGCAAAAAAAAAGAGAAAAAAAAAGAGTTTACCAAAGACTGTATAAGGGAAGATAAGCATCCGGTCTCTTTTCCCTATAATCTTTTTTTTATGAGTAGTGAGGACAGAAACACTGGTTATGTCCCTTTTAAACAGGATACATTTTACACGTCGATAGGCCAGTTGAATTCTCCGCTCAAGTTCCAGTCTGAGTTTTTGGAAAGCCTCCACTGTGAATAGTGTACTGTCCGCACTAACGATAACTCTATCAGCCCGGTTCGCCGAGCTCTTAAAGTAGTCCATCTTACCCTTTTAGAATATCTTTGAGTTTACTCAAAACATTAAAAAAAAACCCATCGCGCAGGGCATGACGGGAATGCTTTTAAGTATGGCGGCCTGACGTTGAAACGACGATGTGTACTGTGTAGCAACACTTCATAAGATCTTTGCAATAGCTAGAGCTTACATGCTGTGATCGGCTGATAAATGTTTCATTTCAATTGAAAAGAAAACCGTAATCGATGGAACTCAGAAGAAAACCATGGCGGATTGTGTGCATTTTGTTTACAGGTGACCACTTTTTTTTAAAAAAACGGATCTAGATCTAGATCTAAATAAAATTATTTAGATGTATATAGGGGAAGACGGGATAAAAAGCGCATGGGCGGGTAAGAAGCCCACCCCAATTATCTCATGAAATTAAGCAAATTTCAGTCTCATTTTGCTCATGGGCAAATTTGACTGAAAGTTTCTTTATTTCATGAGATAATTGGGGTAGGCTTCTTACCCGCCCATGCGCTTTTTACCCCATCTTCCCCTAACCTTTATTGGGGGGGGGGGGGGGGGGGGGTATATGACGACACGTGGGTACAAACCATAGAGGTAGATAAGCATCGGGTCTCTTTTCCCTATGGCTTGTACCCACGTGTCGTCATATCCGGCCACAAGGAGCCGGCCATATTATGGGAGACCGCCATCTTAGTCAGTAACTTTGTTTGAAAAATGCCAGATCGATGCTGTTTACACACAAATAAGGACTAAGATGGCGACACTTCCGTTGGAAGGGTCAAGATGCGCATGCAGGTGAGTGAGGACAGAAACACTGAGTTATGTCCCTTTTAAACAGTACTTTGCACGTCGATAGGCCAGTTGAATTCTCCGTTCAAGTTCCAGTCTGAGTTTTTGGATAGCCTCCACTGTGAAAAGTGTACTGTCCCCACTAACGATAACTCTATCAGCCCGGTTCGCCGAGCTCTTAAGTAATCCATCTTACCCTTTTAGAATATCTTTGGTCCCACCAGGCAATATACCTCCTCCCCTCTTGCAAAACCAGCTACAGAAAGTTTTCATTTTTTCCACGGAAGCCGAAGCAGGCAGTGGGTATCTGTGCTTGCAGTACGAAAAGCTGTCTGTCGATCTGTCTGTGCCTACAGGTTTCTCATGTTAATATAATTTCAGAAAAAAACCTCAATTCAATATAGGGCCTATGCCTGTTTCTCTTATTATAAATTCAGAAAATCTGGATTGGCTTTTGATGCAGCCCCCCCCCCCCCCTCCCCCACCACATACACAGACATACAAAAGCCACAACCCCCAAAACAAAACCCCACATGTATGTGTAATCCTGTGTGTGTAACATTTTCAGCCATCTCAACACCCACGGCCTTCTCAGCAACCATCCAAGCGTCGGTCCACCCGTACCCTGCCCCCATGGGAGAGGACAACCCACTGATAATTCGTTGCATTTTTAACTGGGAGGACGGCGAAATTGTTCAAAAAGTCAGCCTGTTGGACCAATCCCATCAAGAAGACATCGCCAACCTGTTTCGAAGCATGGAGACACCCTTATGGACAACTGGTGCGGTGGCTACAGATCTGAAAGCGCGAGGTTATCTTTCCGGGTCGTTAAATTCCAGGATGATGTCGATGGTGCTGGATGATACCCGATGCAGCGACCACGGTGTGAGATATAGGTATGAGATGCACTATGTAAAGGGCAACGAGGGACCCGTCGTTACAGATGAAACAACTGTTCATGTTCAAGGTATGTAGCAGATATGTGTGCTGTGGCATTTAAAAATAGAGGTTGTGTGTGTGTGTGTGGTGTCCTCTGTGTGTGTTTATACAGTCGACGACGAATAAGCGAAAGTCAGGGGAGATCAATTTTGACTTTCGCTTCGCTAATCCGTTGCAACGCATTAGCGAAATTTGTTAGGCTTCACTTTCGCTTCCGATGTTATGTTATTCTGTAGCCAAGATTCTCACCTTGCATTTGATGCCAGTGATCTGTCCTTACACCATGTAGATTGTAGACTCTATCAATCGTCTTGTCTTCCATACCATATGGTACACAAATGTGAGGGCTCCATACAGAATTTTGTTCTGCAAGATGCAACGATACATTTGAAAGACTTAAAATTTATCAACCAAAAAAAGGAATGGTTCCAGCAAAAAAATAGTATAAGTGCATGGCTTTGTACATCGATTTCTCGGCAAATATGTAGATTTACACCCTCCTGCTCTATTTCTTGGTTCTTTCCATGGTTAGGGATAGGGTTAGGGTTAGGGTTAGGGTTAGATGGTCTTTTCTTTTGCCGCAAGCATCTGTTTTTTGGGTCAAAATCATGTTTTTGGGGAGTAAATCGCTGCCCATTTGAAAACCGACATTGTCACGCGAATGGCGTCACTTTCCATATTTTGGAGATGACCAAGTGCATCATTGAACGTCTTGTTTCCGCTACTTGAATGGTTTTTTTTTGGTGGTCATTCTATTTTGTTATACAGTGGGGCCGCAAGATGTTCCGCAAGACATGGTAGTATTCTCGCCATCAACATCATCATCATCGTCGGAGTTGCTGAACAGGATGCCAGGTTCCCAGATGACGTTTCGGTGCAGCGGTAACGTGGGTTCACCTGCCGGGACTTTCCATTGGTTCATTGCACACGGAGACAACTACGCAAAACCAGGGGGGAGAAAGAACGTCACCAACAAGGTACACAATCCCCATGAGGGGTCTTTTGTATAAATAGTTCCCCCACCTCCTGGAAGTTCTGTGCTTGTGCTTAGGGTGTAGAGTGGCACAGTGGTAGCGCGTTCGCTTCGTGTCAAGTAAACCCGAGTTCGAGCCTGGGTTGGGTACAGGGGATTTTTTCCTCTCATTCTGCACTAGGCCTTAACGGTCTGAACGTGGAGTCTTTCGGATGAGACGATAAACCGAGGTCCCGTGTGCCCATGCACTTAGCATATGTTAAACCCAGTGGCAACGAAAAAGTTGTCATTTGGTAAACAAAATTACCCCCCCACAAAAATCACATGCAAAAATAAAAGTAAAATAAATTGGGTGGCGCGCCTCTGGCTGCGACGCGCTCTCCAGGAGGGAGCAACCCGAATTTCACAGACGCCTCTGTGACTATAAAGTACCTAATAAAATACTAATACCTAATACTAAAAAAATACTAATAATAGTAATAATAATACTGTAACTTCCTCTAATCTGTCGCTCTTTTTGACTCTTGCCTTTTCCCTTACTGTCACAGACCTGTTTACCCCCTACACAAGTCTTGAGTAGTCTGGATGGCTGAAATGAGTAGTTTGGGCGCAAAATGTGTAGCTTTATTCATTAAACCATCGAACAATGTTCACTGAAAATGAGTAAGCATTTTGTTTTCAATTTTGAAGAGTAGTAGAGGTCCAAATTGAGTAGAATACTACTCGAAAAGAGTAATCGAACAATGTTCACTGAAAATGAGTAAGCATTTTGTTTTCAATTTTGAAGAGTAGTAGAGGTCCAAATTGAGTAGAATACTACTCGAAAAGAGTGGAGTAAACAGGTCTGCTGTCATCTATCTTTCTGCCTTACCCATGATCATTTTGTATTCTACCCCCCCCCTCAATTTTTCACACTGAAAATGTTCACTGAAAATCAACTTTCTGCCATTTGGGGGGAAAGGGATAGGGTTAGGATCAGCTTAGGATTAATTTCTTAAAATCTGAAAGAAGCAGACTTTCAGACTGAGCGTCGTAAACATGAGAGTAATGTCTAAAGTACGTCTTTTCCGCATTAAATTTTTTTAATTTAAATTTGGACTGCCGTATTTTTTTGACTACAAGGCGCACGTTTGTATAAGGCGCACCCCCTAAATTTTACCCAAATTTCAGATTCTGTTACTATATTTTCTTAGTACATGTATTTCATTAGTCAGATTATAAGGCGTAGGGGTCCGAGTCTTGGGAAAAAAACGTACCGCCCTACAGTCCGAAAAATACGGTATAAGGAGCAGGAGCACCCTCAAAATATTACACAAAATCCAGATGTAAAATTATACTTTCTTACTACCGGGTATATTATTGGTCACTTTACAAGGGCGCAGATGTCTCAGTATCAGGCATGAAAGTGGATGAAGATCAAAAAAGAGGAAACATTTTCGTCCAAGAAATCCTTCCACCCGGATTTTCACCTGACGTCGGAAGTTTTGTTGAGCGGGGAGGGCGAACATTCCCCAAATTTTTTTCCCACAAATAGCCTTCCACACACATTTTCAGCTAACATCGCTACTTTTGTTGAGCGGGCTACTCATTTCGCCTTCCTTCGCACAATTGAAGCGAGTGACCTAAAGCGACTTCCGGTTAACCAGTTTGAGAATCGCCAAATAGAGACTTATAGATATTAGAATACGGCAAGATCGGTCCTTTACGCGGAATAATTTTTTGTCCGCGGAAATTTTGAAATATTTCCGCAGATTTTCCGCGAAACGCGGAATTCTTTCATGCCAGCAGTATGGAGAAGAAAAGAAGGATCGCCTTATAGTCCGAAGAATACTCCGTTTTGTCTTTCTTTTTCTTTTCTTTCAGGCAATTCAAGGCACCCCTCTATCTGTCGAAGGCTGCACATTTGTACGCAACAGCTCCCTGACCTTGACCCTGACCCGCACCGAGAAGGGCAAACCGATGAGAGTGCTCTGCCTTGTCAGCCACCCTGACCTGGCCAATCCCGCCGAGAGAGACTGCTCCAACCCGAACGTGGATCTTTGTCGAGAAAGTACTGCTATCAACGTGATGTGCAAAGCTGGTGACCGGTCTGAGTTTTGCAAGAGCAGGGAACCTGATGTGCGTAGTAGTGCTTTGCGATCAGAAACAGGCTTTGCGTGTTTGGTTTTCTGTCTGTTATTATGTTTTTCAATGGTTACAGCCTAGTAACTAGGCTAGGCTAGTTTTTAATAACAGGCTTGGAAAGTCAAATGTTTCATTTTTTGTCAATTCTGAGTTATGGGTAATTTCGTTTTCTCTAAAATCTTTATCTTTCATATTTCTCTAGTGTAAAAAAACACTCTCAGTAATGTGCCCAAAACGGAATTTCCGATTTTGTTAGCTGCCATTTTGTTTATGCAGGAACACAGCTTTTTCAGACCTGTTTACCCCCTACACAAATCTTGAGTAGTCCCGATAGCTGAAATGAGTAGTTTTGGTGCAAAATTTGTAGCTTTATTCATTAAACAATCAATGTTCACTGAAAATGAGTAGCAATCAAAAATTGAATAGCATTATTTTCAAATTTGAAGAGTAGTAGACATCCAAATTGAGTAGACTACTACTCGAAAAGAGTAGAGTAAACAGGTCTAAGTGACTCCATAAAACTTGCTATATAATAAGGCTGAAATGGCTACATGTGCGTTGTACAATGCCAATGGACAATAAACGTATGACATATATATATATATATATTTTTTTTTAATAATTTATATTTTATATTATAAATTTTATTTATCTTTCATATCTATAATAAAACTAAAAGATAATCTTTAGTAAAAAAAAACCCACGTCACTGGCCCATAACGAATAATTTCCGTCATTCTTTCTTGTAGGAATGTCCCACTGAAAGCCTCCATACAGGGGTGTACCATTGAATAGAGCATTTGCCACGCGCCAGTGACCTTGAATTTCACCTAGTTGAATTTAGAGAGGTCAACGCAACTCGGGCAGAACGAGCTCGGGCAAATTAATAGTCTAGTACAGTGAACGAACACTCGTGGCAAATGCCCTATTCAGATCTTTTTAACCCTTTCGCCGCCAGCCATATTTCAGCCCAAAAATACCATTAAACTTAACTGGGTAGAGAAAATAAAATATTTGCAATATGGGGAATTCCTCTGTGACATTTATAACATTAGGCCTGTCCTTACCTCCCAAAATTAAGAAAATAGGGTCTTTGGATAACAGGCCCTGATTTGATGACTTTTAGTAACATGGGTATTAAGTAGAGTTGAGAACCGGTTAAAAAAACCGCCGTTTCCCCTCTTCGAACCAGTTCGGCAGAACCGTTTTTTTTAACCAGTACTCGCATCACTAGTTTCACCTATGCAAACACATATTTATTTGTCAGAATATTCGCACGCGCACACATACTTACACACAATAAAGAAACTTATGACCTATGACACACACACACACACTCAACTCGCCACCATAAACCAGAAACAGCTAGGGGAAGACTGGGTAAAAAGCGCATGGGCGGGTAAGAAGCCCACCCCAATTATCTCATGAAATAAAGAAAATTTCAGTCAAATTTGCCCATGAGACGAATGCTAGACATTAACGCTCGTCTCATGGGCACAATGAGACTGAAATTTGCTTCATTTCATGAGATAATTGGGGTGGGCTTCTTACCCGCCCATGCGCTTTTTACCCCGTCTTCCCCTACTCTTGGTTTACAAACACCCAATCTGCGCTGATAATCAGTGTTCTTCGAAAAGAATGCGTTATTCTAAGAACAAAAATTACTTTCAGTTTGCAGTTAAAAAAACGGTTCACAGCAACTCGGACCGGTTTTTCGAACCGCGAAAGTTTAGCACCGGTTTTTCGGTTCAAACCGGTTTTTTTCCCCACCTCTAGTATTAAGCCATTGTGGTGCTAAGATGCGACATTGGCGGTGAAAGAGTTAACTCACTCAAGTCATATATGTCCGGAATTAATAGATAGCTGTCAATTTTCTGCATTTGCTTCAAGGGAAGTAAATCTGTGTCACTTTTAAAACTCGCTTCGCTCCCTTAGACCACAATTTTGCCTCTGACTTTGCTTTTGTAGTGGTTTGTTATGGGAGAACCAATCGGTGTAGACTGGTTTGTATGGTGGATTGTTCATAATTAACTTCAGTGTTTTAAAAACGTTAATACCAAAACAAAGATATATTTTTAAAAAATGGGGTGTGTGTGAATGTAAATATCATTTTCTTTCATTTAAAAGAAATACAGAAGTGGTTCTTGAATGTTTTTTCGTCATTATGAACTTTTAATGTTTACCTTTAAATTAAAAAATAAAAATTATAATCCCGTTGCATGCCTTTTATGACCATGTGAGAATGCTATAAAGTTGTAGACTTGTGTGTATTATTATAATTCTTTCATTGGCAAATGTTAAGAATAGCCCCCTCCTCTGCCCCTTCCATTCATTTCAGATAGTTTCAGGTTAGGGTTAGGAATACAATAGGGTTAGGGTCAGCTTAATTAATCATCACCTTTTATTTTTGTGTGTATTTGACCCTAAACCTATCCCTAACCCTAGCCTGTCTAATCCACACACACACACACAAATTGATGGTATGTTATGAGATTGACGCTTAAATGACCCTAAACCTATCCAAAACCTTATTCCTAACCCTAACCCTAACTGAACCTATCCCAAACTCTAACCTGAAACTGTCTAATCCACACACACACAAATTGATGGTATGTTATGAGATTGACACTTAAATGACCCTAAACCCTAACCCTAACTAAACCTATCCCAAACTCTAACCTGAAACTCTAATCCACACACACACACAAATTGATGGTATGTTATGAGATTGACACTTAAATGACCCCAAACCCTAACCCTAACTAAACCTATCCCAAACTCTAACCTGAAACTGTCTAATCGACACACACACACAAATTGATGGTATGTTATGAGATTGACGCTTAAATGACCCTAAGCCTATCCAAAACCTTATTCCTAACCCTAACCCTAACTGGAGGCGCGTGGCCGGTTGGTTAGAGTCGCCGCTCGTAATCCAACAGGTTTGCGGGTGCGGTGGGTTCGAACCCGGCTGGTCAGGGTGTTGTATCCTTGGGAAAGATACTTTACTCCTATTTCCAATTCCTGGTCCTTCGGATGAGACCTAAAACTGAGGTCCCGTGTGCGAACGCACGCACAAGATCTTGCGCGCACGTTAAAGCCCATTCCACTATTCGGTACGAGTGGAATGGATGACACAAACTCACAAAGCATGCATCCTGTGCGCCAATAGCAGTCTAAACGAAGACTTTGGGCGTGGGGCAGGATAAACATCCCCAATCGGAATAAGAAGAACTGAAATCCGTCTGAAATGAATGGAAAGGGCAGAGGAGGGGGCTATTGTTAACATTTGCCCTTTCACAGAATTTTTAAAATATAACTGGTTCTGATTAGAAATTACAAACGGTTGTATAATGTTATGTTATTTTATATAAATTTGTTTGACACAGTTAATCTGAGAGAAGAAAGTGGGAGAGACACACAGAGAGAAAGAAAGAGAGCGAGTGAGTGACAGAGAGAAAGAGTGACAGAGAGAGAGAGAAAAACCCCCAAAGACAGACATAAAAGGAAAGAGTATTACTATTTGAAATAAATAAACACATCACCATTGAACTATCAGTCAATCTGTTGGTGGCTATAATTTCGCAAACAAAAAGTCATTTTTTACGGGATACAGTTTACAAAATAAGTTGGAGCAAATCGGTCAAATCAACAATACACGGGCAAAACACACACACACACTCATAACCCTTTTTTCCCCACACTCCTTGATGAAAAAAATGAAAACACAAAACAAAATGCAAGATAGAAGAGTGGAAGTCTCTACACAATGTACACATACATTCAACCAAAAACAATTATACTAATTTAAAAAAAAAGTGACTGTAAACCTGATACTAGCAACTAAAAAAATGATTAGAATTTATAGTCCAAGAAATATTTCAGAAAGTTTTTCATTGAAAAAACCCCAAACCCTTTTTAGAAGACTATTTCTATTCTTTACCTATGTAATACTTGTAACTAAATATATATATATACTGAAAGTCAAAAGAAACACAAGTTTACACCAGTGTTTCCCATAAGGATAAACTGTGAGGGTCCCAGGGACCCTCTGTGCAAAACTTCAAGGGTCCTTTTCAAATTGTTAGGGTTCCCAAGCAACCTTTATTTCTGGTCTGTGAAAAAACGTATGTGTCCAGAACTGATTCTAGGGCGCGGGATTGGTGCAATCCCCCCCCAATCTGTTCCTTCCTGCAATGATCGGGTCTAAACGCGGGCCGACACTCGCATATTTGCAGAACTGCCCGCACTTTTTACCAATCGCTGCTGGAATTCCTTCGTCGTCTGCTAAAACCGTCGTCTGCACAAACCAAAAGCATCGAGCAGGAATTAATGATTTCATTGGTTCCTTTACAATGTTAGTGTAAATCAACCAATCTCGTTTTACAGACAAGAAGTTGCGAGAGTCCTACCCGCCATGTTGAATTTTCTTCAAAATGAAGCGGACAACGATGCTCTTCAACTTTGATTTTTGCAGCGGAAAAGTAAAAAAAAAAAAAGAAATCCTCTGCCAAACGAGTGTGCAGAAGATGTTGCAGAAACAGCTACTGCATCAACAGTCTTGGAGAATCCGCCCGAAGATAACGGCACTAGTACGAGGGAACACCGGTTCCAAGACGAGTGGCAAAGATTGAATCGGCCGCCTCCCCCCCCCCCCCCCTCGTATCCATTGGACCTGCCCCCCTTTTTTCATTCCTTAGGGGGGGGGACGTCCCCACTTTTTCAAAATCCTAGAATCAGCTCTGATGTCCCTGGGATGCACTGCAAAAGAAATGAAAGAGTCCCTGATTTTTTGGGGTTTTTTCTGTCCCATCTTCTGGGCTGTACAGTGGCGTTGCTCCCACGCCGCTCGTTCCGAATCCCAATTCGCAGCTATGTTCAAGTCGCAGAAACCGAGACCAGCAGTCCAAGGGGAGAGAATCTATGTTAGGCCGTCAGGAGGCAACCAACCGAGGAGACACTGCACTTCTGCTGAGTCGCTTCGGTGGAGTTCAGTGGAGCCTGTTCAGGACACCACCTACTACGCCCCCTACTGATGACACTATTCTCTTAGTCCCTTCCTGATTTGAGTGCTTCGGGGAAGAAAGCAATTGAAGTCATGATTTCTTTTGGCTTTCAGTATAACAAGATTTTGTGGGATGTTAATTATGATGATGAAAGTATGTTTGGACAAACTTCAATGGAGTAAAACAAGTCGTAATTCGTTAGATTGCATAAACTTCGCTTGCTAACTTGAAACAAAAAAGGTTTAAAACTACACACACCCAATGTGTTCTCAATAGACTTTTTGCCAATCTCAACAAAGATTCAAAACAAGAATTCTACAAAAAAAGGTTAATATTTTGAGATCACCCCCCTCCCCCCCATTTCTACTTCCACATAATACTCCCCCCTCCCCCCTCTTGCACACCTACTTCTCAATAGTAATAATAATACTAACCCAACCATCACCCACCCTAAAAAAAGACAGAAAGAAAAGCCTTGCACACAACACACACATCAAATTAAAACATGCCTGAAATTCATGAAAAGAACATAACTTTGTCCCCATTTTCTGCCAATCAAAACCAAATCAGCAAATGACATTTCGTGTGTCGTGAAGTCGTTAGCTTTGAAGAACCAACCCCCTCCCACTAAACAATCGGCCAATGACTTTTAACCCTTTCTCATGAGCCATTAGCTGAAGAAACAACAATGACACCTCCCCCCACCCCCTCTCCCCCAGCTATTAGTTTGAAGAACCTCTCCTCCCCTCCCAAAACAATCAGCCAATGACATTCCCTGTCTAATGAGCTGTTAGCTTTAAAGACCCACCACGTCACGTGTCAAAATCATGGTTTTCACGTGTTTTCCCTCTTATAGCTGGTAGGAAATCTTAAGAAATCTTCCTAGCATAAGAGGGAATTTGACACGTGACGTGGGGGGGTCTTTAAGAACCCCTCCCCTTCCAAAACAATCGGCCAATGACATTCCCCGTCTCAGCAACGAGAACATCCACTCCCCCCACCCACCCCCGCAAAACAATCAACCAATGACGTCCCCCGTCTCATGAGCTGTTGGCGACGAGAACTCCGCTCCCTCCTGACTTGGAGTCGTTAGCGATGGAGGAGGCGGAGTCTGATTTGTCGCCTTCGCCACGTATCCTGATGTTGTTCTCCTCTCGGTAGGCGTTGATCTCCTTGCCCTTCTGCTCCAGCTGCTGGCGCATGTTGCCTACAAACCCCGACATCTGCAAATTAAAAGAAGAAGAAGAAAAGGATTAACTCTTATGTCCCGTCCCGTATGGCTTCGGCCGAGAGGACGTAAAACTTTAACTTTGTCGTAAAAAAGGCTTAACTCATTCAAGTCGTTCCGGCCATATATGTCAGGAATTAATAGATAGCTGTCAATTTGATGCATTTGCTTCAAGGGAAGTAAATCTGCATGGATGCAAGATACAAGGAGGCGCCTGTTTAAAAAAAAAAAGTCTGACCACAATTTTTTTTAAAATTTTGAACTTTTCAATGGAAAATGAAGTGAAAATTGATCCAAAGCGGTCCAAAGGAAGAGTGCTCAGCAAGATTTGTCTTAAGGCGTTCAGAAACACATCAAGCCATGACAGAGCAGTTGAAGTGGCCCTCTCTGCACCAACGAAGAAAGACTGCAAGACTAGTCATGCCAAACAAAATCCAGAACGAACTGGTCAGTGTGAAGAATCTGGAAGGAAAACGGATCCCAGCACCACAATGCCAGCACCGAGCCCACAACAAGCAGCTGGCCCAGATCTCAACTCAACTTTTATTTTGTCCTCATAAAAACAAGGATAATTTTCTTGTGGACACATCACAAGAATCCAAACAATTTATAAAAGAACAAAATAAATTGTATGTCACGAGTTTGTGACATTGTTCTTCTGAACAGACAGAGAAAGGCACAGTCTACCACTCTATCGCAAAGGACCCCGAGGTCTTTCTCCCTCTCTTCACCTAAAGGAGACAACCTACTCGTGAAATCCGTGCAACCCGTGTTAGCTCTGACCTCTCGCGAGACTCCACGTTCAACTGGCGACTTCGTGAGTTTTAGACCGGTCAAACGTCACTCCATATTTTTCCTTCAGTTAAGCAACATCGCTTCATCGCTTCATCCTTTCTCCTTTTCATCGTTCTGTCCACCTACGGCCGCCCAGTGCTGAGGTGTGGTGAGGGCCACGTCCCTGAAGGATCCTGTTATCAATTGTTTATCCTGCACGAGTCCTAGACGTGGGGATAGCGAAGCTGTAGAGCTTCGGCTGACATCGTTTCTCCTCTTCATCTTCATCTCCATCTTCACCCCTTTTTTATTTGGTTCCTCATTGTCCTCCCTTCCCCGTCATCGTCCCTGGCGTTCACTGGAGTCCTGGAAGAAAGCTGTGGCCGGTCCGGAACCCCTTCCACCTGCTCGCGCTTACCCCGAGCCCTTGGCGAGACCAGAGCTGCGACTGTCTTGTGGGGAGGATTCTTCTTCTTCATTCCGCCACTTGGAAGTTTGGTCAGTAGCTGCATAAAATTAGTATTAATCCCGTTAAAACTCGTACAACAACGCGCGCGTAACAATGTAGAATAGCTAGTTATAGGTTTGCTAACATGTATATTTGTGTGCGTTTTCTTTGGTTCATTTTTCTTATTATTTTCTTGATTTTTGCATAAGGGGCTAAGGAACTGACTGGCTGGGTCATGACTTGTCAGTTGGATAGGTTTTTGCCGGTCGTAGAATTTGGTACTTGAACTCGGCACATATTTTTGAATCAATGTTTTGGCTCGCCATTGTGTGTTTAGGCCGTGCAAATCGTTTTTCGGTGCAAAGCGTATTTGAGTTCACAGAGATTCAGAATCCTAAATGCGTGCACGCGCGCGCATTATTCCTTGTTGCGGTATATGTTTAGCCTCGCGGCCTATGTTTAGCCTCGCGGCCTATGTTTAGCCTTGCGGTATATGTTTAGCCTCGCGACCTATGTTTAGCCTCGCGGTCATCGTCCTAGCTTAATTAGGTATTAAGAGACTCTGCGGAGAGCTGGATAACAGAGGGTTATTCCAGTCGCGCTTCTAGCTATGCTGATAGGGGCTTTGTAAAGCGTTCATCCCCGTTTCTGTTTTTATTTTTGAGAGAAAGTGTAATTAGTGTTTTCAAGGCTTTTTGACCTTTTGAAGTACATTGTGAATGCTATTTTGGGGAAATACATTCTTTGCCTGTAGTTCGTCCGCCTTCTGGAAGAAATGATAATGAAGGGACATATTTTTGGTGGTGAAGTTCTATGTGATATTTTCAGAAGAATTTAAGTGTCCATTCTTGTACCTGAAAAGCTGTGAAATTTTCAGAAGAATGTAATTGTTAATTTTTGTATTTGAAAGGCTAGAATTTTCTAAATGTATGAAAGCCTTGTTGTTCCAGAAAAAGCGAAACCTTTTAGTTAATCCTTTTTGATGAAATATTACCCCTAGACTGAGTCGTGTGAAAAGGATTGTAAAGAAAGTGTTGTTCAGCGTTTTGGGGTTCTTGGAGAGAACCAAGTTTAAAGAGGGTGGGTTTTTACATCCCTGAAGAGGACTGTTGGGGAATTAGTGTTTGGGTAAACACAAAACTGTCGTTACTCTGGGAGTTCAAAACTAGGTTTTTGTTTTGGTTTTTCATACAGTCCTGATCCTGATCCTGATCCTGGTCCTGATCCTGATCCTGAACCTGACCTGACCTGACCTGTTGCTGCCTGGTTGACCGCCCGGTCAACCGCTCTTTTCTCCGTTTCCGGCTGTGGGAGGCCGCCCGCCTTTCTGTCTGGCCCCGGGTTAGGCCCGATCTGTCGGCCTGTCTGTGCGTTCGGGCCAGGCTTCGACGTTCCTGTTGAGGAGTCTGGGGGCGACCTCTGCCGTCTCTCTTCTTTTGTTTCTGCTTCTGTAGCCTGCCCCAAGAGGGGGAGCAGTTTTTCTACTGACTTTTGTTTTCCCCTTTTGTCTTCTTCTTCGGACGCTCTGCTGTTTTTGTTGGACCTCTTTTCTTCGTCTGCCCTTTCGTCGTTTTTCCCTTCAATTTTGTGTTTCTGCTTACAAACTCTCTTTTAGTTATTCAGTTAAGTTGCCGGTTTTAGTTTATTCTTTGGACAAACTTTTGAATGCCATGTAAATTGTGTAGATAATTTGTTGAACATTGAGTGTATTGAATTGTGTAAGTGTGTGTGTGTGCTTGCTTATAATAAATAGTCTTGTTTTGTATTGTACTTCTGGTGTGCGCGTGTGCCTTCTCCTGTGAGTTTGTCTGTCTGGGCGTGCGAGACTCTCCTCGGGGTTCGCGTTTTTCCTCTCCCGATCTCTGATCAGGATCGAGCGGGGGATTTCGTGACATTGTAATTACATGCTTTAAAAGTATTCTTTCACACTTCACACGCCCCGCTCACTTTAACAAACTGCACGCCCGCTTGTGCGCTCACTTTCATACCACCCTCCACCCTTCCCACCAACATCCTATCTCACCACAGGACTTTGGCAATAAAACATTATAGACCCTATTTGAACAATCAAACCAAAACATTCTCTCTCTCTCTCTCTCTCCCTTCTGCCCCTCCCTCCCCTCTCCTCTTCTCTCTATATCTCCTCCCTCTGTTTCTCCCTCACCCTCTCCCACCATCTACCCCCTCTCTCCAAACTATCTCTACTGCCGCACACAATACAGACAGGCCAGTTTCCTGCCACGTGACGTACCATCAAGGCATGGAACAATCTCCCTGAACAGGCTGTTGAGGCGGGGACCTTGGGCACCTTCGTGTCCTGGGTCTCCAAATCACACTAACTTAACCCTAACTACACCCCTCTCTCCTTCAAATTCCAACAACACCCCCCTTCACCATGAACAGATAGAGTTAACATTTTAGCATTTGGTGTTGGTGTTGTTGACATACACTGGCTAAAACTAAAAGACTCCAGGGATTTTTCATCCCAACAGCCAAAGCACTTGAACACTATGGTACAAATGCATCAGCTAGGGATGAGAACATTACGTACACGTACGAGTGTTTTTGATTACCCTGCCACGTGGGCAGCCACACTCCTTCTTCGGGAGGATACTTTGGCATTTAAATGAGTTGACTGATACTACCTTCCGGTGTCATCAGAAATAAGTACCTACCATGAAATAAATACCCTTCAAAGCGCACTAGAGCCATTCTTCTTTCATGTGATAAATAAATAAGCCAACTAACATTTAAAATATAGATATATTTAAGTGCTCAATCTACACGGAAAGAACCAAGAAATAGAGCGGGAGGGTGTAAATCTACATTTTTGCCGAAATCGATATACAAAGCCATGTCACTTAATTTCGTATTTTAAAAAATGGTTGACGATAAAAACAACCGTCCATGCAAACAAAAATAATTAATAAATATTAGAAAAATATCCCTGACTTCTCAGTATTTAATGATGAATCTTCTGTTCTTCCTGCATGCCACAAGACTCCTCTGAATGCATAAATTTAGGGGCGAATCTTTCCCAAACAGCAAACAATTTGAATGAGGAAAAGAGTATTTAAGTTCATGGATAAAATATTTTATGCAACACCGGCGTTACACTAACCTGCTCTTTGTTGCTGGTCAGCGTAGGAAGGACGTCACCCACCGTCCTCTCCACCAGAACTCCCCCCACCATGCGATAGCATCGTCGGTCAGGGGCCACCTCCTTCAGCGTTTCTATCACCAGTCTGCAGAGTAAAGAATTACAGTGGATCATCCCTTATAAGACCTTCAAAAATCATCCCAAATGAGGTCTTATAAGGGAGGGGTCTTATAAGGTAGGGGTCTTATAAGGGAGGGGTCTTATAAGGGAGGGGTCTTTAAAGGGAGGTAATCTTAATACTTACAAAGAAGGGCTATGTTTCAGAGAAATAGGTCTTAATGGGAGGGAGTCTTATAAGGGAGGTTCCACTGTGTAAACAAAACGTTTTTAGTGTGTGTGTGTGTGTGTCTCAGGGGCGCAGTAGCATCCAGACCAGGCACTTGGGCAAGAGCTTGACCACTTTTAATTTTGTGCTAAAACACAATGTATACACACTATCTCTCAGAAACGGGTCCGTCGAAACACCTCTGTTGGTACCCCCAAAAACCAAGGAAACTTGACAAAACCAATATAATCAGGACATTTTTATGTTGTCTGTCTTTTCCTGGTCCCATCCCATGTACTTTAAACGGGAAACTCCCCCAAAACACGAGTTTTTGTCCTTTACCAATCTACGATCGCCAAAGAGTATAAGTTTGTCGCGGTCTTGTGTTTTTGTTTTGTTTTGTTTGGTTGGTTGGGGTCTCTCTCTCTCTCTAAAACGGTTTTAGACAAAAACATTCTTGTCATACTATGTTAAGTAATCTCACTGAGAAATGGCATTCTAACATAAATAATGATTTGTTTACTGGCGTAATTTTTATCGATTTTGCTAAAGCATTTGATACAATAGACCATAAACTTCTCACCAGAAAACTTTTTATGTATGGCTTAAGTAATAAGGGTGTAAAGCTAATAACGTCTTTCCTTAGCGACAGAAGACAGGCAGTTACTCAAGATTCATCGTGGTCTTCTCTGTCTCCAATCAAATATGGTATTCCTCAAGGCTCTGTTTTAGGCCCAATATTGTTTTCAATATATATTAACGACCTACCGCTGCATGTTAAGTCTTCCTGCGAACTTTTCGCAGACGACACAAGTATACACAACAACAATAAAAATAATGACGTTTTATGTGCTTCCTTACAACAAGATATTGATAAATTGGTTTCTTGGACGGAGTTGAATCATATGGCTATTCATCCGCAGAAATCCAAATTTATGTTGGTTACAACTAGGCAAAAGCGCCAAAATATAAAGACTAATTTATGTAAGTTAAATATATTAAATAAGGAATTGGAAGAAGTAAATTTCTATAAGCTGTTAGGTCTTACTATTGATAATAATCTCTCTTGGTCAAAGCATGTTTCACTTCTGTCCAAGAAACTATCACAAAAAACATTTCAATTGAATCGAATTAAACACTTTCTAGACCAGCATTCCCGGACTCTCTTTTTTCATGCATATATTCAATCAGACATGGACTATGTGTCAACATGTTGGGACTTAGCAAGTGAAAATTGTTTAAAACCACTTCACAGTATTTATAGACGTTCCCTTAAACTTATTCTATTAAAATCCTCCTCCCTTGATTCATGTGACTATAAGAAATTAGATATTCTGCCTTTTCATCTCAAATGTAAGCATAACAAAGCTGTGTTTATGTTTAAAATTATGAATAAATTAACACCATATTATCTGCAAAAACATTTCCCAGTATATAACATTCGTGGGAAGTCCATTATTCGTACCCCTCGACCTAGAACAAATCTATTCATGTCCTCATTAGTCCACTCAGGAGCAAAATTGTGGAACGATATGCCTAACCACATAAAACAGAAACCGAGCTTGTCATCTTTCAGAAAGGCATATCATAAATACTTGATGGACCAATTATAAATATGTTTAGTCTTATTGTACCTTACGAATTACAATACATATGTTCACAATACACGTTTAATTATGTTTATATATACATTCAAATGATATTACAAGGTGTAGAGAACATTTAAGATTTTATGTGAACTGATATACATGTACATGTACATGTAATATAAGAATTTGTATGCATGTATGTATGTGTGCATAGGTTTGTGGGGGTGGGGTATGTGGGGGGTGCTTGTTGGAGTGAGTGCGGGGGGGGGGGGGGGGGGGGGGGGGGGGGGGGGGGGGGGGGGGGGGGGGGGGGGGGGGGGGGGGGGGGGGGGGGGGGGGGAGGGGGTACAGACTGGGAGGGGAGTGTTTTTTGTTGTTTCTTGGTGTGTTTTTTTGTGGGGTGGGGTGGGGGTCTCTAATTTTGAATTGCTGTTGTGTGGCCATTTTTGCCTTGTTGTATTATATTACATGTATATTTGTGTCACTATTGTTGCCAGTTTTGTTGTTGTTGTTTTTACGTTTCTGTTAATCATTTTCTTCATTAATTGTTTATTTGCTTGAGGGCAATAGTGTAAAAAAGCTACCCAGCTTATCTGTTTTACCCTCAATAAAAAAATTCGTATTCGTATTCGTATTCGTATTCTCTCCGAGTCTCTCTCTCTCTCTCTCTCTCTCTCTCCAATTGGCGTCCAAAACAGCAAGAAAATTCTCTTTTTTCATATTTAACATCTTATAAATCAATCAAGAAATGTTCACATGTGAACAAAAAAACCGACCGGCACCCAAAAAATCCGATCCTACAAAATCTGAATGACATAAATGCATGTTTCTCCTCTGTCTCCAATTGGCATCCAAAACACTTTAGACAGCAAGACATTCTTTATATTTAACATCTAGTTAAACATCAATCAAGAAATGTTAACATGTTAACCTGATTTTGGGTACCAACAGAGGTTTTTTTGGTACCATTCGGGTGTTTTGGGTACCAAGTTTTTTTGGGTAATGGTTTTTGGCGGTCTACCTAATATACGAAAACGCGCGAAAACGGGCGAAAACATAAGAGACTGAATCTGATTCAAAGGGATTACGCTGATCTTGGGTCATTACGTCAATTTTAACACTATGGGCAGCATCTAAGGAACCTTTCTGCCAAGTTTCATTAAGATTTAATAGTATGGTACAGTTGTGAGAAGTGGAAAAAAGTTCAGTCGGCGGAAGTAATGGCTAGCGGAAGCTGGTTTATAAAAAAAATGCAGATCGGAAATTACATCTAAATATGGATCAAGTCGATTAAAGATAAAATCTATGCAAAATTTGGTAGGGTTTAGACAAATTTAACATTTTTTGTTCTTGTTTACGATCAAAAATGCACCTTCCCTTCTGTTTTCGGCCGTTTTTGCTCGTTTTCGTATATTAGGCACACCCGTTTTTGGGGTGTTTCAACGGACCGCTCAGAAACTGCATTTTTCTGGGTAAGATTGACGGTTTTCTTCTTTCTTGAAGCATCCTCGTCATGTTGACGGTCTATAACAGATTAACACGAGCAAGTCTTGACCTAATCTGCAACAGTAGATACAGTAGACACACATAGTGACATAGTGTAGTCGTCAGCTAGTACTCTAGTTTATTCTACAGACTGTGAAACGAAATTCCACGCCAAGCAACGTGATCGACCATGGAATGTATAATAAATCAAAATTACCAAACAAGCCACACTCACTCGTGTTCCTTCATATCCATTTCAACTTCGGCAATTCTGGACGCGATGTTCCGCTGTTGTTGCCGCAGCTCCTGAAAGCCGGCGACGATTTGTTCCTGAGACTTTCCCTTCGCTGCTTTGCTTGACGACATCTTGGAAGTTAGAATGGTGGTGAGACGGGAAGTGTCTTTTTGGTGAATTCCAACGAAATAAGATGTAATTGAACAAAATACTCTCTCTCTCTCTCTCTCTCTCTCTCTCTCTCTCTCTCTCTCTCTCTCTCTCTCTCTCTCTCTCTCTCTCTCTCTCTCTCTCTCTCTCTCTCTCTCTCTCTCTCTCTCTCTCTCTCTCTGCGTGTGTGTGTGTGCGTGCGTGCTTGCGCGCGCGCGCGCGCGCGCGCGCGCGTGTGTGTGTGTGTGTGTGTGTGTGTGTGTGTGTGTGTGTGTGTGTGTGTGTGTGTGTGTGTATGTGTTCAGTGTGTGTGTCTGAGTCAGTGTGTGTATCTGTTCTCTAGCTGTCTCTCTCTCTATTTTGGTCTCTCTCTCTCTCTCTCTCTCTCTCTCTCTCTCTCTCTGTGTGTGTGTGTGTGCGTGCGAGCGTGCTTGTGTGTGTGTGTGTGTGTGTGTGTGTGTGTGTGTGTGTGTGTGTGTGTATGTGAGTCAGTGTGTGTGTGTGTGTGTGTGTGTCTCTCTCTCTCTCTCTCTCTCTCTCTCTCTCTCTCTCTCTCTCTCTCTCTCTCTCTCTCTCTCTCTCTCTCTCTCTCTCTCTCTCTCTCTCTCTCTCTCTCTCTCTCTCTCTCTCTCTCTCTCTCTCTCTCTCTCTCTCTCTCTCTCTCTCTCTCTCTCTCTCTCTCTCTCTCTCTCTCTCTCTCTCTCTCTCTCACAGATTTGTTTTCCAAAGGTTGTCACACAGTACCAAACCGTATCAGGTATCAATCAAATGGAGAGCACAATCCAAGGAAGCTAACTCTACCTATCATCTGTCCACCCATGTTGTAGATCTAGATCCAGTTAATGCCCTTTAAAAACAACAGGGCGACGTAGAGGGTTTTGTAGAACTTTGTATCGCACCGGGAGTCATATTGACGAGCCCCCGTCTCATTGTGCTAACTTCATTGTGCCCCCCGTCTCTATGAGTCACCCTCATTGTGCCCCCGTATCTATGTGTCACCCTCATTGTGCCCCCGTATCTATGTGTCACCCTCATTGTATCACCCTCATTGTGCCCCCGCGTCTCTATGTGTCACCCTCATTGTGCCCCCGTATCTATGAGTCACCCTCATTGTATCACCCTCATTGTGTCCCCGTCTCTATGTGTCACCCTCATTGTGTCCCCGTCTCTATGTGTCACCCTCATTGTGCCCCCGTATCTATGAGTCACCCTCATTGCATCACCCTCATTGTGCCCCCGCGTCTCAATGTGTCACCCTCATTGTGCCCCCGTATCTATGAGTCACCCTCATTGTATCACCCTCATTGTGCCCCCGTCTCTAAAATAATAAACAAAGTAATAAATATGTATATAAATGGCTGGCTGGCTGGCTGGCTGGCTGGCTGGCTGGCTGGATAGATAGATGAGTTACTTATATATTTGTGTAATAATTTATTTATTTATTTATGTATTTATTTATTTATGCCAGGCCCTGGTTACGGTCTGCACAACCCCATCCAAGGGACGCCACTCACCACTTTTGCTCAGAAAGACTTGAATGACGTGGACTTATCGGACGTGAGTATGGGATGAGATATGATGCGAACTTCAGAGTTATTGTTCTTGGCGTCTCCCTATTACCGTTACCTCACAATAATAATTGCACATTTTACTCATTTGAAATCAACAGTCAAAAGTGTTCACGTTTATCGCCAATATTCGCAACAACAAAAACCTTGCTCAAAGTTCTTGTTCTTTTTTCTCTCCCCCGCTTGATATGATGACATTATTATTATTATTATTATTATTATTATTATTATTATTATTAGGTATTGGGTATTTCTAGTCACAGAGGCGTCTATGTGAAATTCGGGTTGCTCCCACCTGGAGAGCGCGTTGCAGCCAGAGGCGCGCCACCCAATGTTTTTTTGCATGCGATTTTTGTGTGACTGATGAGGGGGGGGGGGGGGGGGGGGGGGGGAAATTTTGAGCAAATGACAACTTTTTCGTTGCCACTGGGTTTAACGTGTGCTAAGTGCCTGGGCACACGGGACCTCGGTTTATCGTCTCATCCCGGAAAGACTCCACGTTCAGACCGTAAGGCCTAGTGAAAAGTGAGAGGGAAAATCCCCTGTACCTACCCAGGTTGACTTGACACGAGGCGAACGCGCTACCACTGTGCCACGATGATGAACATGATGTTTTACGTCCTCTCGGTCATAGACACATATGGGACATTTGTTAATGCAAAGATGTTGGGAACAATACTGGCTGCAATGCCCGGAGGCAGTGCAACACCAGTAAAGTCCCGAGTTTGGAACAATATAGATAGGTGTAGCGGTAACCATGCCTCGGTTAAACCTCATCGGCTATGGTACCGCCACATTGATTTGTATCACTGTACCACTCTACTAGGCCTTCGCTATATACTCAAGTAGACACCCCAACACATCGAATTCTTTTCACAAAACTACGTACAAGTTCCCATGATCTTATGATTGAAAAAGGAAGATACCCAAACCTAACGAGGGAAAATAGAAAATGCGTATCCTGCAATAAGATCGAAGATGAATTTCATTTTTTAAATGACTGCACTAAATATGATGAATTAAAAAAGAATCTTGTTATACAATTAAAAAAACATTTTGGATTATTCAATTAATAAAAAATATAAGTGATTTAATTCATTATAAGTGCTACCAAAAAGAAATATCAAAATTCATTTACGATTGTTTTAAAGAAAGAGCAAAACAATAGACCTACTAAACAAAGATCATGGCTATAGACATGTTTTCCTCTTTTACATCTGAAAATATAAGAAGCAATCCTGTTAGTTTAAATTGATATTGTTTTGTGCCAAATAAGTCTGTTGTTTTTGACTTCTAAGGCAATAAACAGCTGTTCTGTTCTGTTCTGTTCTGTTCTGTTCTGTTCTGTTCTGTTCTGTTCTGTTCTGTTCTGTTCTGTTCTGTTCTGTTCTGTTCTGTTCTGTTCTGTTCTGTTCTGTTCTGTTCTGTTCTGTTCTGTTCTGTTCTGTTCTGTTCTGTTCTGTTCTGTTCTGTTCTGTTCTGTTCTGTTCTGTTCTGTTCTTTCTGTTCTGTTCTGTTCTGTTCTGTTCTGTTCTGTTCTGTTCTGTTCTGTTCTGTTCTGTTCTGTTCTGTTCTGTTCTGTTCTGTTCTGTTCTGTTCTGTTCTGTTCTGTTCTGTTCTGTTCTGTTCTGTTCTGTTCTGTTCTGTTCTGTTCTGTTCTGTTCTGTTCTGTTCTGTTCTGTTCTGTTCTGTTCTGTTCTGTTCTGTTCTGTTCTGTTCTGTTCTGTTCTGTTCTGTTCTGTTCTGTTCTGTTCTGTTCTGTTCTGTTCTGTTCTGTTCTGTTCTGTTCTGTTCTGTTCTGTTCTGTTCTGTTCTGTTCTGTTCTGTTCTGTTCTGTTCTGTTCTGTTCTGTTCTGTTCTGTTCTGTTCTGTTCTGTTCTGTTCTGTTCTGTTCTGTTCTGTTCTGTTCTGTTCTGTTCTGTTCTGTTCTGTTCTGTTCTGTTCTGTTCTGTTCTGTTCTGTTCTGTTCTGTTCTGTTCTGTTCTGTTCTGTTCTGTTCTGTTCTGTTCTGTTCTGTTCTGTTCTGTTCTGTTCTGTTCTGTTCTGTTCTGTTCTGTTCTGTTCTGTTCTGTTCTGTTCTGTTCTGTTCTCTGTTCTGTTCTGTTCTGTTCTGTTCTGTTCTGTTCTGTTCTGTTCTGTTCTGTTCTGTTCTGTTCTGTTCTGTTCTGTTCTGTTCTGTTTTCTGTTCTGTTCTGTTCTGTTCTGTTCTGTTCTGTTCTGTTCTGTTCTGTTCTGTTCTGTTCTGTTCTGTTCTGTTCTGTTCTGTTCTTTCTGTTCTGTTCTGTTCTGTTCTGTTCTGTTCTGTTCTGTTCTGTTCTGTTCTGTTCTGTTCTGTTCTGTTCTGTTCTGTTCTGTTCTGTTCTGTTCTGTTCTGTTCTGTTCTGTTCTGTTCTGTTCTGTTCTGTTCTGTTCTGTTCTGTTCTGTTCTGTTCTGTTCTGTTCTGTTCTGTTCTGTTCTGTTCTGTTCTGTTCTGTTCTGTTCTGTTCTGTTCTGTTCTGTTCTGTTCTGTTCTGTTCTGTTCTGTTCTGTTCTGTTCTGTTCTGTTCTGTTCTGTTCTGTTCTGTTCTGTTCTGTTCTGTTCTGTTCTGTTCTGTTCTGTTCTGTTCTGTTCTGTTCTGTTCTGTTCTGTTCTGTTCTGTTCTGTTCTGTTCTGTTCTGTTCTGTTCTGTTCTGTTCTGTTCTGTTCTGTTCTGTTCTGTTCTGTTCTGTTCTGTTCTGTTCTGTTCTGTTCTGTTGTTCTGTTCTGTTGTTCTGTTCTGTTCTGTTCTGTTCTGTTCTGTTCTGTTCTGTTCTGTTCTGTTCTGTTCTGTTCTGTTCTGTTCTGTTCTGTTCTGTTCTGTTCTGTTCTGTTCTGTTCTGTTCTGTTCTGTTCTGTTCTGTTCTGTTCTGTTCTGTTCTGTTCTGTTCTGTTCTGTTCTGTTCTGTTCTGTTCTGTTCTGTTCTGTTCTGTTCTGTTCTGTTCTGTTCTGTTCTGTTCTGTTCTGTTCTGTTCTGTTCTGTTCTGTTCTGTTCTGTTCTGTTCTGTCTGTTCTGTTCTGTTCTGTTCTGTTCTGTTCTGTTCTGTTCTGTTCTGTTCTGTTCTGTTCTGTTCTGTTCTGTTCTGTTCTGTTCTTCTGTTCTGTTCTGTTCTGTTCTGTTCTGTTCTGTTCTGTTCTGTTCTGTTCTGTTCTGTTCTGTTCTGTTCTGTTCTGTTCTGTTCTGTTCTGTTCTGTTCTGTTCTGTTCTGTTCTGTTCTGTTCTGTTCTGTTCTGTTCTGTTCTGTTCTGTTCTGTTCTGTTCTGTTCTGTTCTGTTCTGTTCTGTTCTGTTCTGTTCTGTTCTGTTCTGTTCTGTTCTGTTCTGTTCTGTTCTGTTCTGTTCTGTTCTGTTCTGTTCTGTTCTGTTCTGTTCTGTTCTGTTCTGTTCTGTTCTGTTCTGTTCTGTTCTGTTCTGTTCTGTTCTGTTCTGTTCTGTTCTGTTCTGTTCTGTTCTGTTCTGTTCTGTTCTGTTCTGTTCTGTTCTGTTCTGTTCTGTTCTGTTCTGTTCTGTTCTGTTCTGTTCTGTTCTGTTCTTTCTGTTCTGTTCTGTTCTGTTCTGTTCTGTTTGTTTTCTGTTCTGTTCTGTTCTGTTCTGTTCTGTTCTGTTCTGTTCTGTTCTGTTCTGTTCTGTTCTGTTTCTGTTCTGTTCTGTTCTGTTCTGTTCTGTTCTGTTCTGTTCTGTTCTGTTCTGTTCTGTTCTGTTCTGTTCTGTTCTGTTCTGTTCTGTTCTGTTCTGTTCTGTTCTGTTCTGTTCTGTTCTGTTCTGTTCTGTTCTGTTCTGTTCTGTTCTGTTCTGTTCTGTTCTGTTCTGTTCTGTTCTGTTCTGTTCTGTTCTGTTCTGTTCTGTTCTGTTCTGTTCTGTTCTGTTCTGTTCTGTTCTGTTCTTCTGTTCTGTTCTGTTCTGTTCTGTTCTGTTCTGTTCTGTTCTGTTCTGTTCTGTTCTGTTCTGTTCTGTTCTGTTCTGTTCTGTTCTGTTCTGTTCTGTTCTGTTCTGTTCTGTTCTGTTCTGTTCTGTTCTGTTCTGTTCTGTTCTGTTCTGTTCTGTTGTCTGTTCTGTTCTGTTCTGTTCTGTTCTGTTCTGTTCTGTTCTGTTCTGTTCTGTTCTGTTCTGTTCTGTTCTGTTCTGTTCTGTTCTGTTCTGTTCTGTTCTGTTCTGTTCTGTTCTGTTCTGTTCTGTTCTGTTCTGTTCTGTTCTGTTCTGTTCTGTTCTGTTCTGTTCTGTTCTGTTCTGTTCTGTTCTGTTCTGTTCTGTTCTGTTCTGTTCTGTTCTGTTCTGTTCTGTTCTGTTCTGTTCTGTTCTGTTCTGTTCTGTTCTGTTCTGTTCTGTTCTGTTCTGTTCTGTTCTGTTCTGTTCTGTTCTGTTCTGTTCTGTTCTGTTCTGTTCTGTTCCCCAATACACGAATCAAATGAAATGTCTGATAACACAAATACAGATATTTCATCAGATTCGTGTACAGGCGGAGACTACAAATATAGCGAACATAACTAGTAGGATTTCCTTGAAATTGTTCATCGTGTTGGTTGATAGAATACATTTGAATCATTTCTTCTTTCCACAACACAAAATGTTACCTTCTTCTGACGGTTTCATTCACTCCTGTGGACTTCTTCAGAGTGACTGGGTTGATGACAAACTCACTCTCAGCGTTAACACCCGATCATCTGGTTTAAATGTTTTATTTTCCAAATCAACATGAACAACAACTATGACATAACTGAAGCAACAACAAGCAGAGCTTATGGCGTGCTCAGTTCAAAACGAATTACACAGTATAAACATTGGCGGAATTTTACCAGGAAATACAAGCAATACATTTTTGAAAAGAAAGTCACAGCAAACCAAACGAACAATGGACATAGCAATAGACAAAAGAAGTAGAATCGACCAAAAAAATGAAAGAGATAAGAGAGAGAGAGAGAGAGAGAGAGAGAGAGAGAGAGAGAGAGAGAGAGAGAGAGAGAGAGAGAGAGAGAGAGAGAGAGAGAGAGAGAGAGAGAGAGAGAGAGAGAGAGAGAGAGAGAGAGAGAGAGAGAGAGCAGAGAGAGCTGAGAGAGAGTTTGTCATCAGCCCAGTCACTCTTAAGAGAGAGAGAGAGAGAGTTACACGACCCAAGTGCAACACCACTCTGCAGACCCGATCATCTCAGCTGAGAGTGAGTTTGTCATCAGCCCAGTCACTCTTAAGTCCACAGGAGTGGATGAAACTGTCAGTAGAAGGCACGTTTTGTGTTGTGGAAAGAAGAAATGATTCAAATGTACAACAAGTGCAACGCCGAGCGGCTGCAAAGTCCCCTCGCAGCATCGCCAAGCTACTCCGAAAACGGAATGTGTCGGCTGTACACATACATAAAAACGCATCAAAACAGCACGTAACTACATAAAAACGCATCAAAACAGCACGTAACTGAATAGTTTTTTATATATAGCCTTGGGGTTCGGACCCGTGATTTGAGCGCGCGCGATCATGCGCACACGAGCGCACAGAAAAATTCATGACAACTGTGTTATAGACCATTCATCAAGAAATGTTGTGAAAAAAACTGCATTGAAATACATGCAAAACTTCGCGAGATATTAGCGATTATGTGTTTTGGGGTTTGAACCCCGTAACTGGCGCGACCTTGACCTTAATGTAAAACTAAATACATCAGTGGATAGCTTGCATCTTGGCAAACTAGTATACCAAATTTGATGATGATAGACTGAATAGTTTTTGAGAAAAACGGACGAATAGCCGGACGGAGGCACGCCGGACGCCGGACGGACCAGACCAAAAACAATAGTTCCCCGAACCTTCGGCTCGGGGACTAACTAGTAGGATTTCATCAGATTCATTTAGACGGTAGAATTTCACGAGAATCATGTCTAAAACAATGTAACAATCGCGTCGCCTTGAGTTAGGATTGGCTATAGCGTAGCTAGTCCTTAAAGACCCCCCACGTCACGTGTCACATTCCCTCTTATGCTAGGAAGATTTCTTAAAAGATCCACCAGATCACGTGTCAAAATCACGGGTTGAATGAAATTTTGCTTATCGTCCTCCGGTCTGGAACAGACACATATGGGACATTAGTAGATATAAAGATGGTGGGAACGATCCTGGAGGCAATGCCCGGAGGCACTGCAACACCAGGAAAGTCCCGAATTTTTAACAATACAGATATGTATAAATCACTGGTTTCACGTGTTTCACCTCTTATAACTGGAAATAAATCTTGTTTTGACCAAGTCTGACTCCCATATAAATGGCCCCCAAATTGAAACCGACACATCAGTTTAAAGAGCAGCCTCAATTTGAATGTGGGGAAATCTGTATGTGGGTCACAGCAACCCAGAAAAAAACCAAGGGACTTAATCGTGGTGCGTCACTGGGTCTTTAAGATTTCGTACCAGCTGTAAGAGGGAAAACACGTGAAAACCGTGATTTTGACACGTGACGTGGAGGGTCTTTAAGATACAAATGTTTGCTACGTAATTGTGAAACAGCTTTGTTAATTGAATGTATTCTCACATTTGTTTTTACTAGAATTTTGCCAAATGTTCATGATGAAGGAATGATGCATAATACGTTTTTTGCTTTTCTTTGAAATTTGTCCAAATAAAAAAGAAGTATGATCGATGTGTGTGTTTGTGTGTGTGTGCGTGTGCTTGTGCGCGCCCGCGTGTGTGTATGTGCAGTTGTGAGTGCACATACGTATGTTGGAGAGAGAGAGACCGAAACAGAGAGAGAGAGAGAGAGAGAGAGAGAGAGAGAGAGAGAGAGAGAGAGAGAGAGAGAGAGAGAGAGAGAGAGAGAGAGAGAGAGAGAGAGAGAGAGAGGCAGACAGACACACAGACAGAGATAGAGAGACAGAGAGACGAAGAGACAGAGACAGGCAAAGAGAGAGAGAGAGAGAGAGAGAGAGAGAGAGAGAGAGAGAGAGAGAGAGAGAGAGAGAGAGAGAGAGAGAGAGAGAGAGAGAGAGAGAGAGAGAGGCAGGCAGACAGATCAGAGAGACGAATAGACAGAGAGAGATTTCACACAATATCTGTCAGATCTGAAAATTACGCGCATGCACAATAACGCGCCCGCACACGCGAACACACACATAAGCGCACGCACACACACACACACACACACACACACACACACACACACACACACACACACACACACACACACACACACACACACACACACACACACACACACACACACACGCGCACGTAATCACACCTCTAACACATATAGACTATCCACGTTGATTACAAATATATTTATATTGATTACACGAAATTCCATTTAAAAATGTTTGGAAAAGTTGTTTTTTTGAACAAAATAGATGGAAAAAAGCATAAACTGCAACAATATAATGCTGAAGCGCGTTTTTAAAAGCAAAACAAATGTTTCAGTTTCACCCTATAATAATTTCTAAAAGAGAAAAATCACATTACTCAAAGCAATGTAAGAGACATAAAAATATGGTACACTTTAGGTAGTGAATTTAAGAATAAACCATGACAAAGCTGGAGAGAGAGAGAGGGAGAGAGAGAGAGAGAGAGGGAGGGCAAGAGAGAGAGAGAGAGAGAGAGAGAGAGGGAGAGGGAGAGCAGAGAGAGAGTGATAGAGAGAGAGAGGGATGGCAAGAGAGAGAGAGAGGGAGAGAGAGAGAGAGAGAGAGAGTGAGGGCAAGAGAGAGAGAGAGAGAGAGAGAGAGAGAGGGGAGAGAGGCAAGAGAGAGAGAGAGACAGATAGATAGAGAGAGAGAGAGAGAGAGAGAGAGAACATTGAGAGACAGAGACAGAGAGAGGGGGGAGAGAGACAGAGAGAGAGAGAGAGAGAGAGAGAGAGAGAGAGAGAGAGAGAGAGGAGAGAGAGAGAGAGAGAGAGAGAGAGAGAGAGAGAGAGAGAGAGAGAGAGAGAGAGAGAGAGAGAGAGAAAGAGAGAGAGAGAGAGAGAGAGAGAGGAAGAGAGAGAGAACAAAGCAGAGAGAGAGAGAGGGGGGGGGGGAGAGAGAGAGACAGAGAGAGAGAAACAGAGAGAGAGAGAGACAGAGAGAAACAGAGAGAGAGAGAGGGGGGGGGAGACAGAGAGAGAGAGAGAGAGAGAGAGAGAGAGAAGAGAGAGATAGAGAGAGAGAGAGAGAGAGAGAGACAGAGTCAGAAAAAACGAGGAAGTGAGAGTTTGGTAATTAAAATAACAACAAAATCTTATAAATTGAAAACAGAAAGTAAAATAAGTTTAAGATACATCAATACCAAAACAGACTAACAAGAAAACAATAATTAAATAAAAAAGCGAATCAAAACTATATTAAATACCTTGAAAGAAAGAACAACAAAATAACAAAGATCGCATTCAATCTTCTAATCTTGAGCAATGCAAAGATAAACGCAAACTAACTACAGCTGTTTGCAAAAAAACAAATAAAACATCTTTACTAATACATTATTTCTAACAGATACAAAGTCGCAGCCTATGTTTCAAACTTATATAAAACTACACAATTCTGATTAGCAATCATAAATCAACAATATCCAATATTGTAAAAAAAAAAGAAAAAAAGTTCAAGTCCAAGTATACTTTAATATCTCCAATATCTTCAGGTTAGGCGCAGCAATATGACAGAAATACAACATAACTGAAAGAACAATAATCAAACGTATGAAACGAAAAATGAAAACCAATCGTAATCTAACAATATCAATATCAATTTGTGTTCAAACACAATAAAGTCCATCCCTAATTCATCTTTGTAACTGATTTGAGTCATGACGGCAGATGTCTGCCGTTTTTGTGAGTCTCTGTTCAGGTCATGACGGCAGACAACTGCCGTCTGAAATTCCGAATTTGTTTTGCACCCACAAATAACGCTATTCAAAGTGTTGAAAGTCAAAGTACGCTCATTTATGCTTCGATTGCTCCCCTTAGACCGTATCTCATAACCAATGAGAGACTTAGTGCGATTTTTTCACGCCAGAGGGCATGACGCTCGTGTGGGACTAATCCTCTCTCTTTTCTTAGTTGGGGGGTAAAGAAAATGAGAGAGAGAGAGTGAGTAGTCCTACCATCACTCTCTCTCTCACTACGCCTAAGTAAGAACATCGCGTGATAAGCCCCTAGTGCATTGACTGCCCTCTGGCGTGACAAATATCGCCATAGGTCGACCATTGGGCCTAATTTATTTATTAGCGAATTTCATGGAGTCACTTAGCAACAGCTGTGTTCCTATATAAACAAAATGGCGGCTACAAAAATCGGAAATTCCGTTTTGGGTACTTTAATGAGTGTGGGTTTTTTGTTACACAAAAGAGATGTGTGTGGCATTTTTTTTTTTAGTAGACGTATACCTTTCTTTTGCAAAATGTTTCTATTTTGATTAATCATTTGGTAGTGATTATTTTGTTTAAAGTGGCCATCGACGCGCACTATCTGACCGCGACTTCAATGAGTTGAGTTTCTTTTGGCCATCAGATCCTTTCTTCTGCATTTCAAAGTGTATCTCTGTTATAAATAGCCTATAACGAAAAGAAATTACATTCTCGTGAAGTGTATGCGATTCTCCAATTTCCATTCGTCATGTCCTTTGGGACTGCTGGGATTTATACGACATTGGAAGGAAACACTACACTGCGGAGTCAATGAAGGTTTTGTTCTGTGACGTTCCGCCTGACACGACCTTTAATTTCTTGAAAGAGATTAATATATTTCACGGCGAAAATGGTGCTTTACGTCCTCTCGGTCTGAACCAGACACATATGGGACATTTGTAAATACAAATATGGTGGGAACAATACTGGAGGCAATGCCCGGAGGCAGTACGAAACCAGTAAAGTCCCGATTTTTTTATATTAATACAGATAGGTGTAGCGGTAACCACGCCTCGGTTAAACCTCATCGGCTATGGCACCGCCACAAGTATGTATAATATTAATATATTTCACTTGTGATGTTTTTTAATTCTAGACCTGTCATGTTTTTACTTGCTAAGTTTTTGATTTATTAATGTTTTTTTAACAAAAGTATTATAACAAAAAAACTTTGATTTTGTTTTTTTACCTTGTGTTTTTATCCCTTTTTAATACGTGGTAAGATTTAACGTGGTGACAGCCCTGACATGGCCTCTGTTGTCGACGGGGCTATCATTTTAATCTTAATCTCGTGAAGTGCAGTCAGTACAAAAAAGAAGTCAAAAACAATTCAGAAAGCTATTTAATGAAAGCTGATCAGGCACACAAGGGTAAGGCACACAAGGGTAAGGCACACAAGGGTAAGGCACACAAGGGTCAATCACTCAAACATACCGATAATAATAAAAACACTACATATATATACATATTACTCGGAATTTCTTACTTTTTTTTTAAGTCCTAAAAATTGTTTCGACGATTTTTTTAAATATAAAAACGAAAGTGGCCAAGAAATCTGTTGACGAAGAAATATTATATTCATCACAAATATGATACTTCAACGTGGTTGTCTTTCTGTTTAATTCCAGTTTAAAAAGTGATCACTGTTTCATGCAGTTTTAGAGAAATTACAAAACCGAAAGAATGAACATAATAGCCCAAGGGACGAATGTTGTTCGTACCTAAACAGGCATGAGATTGAGGAGTTATGGTTTAGGATGAAAAGCGTCCGAAAAAGGGATGGAAAAAGCTGAAGACCCTAAACACTAAAAGTATTTTTTGTAATCTAAAGCCTTAAAACAGGATTAGAAGTAGAATCCATACATGTAGTTCATTTTTGTTCACCCATAAGAAGTATTTATATAATTATTCAGTTGGTCTCTTTTTTTAAATTTAACAAATGACATCTGAGGTCATTGAAACAAAAGCCTGAAATTAGCCTAAAGGCTGAAACACATCATGCCTGCTAAAGATTGTGGGTCAGAACAAAACTCACCCCTTTGACCATTTAATGTAACTGCATTCAAAATCGTTTTCGATTCTTCAGGGCGTGTAGCACTCTCTTTGTTACTTACAGGCAAACATATATCTACGGGAACAAGGGAAGAACAAATTATAATGAGGTCATCAGTTGAAAGCACCAGAGAAAACAACTGCATTGATTGTGCCTTTAATGAAAGAACTTAAGTTGGACGTAACAATTAAGCTTAGAATTTCTCTTTATTTTATATAATTCCATCAGCATAGAATTGATGTTTACCAAATGAAAACTACAAACCGATTCATCAGTCTTGTTTGCAAGTTTAAGAACAGAACTAACTCAACTAGCAAACAGGTCTTGATAAACATAATAGAAAACATGGTTTAATTAGAATACATACGGATTATAAGGATTACTTACGATACATAATATGCCCTTTTAAAATATATTGAAGAAGAAAAGCCACTGGTTTAATGTAATCATTAAGAACTCGTGCTGTTTTAAAATATCCGTGGTAAAAAATAATGATAGCAAAAGTGTCCCGTTTGATTTTACCAGACATAATCACCTTTTCCAAACGTTTACTAGAACCGTCAAATTTGCAACTGTTTAACCCCATTCAGGACTTCACTGCCTTAGACAAACATCATTACTGGCCTGGGGCTGCCTAGAAGAAACATATAACAAATAAGAAGCTCAACCTCAGCACCGTCATTGATTCAATTTTGACAACATTACTGGTTGATCCAAGGGTTGTTTTCGCTTTGAAAAAATTAATTAATCGTAGTTACTTGCATTAAATTCGTACTCATTAGTCTCCATGTTACTATCAGTGTTAACATAAACATATTGGAGTACTTTCTGAGGCTCACGTAGGGCTGATTTTGGTGGGTGTTTTTTTAAAACAATTTTTAACATTAAAGATTGAAATAGAAGTGCCAGACTTAAGTGAAACGAAAGCTGAAAGTGTGATAAAAAAGAGAATTAATACAAAAGAACGTGGCTTGAAAAAACACCATGGATTTAGATCAGTTTTAGACTTAGAAATCGCTGTTCCGAGAATACTCGGAATTAAAACCCTTTCGCCGCCATCCATTTTTCAGCCGAAAAATACCATTAAATTTAACTGGTAGAGGAAAACAATGGTCAGCCATATGGGGAATCCCTCTGTGACATGCATAACATTAGGCCTATCCTTACCTCCCAAAATTAAGAAAATAGAATTTTCAGATAACAGGTCCTGATTTGATGCCTTTTAGTGACATGTGTGTCAAACCATTGTGGTGCATAAATGCGACATTGGCGGTGAAAAGGTTAAGCAGAGACTGGCATTCTCCTGTTCCGAGTATCATCGGAATTCGTCCGCAATGAGTTAATGGACAAAAACATGTGAACGAATCGGAAATATTGCTTGAAATTTTGCCATTTGTTTTATAACGGTGTGTAAATTGTTAGTTTTCTTGTGGTTATGGAGTGGTTTTGTTTCTGCGTCAAAACGTTCATACCTACAAACAAAATGCACACATTGTTTTCTTGGAATGTGCTGGTATGAGAACACTTTGATCACGGATCATTCACCATTTTTTGTGTATCTAAAAAGAAAGTCAATGATTCAAGTAAAATCAAAGTGAATCAGCGGACAAAATCATATGCACCGGAGTATTACAAAGTTTGCATTTTTTCAAAAATTTAGCTACGCAAGCATACACACACAAAATATAACTATGTACACATTTTTCAAGAACAAAAAGCATAAGAAATCTATGGCTATTAATTGAGCATGGTTGCATAATAATATGCATACAAAAAACACACACACGCGCTACATCAAACATGAATATGCAACAGACACACACAGTTGGATGAACAAAATATGGAATGTATGAGAAATTATTCTCTGAGAAAGTCAAAAAAAAAATAAAAAAATTATGATTTTACTTCACTATTTCTCAACCCTTTGTTACAAATCAGAAATCAAATTGATATACGTTTTGACCAAATGACAACTTTTTTGTTGCCACTGGGCTTAACGTGTGCTAAGTGCATGGGTACACGGGACCTCGGTTTATCGCCTGTACTCAGGTTCGAACTCGGGTTTAACTTGACACGAGGCGAACGCGTTACCTCTGTGCCACTCTACAAGTGATCCATCAAAAGTTGTATTTCCAAAGCGTTCAACGCAAACGACCAAAATGTCTTTCTGGAATTCAACGTGATTGCTTGATTTTGAATAATTTCACCTTCAAACAATTGAAACAGAGAAAATTAATTCCAAAACAAATGACGTTAGCAATGTTGTATAACAAAAATAATTTGTTTTCTTTGCTTGTTGTTGTTTTCTACACTTCAATTTCTATAGTTTTTGACATGTTTATGCAAACCTAGCATATAACATTACACATTTACAAAAAGAAAACAAAAAACAATTTCAAGAAAATGTGACACAGCACCACGAAAGGGACATTAAGTGTCAAACTGACCATTCTGAGAAAATTATACATATGAAAACGTCAGGCAATTCTGTTTCTAGTGATACAAGAACCGTTCTTGTATCTTTCTTCGTCCCAGAGTTATGCACATTTAAAATAAGTAGGGTGAGGATCGGCCATTAAAAGAAACGTCTAGCCTAGCTGAAGAAAATGTATTGACCTACTCATTTTAAAACACTTATAAGACCACTTAGAGACCATATTAAAGATTACCCTTTCTAAATATGAAAGATAACATATTAGAGAAGACACAAATACCCATAACTCACACTTGACTAAAAATGATAATTGTTTTATTGTGCAAACCTGTTGTGAGAAACTAACCCAGCTACTTAATGTCCCTTTCGTGGTGCTAGGTCACAAAAAAACTAGTTAATGCTATAAACGTGGAGTACAATTAATTCCATACAGCTACTTAATGTCCCTTTCGTGGTGCTAGGTCACAACAAAACTAGTTAATGCCATATACGTGGAGTACAATTAATTCCATACACACACAATAAAAAGACACGTTTCTTTTCAGGAATGATGCAGTCTGTCCTTGTCATTCTTGAGGTAATTATTTCAAGCTCGCTTCTGTCTATGAGGTAAATTAGCCATCGAACGCACGCGCGTGGCTGCTCTAGTCTAGCTCAAGTTCCCAAAGCAAAAACTATTCAATTCAGTGTTCCTTGAGTGCGCAAGAGTAAAACAAACTAAGGATACAATTCATTGGAGAGTGCGGTTTGTAGACTCATAGTAATTTCACAACCTTGTTTTAATAATAAAAATGCGGAGGAATGCAGTTTCATGTTGTGACAAAAATAAATGAATGGTTTGGAATCAAAACGGACTATCTTTAGATAGTCCATTGACGTATTATTGGATTTATTGCAAAAAACTAATAACTTGCGTCAAACAATGATTGTAGAAATATAAAAAAGGGTTTTTTGCTTTTTATATTTCAGCAGTCTTTTTTATTTTTTTTATACAAGTTATTAGTTTTCGTAATAAGTTGAATAATATGTCAATGGGCTGTCTAAATATAGTCCGTTTTGACTCCAAGCTATCGTAATGTTCCAAAGAAACTTCCAGAAATAATTTTATTATCTTGAGAAAATGTAGAATGTACAACATACTAGACGGGATTTGTTTAAACAAAAAACAAAAAAAACAAACTGAATTGTGCTTTTTTTTCTCCGAAATAATTATAACTATATCGCCTGAACTATTTTTTAGGTCGTGTGTGTGTGTGAGTGTGTGTGTGTGAGTGTGTGTGTGTGTGTGTGTGTGTGTGTGTGTGTGTGTGTGTGTGTGTGTGTGTGTGTGTGTGTGTGTGTGTGTTGCTTGCATTATTTTGAAAGCAAACAAAAACAAACAACTGAACTATGAAAAGGAAGAATACTAAACTGTATTTCCACAATACACAACACCAAGCGATGCATTGAAATACATCTTAAATGCATCAAACAAAAAGCCAAATATGAGAGTAAATGGTTAAGTAATTTTTTTTCTCGTATACCAGTATATGTAAGATTATATAATTATGTAATATAAAACGTCAAACGTTTTTGGCTTTAGTTGTACAAAAAGCCCCCCCCCCCCCCAAATAAAGGATGTTAAACAATTCCATTTTAAAAAACAACTTAAAGGCAATAAATTGTTTCCCGCATTTTCAATTGTACTCCCAAAAGGAGTCATGTTTGGTTCCAGTCATGAGTCCAGTATACGTGGAACGTCATAGGTTTTGAAGTAGGGGTCCAAAAAAACAAAACGTATTTAAATTTTTTTTATCTCAGTATATTTTTTACAAAGCAGGAGATTGGTTTTGAACAAAAAAAAATAAAATCAAAAGCCTTTAAGTCACAACAAAAAGGAAATTCTTCATTATTTGTGCACCAAAAAAAATCGAAGGTCTTTTAGTGCAACAGGGAAACACTTTTGTGTGTGGTTTGCTTTGAAAAGTGAAAAGCCAGTTCAAAAGAGGCCAAATCTTAATTTAGATACTCAGCCTTTTTTGTTGTTTTTGATTAACAATAATTAAGTCTTAGTGTCGTTGGTTCTAAAGTTGCAGGTGTTTGGATTGCCTCAACAATAATTAACTTTCTTTCGTGCGCTTTTTGTGAGCAGTCTTGTTTTTTCTTCTTTATAATATAGTATTTCTTCTTCTTCTTTGTTCGAATCTTAATTTAGACACTCAGCATTTTTGTTTTTTTCTTTAATTAACAATAACTAAGGCTTGGTGTTGATGGTTTGGAAGTTGGAGGTGTTTGGATTGCCTCAACTATAATGAACTTTCGCGCACATTTTTGTGAGCAGTTTTTCTCTCCTTTATAATATACTATTTCTTCATTCAACTATAATGAACTTTCGCGCACATTTTTGTGAGCAGTTTTTCTCTCCTTTATAATATACTATTTCTTCATTCAACTATAATGAACTTTCGCGCACATTTTTGTGAGCAGTTTTTTCTCTCCTTTATAATATACTATTTCTTCATCTTCTTCCTTCAAATCTTAATTTGGACATTTTTTGTTATTTTTATTCAACAATACTTCAGCAGTCATTTTTGTCTTTTCTTTATAATAGACTATTTCTTCATCTTCTTTGTTCGAATCTTAATTTAGACACTAAGCATTTTTGTTTTTTCTTTAATTAACAATAACTAAGGCTTGGTGTTGATGGTTTGGAAGTTGGAGGCGTTTGGATTGCCTCAACTATAATGAATTTCTTTCGCACTCTTTTTTATTAGCTGTCTTTTTCTTCTTCTTTCTTTATGATAATATACTATTTCTTCATCTTCTTCGTTCGAATCTTAATTTAGATACTCAGCATTTTTCTTTTTCTTTCATTAACAATAACTAAGGCTTGGTGTCGATGGTTCTAAAGTTGCAGGCGTTTGGATGACCTCAACTATAATGAACTTCCATCATGCGCTTTTTGTGAGCAGTCGTTTTGTTCTTCTTCTTTCTTTATAATAACATACTATTTCTTCTTCATCTTCTTCTTCGTTCGAATCTTAATCTAGACACTCAGCCTCCCTTTG
This sequence comes from Phymorhynchus buccinoides, assembly GCA_017654935.2. Taxonomy (NCBI): domain Eukaryota; kingdom Metazoa; phylum Mollusca; class Gastropoda; order Neogastropoda; family Raphitomidae; genus Phymorhynchus; species Phymorhynchus buccinoides. The sequence continues at coordinate 7,435,252 of CM065709.1, read as the reverse complement.
AGCTCCTCCGAAATCGGAATGTGTCGGCTGTGCGCAGCGGGGAGACCAGCGAAAACCGAAAACCTGACCCATTGTGGCCATATGACCTGGGAACGCAGAAGAAGAAAAAGAAGAAGAAAACAGTATTGTTGTTTTCTTTAATTTAACCCTTTCACCGCCAATGTAGCATTTTCGCACCACAATCATTTAACACCCACACCATTAAAACTCTTGAAATCATGGTCTAGGCCCTCCCCTATTATTCAAAGATATTGTTCGGGTAGCGAGGCTTGACCCCATTCTAAAACGCGTCACAAAAACGAAATATTTATACTGTAGCCAATGGCCAACCAAGTAAGTTTCATGAAACATGTTTGGGCTCAAAGATGGCTGGCGGTGAAAGGGTTACAATTCTTTCAACGCTAGCCATTCCTCAGCCAAAATGTACCATTAAACTTACCGGGGTAGAGAAAATATTTCGTCTGCAATACTGAGGATTCCTCCGTAACATGCCTAAAATAGGGCCTGTCCTTACCTCCCAAAATGAAGACCATAAGGTCACTGGATACCAGACCCTCATTTGAAGCCTTTCAGGGGCATGGGTGTTCAATCACTGTGGTGCCAAGAGGCGACAGTGGCGATGAAAAGGGTTAATTGACAGTAATTTACGGCTTGGTGTCGTTGGTCCGGTCGTTGCACGTGCTGGAGCTTCTGACGCATCTCTTGAGAACGTTGTCCCACTGCTTGTAGCGCGGGCACTTGACGTGGCGAGCCTTGCCGTACTTCGTGCAGACCATGAAGTACTGGCACCCCCGGCACGACTGGTACCGCCCCTTGGGGACCTCCTCGCAGTCGTCCCAGCACAGGAACTTCCCGCCGCGCATGCGCATCCGGATGTCCTTGATCTGGGGCTTCTCAATGTCGTAGTCGCCGGGGTTCCTGGCGTGAAAATAATAATTTAAAAAACCGATCAGTGACTGTGAAATCTTCTTCTTCTTCTTCTGCGTTCCCAGGCCATAATGTGTGCAGTAAGGTTGTGGGTGCAAGGCAGAGTGGTATGCAAGAGTTGTATGACAGACAAGTAGTCAAGAAAGCCAGGAACATTCTTAATGATAAGTCATGTTCTGGCAAAATACTA
>CM065709.1:7411635-7414135 GCA_017654935.2 Phymorhynchus buccinoides | reverse complement strand
TGTTAGGTCCGGGACACCTCCGGCCGCACTGGTTAGGAGAGGGGTTGTTGCATTCTCTGTTTCTGTCTCTGGTGCCAGAACCGCAGGTGGCGGAACACTGGGACCATCGGTTCCACGAGCCCCAGTTGCCGTTCTGAGGAACTGTTGGGAATGGAAGGTTGTGGTGGTGGTTGTTTTAACCCTTTCATGGCCACTTAATTTATTATGATGTATATTCGTATGTATATAAATATATATGTAACAAATGTTATTATTATTATTATTATTATTTTTTTTTTTTCTCTCTCAATTATTGTGTTTTGTGTGCTCTCTCTCTCTCTCTCTCTCTCTCTCTCTCTCTCTCTCTCTCTCTCTCTCTCTCTCTCTCTCTCTCTCTCTCTCTCTCTCTCTCTCTCTCTCTCTCTCTCTCTCTCTCTCTCCCTCCCCAGGGCTGGGTGAAAAAAAGCATGTAACTTGCTTATCTCATGTTCCCTGGTTAAATACAATTTCGTTTTCGTTTCTCTCTCTCTCTCTCTCTCTCTCTCTCTCTCTCTCTCTCTCTCTCTCTCTCTCTCTCTCTCTCTCTCTCTCTCTCTCTCTCTCTCTCTCTCTCTTGTTTGATTCTTTTAAATATATTTTATTATTTTATTTATTTTAATTTACACTCATTTATGAATGTTCTCTGGGGGGTTTTCCCTGTAATTATTATGCATTTTTTCATGATGTTTGTATTTTTGTTGGAGGGCAGGATGAAAAAAAAAGCCTTGTTAGCTTATTCTTTAACCCTCAATAAAGATCATTTTGACTTGACTTGACTTGACTTGACTGATGGCGCCTCTTCGCGCCATAATGATTCAACACCCAGGCCTCATGTTCTATGTTTTGGGAGGTAAGGACAGGCCCTATTTTATGCACGTCACAGAGGAATCCCCAATATTGCAGACAGAGTATTTGCTCTACCCAGGTAAGTGTAATGGAAAGTGTGGGCTGAAAAAATGGCTGGCGTTGACCCTTTTACCGCCAGCCACATTTCAGTCAAAATTTTCCATTAAATTTTACCTGGGTAGAGAACAAAATCCAACTGCAGTTTTTGGGGGATTTGTCTGTGACATATATAAAATAAGGTCTATCCTTACTTCCCCCAAAACTAAGACAGGGTATTTGGATAATAGACCCCAATTTGATGCCTTTTAGTGACATGGGTGTTAAATCATCACTGTGGTGCTAAAATGCGACTTTGGCGGGGGGGGGGGGGGGGGGGGGGGGGGGGGGGGGGGGGGGGGGGGGGGGGGGGGGGGGCATCGTTGGGTTTTTTGTTTTAGGTATTAGGTATTAGGTAATTTATAGTCATGGAGGCGTCTCTGTGAAATTCGGGTTGCTCCCACCTGGAGAGCGCGTCGCAACCAGAGGCGCGCCACCCATTTTTTTTTTTTTTTTTTTTTTTTCATGCAATTTCTGTGTGACTGATGAGGAAGAGTGTGTGTGTGTGTAAATGTTTACCAAATGCCACTGGGATTAACGTGTGCTGAGTGCATGGGCACACGGGACCTCGGTTTAGCGTCTCATCCCGGAAAGACTCCACGTTCAGACCCGGTAAGGCCTAGCGCAAAGTGAGAGGAAAAATCCCCTGTACCCAGATTCGAACTCGGGTTTTACTTGACACGAGGCGAACGCTTTACCTCTGTGCCACTCTACACCACAGTATTCAAATACTGTATATTCATACTCGTAATTCAATACGTTGAACATTTCTTTACTCATTTCTCTTCATGAAGCACGTTTTATTAATAAGATTTTTTTTTTCGCCACTATAATTTTTAGTCCACTCAATGCAGATTTCGTTTTGTTGAAGTAGGTCCATACAGCCATCCTCCTTTCTTCCCCTCTCTAGTCTCTCCCTCTCTCAATCTCTATTTCATACACGCGTATTTCTCTCCGTCTGTCTGTCTGTCTGTCTCTTTCTCACTGTCTCTGTCTGTCTGTCTGTCTCTCTCTCTCTCTCTCTCTCTCTCTCTCTCTCTCTCTCTCTCTCTCTCTCTCTCTCTCTCTCTCTCTCTGTCTCTCTCTCTCACTGTCTCTATCTGTCTGTCTGTCTGTCTCTCTCTCCCTCTCTCCATCTCCATTTCATACGCGCGTACTTCCCTCCGTCTGTCTGTCTGTCTGTCTGTCTGTCTCTCTCTCTCTCTCTCTCTCTGTCTCTCTCTCTCTCTGTCTCCGTCTGTCTGCTTCTCTTTGTGTGTCTCTCTTTTCGGTTCACATGCATAATTATATCTCCTTCTCTTTTCAAGATCATCGATGACGATTACGTCAACGACGACGACGATGATAACGACGAAGACGACGACGACGACGACAATGACAACAATAACGACGACCAATAACGATGATGGCGATAATATACTAACCGCAGCAGGAGCCCTCGTTACATCGTCTCATGTCCTTGGCGGGTCCCATACAGCTGATGCCGCAGCGGTTGGGAGGAGGGTTGCTGCACATCCTCTCTCTCTCCTGCATCCCCTCA
>CM065709.1:7396635-7401635 GCA_017654935.2 Phymorhynchus buccinoides | reverse complement strand
CGATTATGTGTTTCGGGGTTTGAACCCCGTAACTGGCGCGACCTTGACCTTAATGTAAAACTAAATACATCAGTGGATAGCTTGCATCTTGGCAAACTAGTATACCAAATTTGATGATGATAGACTGAATAGTTTGTTAGAAAAACGGACGAATAGCCGGACGGACGGAGGCACGCCGCCGGAGGGGACGGACACCGGACGGACGGACCAGACAAAAACAATAGCTCCCCGAACCATCGGCTCGGGGACTAATAATATAATAATACAATAATAATATCTCTAGTTACGACTTTCTATCTGGGGTAAATGAGGTTGGGAAAATAAAATAAAAACTCGTAAGTCGACAGAGAGATAGATAGAGATCAAGAAAGAGAGACAGACAGACGAAGACAGACAGACAGAGACAGAGACAAAATCTTTTTTGGGGGGCCCCCTGCAAAGAAGGTTATTTTTTTCCAAAGTACATGTAGCAACAAGACAATATTCTTTTAAAAAAAGAACACCTAAATAACACAAGAGAGACAAGTTCTCTTACCACAACAGTCTCCGGCAAAGCACTGCTCACTATCTCTACCATCGCGATCAGGGCAGGGCCGACCACACCGGTTGGGGGCAGGGTTGGTGCAGCTTCGGTACCGATTCTTGGACCCCCGGCCACACGACGCGGAGCACTGGGACCACGGGGACCACGGGGCCCAATTGCCGTCCATCGGGACTGTGAGAGAGAGAGAGAGAGAGAGAGAGAGAGAGAGAGAGAGAGAGAGAGAGAGAGAGAGAGAGAGAGAGAGAGAGAGAGAGAGAGAGAGAGAGAGAATTGTTTCAATGAATAGGCCTTTATGCCCGTATCATGTGGGAGGGTGGGTTCAAGGTTTGAAGGTTTATTTCTGAAAGCCCCTTAGGGGTACATGGAATACAAAGAAAAATTGGAAGAAAATGAATGGAAAAGAAATGGAAAAAACGACAAATCACAATCACAAATATGGCTTTTTTCCATCATGTCCTCGGACAAAGCAAGCAAGCAAACAAGAATTAAGAGAACTCAGAACTCAGAACTCAGAAACTTTATTTTACAAGGAAAAGAATTTAGGCTGGGCCTGGTCTTCCATTCTGTCCTTGGTTCTAAGCATGCAATACATAACTAATACTATAAATGAACATTGAGACACAGGAACATCGCCAACAAAAAATAACAACAAACAGTAATATAGCAACGACATGGCAGGCAGAGCATCAACATAAGCAATAAAAACAAATAAAATAGAAAACTAACCAACCAGTTAAACAAGGTAATAGATTAAAAACACCTCTATTACTACAATATACTTCTTCTACTACAATTTCTACTACTAGTGTTAGACGGAGCAAAAAGCCCATGGGCGGGTAAGAAGCCCACTCCAACTATGCCACAAAACAAAGCAAATAGAGAGAGAGAGAGAGAGAGAGAGAGAGAGAGAGAGAGAGAGAGAGAGAGAGAGAGAGAGAGAGAGAGAGAGAGAGAGAGAGAGAGAGAGAGAGAGAGAGAGAGAGAGAGAGAGAGAGAGAGAGAGAGAGAGAGAGAGAGAGAGAGAGAGAGAGATTGAGAGAGAGAGAGAGAAAAAGAGAGAGAGAGATTGAGAGAGAGAGAGAGAGAGAGAGAGTTGAGAGAGAGAGAGAGAGAGAGAGATTGAGAGAGAGAGAGAGAGAGAGAGAGAGAGAGAGAGAGAGAGAGAGAGAGAGAGAGAGAGAGAGAGAGAGAGAGAGAGAGAGAGAGAGAGAGAGAGAGAGAGAGAGAGAGAGAGAGAGAGTTGAGAGAGAGAGAGAGAGAGAGAGAGAGAGAGAGAGAGAGAGAGATTGAGAGAGAGGAGAGAGAGAGAGAGAGAAGACATACATCAAGTGTCAACCTTCTGGAGAAAGCAGTACTGCACCCATTACTCTCTCCCACACATACACCAGCTTCACACAGTATGAATGTGTCAGTACACCAAACACTAGGTCACACAGAAACCCAGACATTTTTGCATCAAATAACAACACTTAAGGCTCTTGGAAATGTCCATCTTAGTCAGCCACACAGACGATAGGATGAAAGAGAGCGGGGAAAAGCCTACATTCAAAGGGGGGGGGGGGGGGGGGGGGGGGGGTGAAAAGGAACAAGGAAAAAAGGAGGAAAGGAAGGTAAAAAGAAAAGAGGGGTGGAAAATGAAGGCGGAAGTGGTGGTGGGTTGCATGATGAGTGAGCAAGAGAGCGGATGAATGATTGGGTGTGGTGTGAGAGTTACATATTTTGTTAATGTAAATTTATGTTTCATAATTTTATTTCATATTTTTATTTTTACACTGTGGAAGACAAGTTTCCATGTGCGTTGTACAATGCCAATGGACAATAAAGAAACTTATGACTTATGACTTATGACTGTTCATATCGCTTAAAGTTTTATTTCACTTATTTTACATATGTCTGTTCAGTGGGGTAAAATGCCCGTGCTAGTGGGGTAACAAGGCCCATCATAGGCGCTTTACCCCACAAATGTCAGCCTACTTGAGAAAGCAGTACTGCACCCATCACTGTTCATATCATGCTTAAAGTTTTATCTCACTTATTTTACTTATATCTCTTCAGTGGGGTAAGACGCCCACGCTAGTGGGGCACAAGGCCCATCATATAGGCGTTTTGCCCCACAAATGTCAACCTACTTGAGGAAGCAGTACTGCACCCATTACAGAAGCTGATATATCATTAATAAAAAGATAAAGGAGAACTGGACTGAGTACGCAGCCCTGTCTTACACCAACTGGGCAATCAAAGAGATCAGTGTGTTTCTTCTCTACTCTAACACATGATAACACATAACTATATATAGCCATGACAGCATTTTTAAACTTACCATTCATGCCACTGTTTGATAATATGTTAAATAAAGGTTCACGCTGAACAGAGTCGAACGCCTTCCTTAGATCCACAAAACATGCATAATGCTTCCCACCCCTTTTGGAAAAAAACATTTCTCAATAATAGCATTTAACGTAAAGATAATTATGGTCAAAAGTTGAGTATCCTTTTCTGAAACCTGCCTGCGTTTCTGGTAGTATGTTGTGAGTCTCTACCCATTTAATTAGTCATTTATTCAAAATTGATGTGTAACATTTACTAATTAAACTCAGTGAGGAAATTACTCTGTAGTTTTCAGTTCGTGTCTGATCCCCACTTTTTGAAAATAGGAACAATAATAGCTTTCGTCCATTCATCTGGGTAGATTCCTGTGTCAAAAATAGTATTAAAAATGTTGGTCAGGAAAGAGAGAGAGAGAGAGAGAGAGAGAGAGAGAGAGAGAGAGAGAGAGAGAGAGAGAGAGAGAGAGAGAAGAGAGAGAGAGAGAGAGAGAGAGAGAGAGAGAGAGAGAGAGAGAGAGAGAGAGAGAGAGAGAGAGAGAGAGAGAGGGGGGGAGGGAGAGAGAGAGAGAGAGAGAGAGAGGGAGGGAGAGAGAGAGAGAGAGGGGGGGAGGGAGAGAGAGAGAGAGAGAGAGGGGGAGAGAGAGAGAGAGAGAGAGAGAGAGAGAGAGAGAGACAGAGAGAGAGAGAGAGAGAGAGAGAGAGAGAGAGAGAGAGAGAGAGAGAGAGAGAGAGAGAGAGAGAGAGAGAGAGAGAGAGGAGAGAGAGAGAGAGAGAGAGAGAGAAATAGATTGAGATAGAAAGAGACAGAGACATGTTCTCTTACCACAGCAATCTCCGGCAAAGCACTGCTCGCTATCTCTACCCTCGCGATCAGGACAGGGACGGCCACACTGGTTGGGGGCAGGGTTGGTGCAGCTTCGGAATCGATCCCTGGACCCCCGGCCACACGACGCGGAGCACTGGGACCACGGGGACCACGGGGCCCAATTGCCGTCCATCGGGACTAATGGTAAAACAAAAGGGGGGGGGGGGGGAATCTTATTTTATTTTTACCCTTTCATCGCCACTGTCGCCTCTTGGCACCACAATGATTTAACACCCATGTCACTGAAAGACATCAAATGAGGGTCTGGCATCCAATCATCATATAGTAAAAAGCCAACTGTCCGTCCGTGTGTGTGTGTGTCTGTGTGTCTGAAACACGAAACGGGCCTTATAACTCCGACGTTTTTCGACCGAATCGCTTCAAATTTGCTGTGAGCCCTAACGGGGCGATGGCAACGGCAACCGAGGCGGCCGTGTTATTTGCGCGGTTTCGCAAATGCGCGAAACGCGCATCCGCCGGCCTCTCGGCGCCCGTATCTCCGGCGTTTCTGGGCCGATTGCCTTCGCATTTGGCAGGTAGATGACCGGGGAAGGTGACTATTGGTGTGCAAAACCGGAAGCGATTCGGTTCAGAAACGCGCGCGCTAGACGCCGCTTCACCTTTTCACGAATAACTCCGCCGTTGCTTAACCGAATCGCCTCAAATTTACTGTCAGGCTTGCTATGGCCCGGGCAAATCTTGGCAGCAAATTGGAAGAGAATCGGGAGAGCGCGTCACTCTCGGAGCAGCGCCAACGGGAAACGGGGCCTTATAACTCCGCCGTTTCTTAACATAATCGCTTCAAATTTGCTGTACTCAGCGTTACCAGTACTTGGCGTTACCGTTACCAGGCGTTACCAGTACGGTGCATTGCCAGTACTAGGCGTTGCGCTAGTGACATTAATAATTCGATGGCTTGGAGTCAAAGCGGACTATCTTTATATAGTCAATTGACATATTATTGAAGTTATTACGAAAACTAATAATTTGTATAAAAAAAAGACTGCTGAAATACAAAAAGCAAAACCCCCTTTTTATATTGCTGCAGTCATTGTTTGATGCAAGTTATTAGTTTTTGTAATACATCCAATAATACGTCCATGGACTATCTAAAGATAGTCCGCTTTGACTCCAAGCCATCGTAAAAATACGTTCTTCATTTTGGGAGGTAAGGATATGTCATATTTTATGCATGTCACAGAGGAATCCACAATATTGCAGACAGAATCTTTTCTCTACCCAGGTTCTGGCTGAGGAATGGCTA
>CM065709.1:7376635-7391635 GCA_017654935.2 Phymorhynchus buccinoides | reverse complement strand
CCTTTACTCACCACACCACATTTTAACCCTTCACTCACCACACCACATTTTAACCCTTCACTCACCACACCACATTTTAACCCTTCACTCACCACACCACATTTTAACCCTTCACTCACCACACCACATTTTAACCCTTCACTCACCACACCACATTTTAACCCTTCACTCACCACACCACATTTTAACCCTTCACTCACCACACCACATTTTAACCCTTCACTCACCACACCACATTTTAACCCTTCACTCACCACACCACATTTTAACCCTTCACTCACCACACCACATTTTAACCCTTTTCTCACCACACCACATTTTAACCCTTCACTCACCACACCACATTTTAACCCTTCACTCACCACACCCCATTTTAACCCTTTACTCACCACACCACATTTTAACCCTTCACTCACCACACCACATTTTAACCCTTCACTCACCACACCACATTTTAACCCTTCACTCACCACACCACATTTTAACCCTTCACTCACCACACCACATTTTAACCCTTCACTCACCACACCACATTTTAACCCTTTTACTCACCACACCCCATTTTAACCCTTTACTCACCACACCCCATTTTAACCCTTTACTCACCACACCACATTTTAACCCTTTACTCACCACACCCCATTTTAACCCTTTTACTCACCACACCACATTTTAACCCTTTACTCACCACACCCCATTTTAACCCTTGACTCACCACACCCCATTTCAACCCTTGACTCACCACACCACATTTTAACCCTTCACTCACCACACCACATTTTAACCCTTCACTCACCACACCACATTTCAACCCTTCACTCACCACACCACATTTTAACCCTTCACTCACCACACCACATTTTAACCCTTTTACTCACCACACCACATTTTAACCCTTTTCTCACCACACCACATTTTAACCCTTTTACTCACCACACCACATTTTAACCCTTGACTCACCACACCACATTTTAACCCTTAACTCACCACACCACATTTTAACCCTTCACTCACCACACCACATTTTAACCCTTTTACTCACCACACCACATTTTAACCCTTTACTCACCACACCACATTTTAACCCTTTGCTCACCACACCACATTTTAACCCTTTTCTCACCACACCACATTTTAACCCTTTCACTCACCACACCACATTTTAACCCTTTGCTCACCACACCACATTTTAACCCTTTACTCACCACACCACATTTTAACCCTTTGCTCACCACACCACATTTTAACCCTTTGCTCACCACACCACATTTTAACCCTTTACTCACCACACCACATTTTAACCCTTTGCTCACCACACCACATTTTAACCCTTTACTCACCACACCACATTTTAACCCTTTGCTCACCACACCACATTTTAACCCTTTTCTCACCACACCACATTTTAACCCTTTTCTCACCACACCACATTTTAACCCTTTTCTCACCACACCACATTTTAACCCTTTTCTCACCACACCACATTTTAACCCTTTTCTCACCACACCACATTTTAACCCTTCACTCACCACACCCCATTTTAACCCTTCACTCACCACACCACATTTTAACCCTTTACTCACCACACCACATTTCAACCCTTCACTCACCACACCACATTTTAACCCTTCACTCACCACACCACATTTTAACCCTTCACTCACCACACCACATTTTAACCCTTTTCTCACCACACCACATTTTAACCCTTCACTCACCACACCACATTTTAACCTGTTGCTCACCACACCACATGTCAACCCTCTACTCACCACAACACTTAACCCTTTGCTCACCACACCACATTTTAACCCTTCTACTCACCACAACCCATTTTAACCCTTGACTCACCACACCACATTTTAACCCTTCTACTCACCACAACCCATTTTAACCCTTCACTCACCACACCACATTTTAACCCTTTCACTCACCACACCACATTTTAACCCTTCACTCACCACACCCCATTTTAACCCTTTTACTCACCACACCACATTTTAACCCTTTACTCACCACACCCCATTTTAACCCTTCACTCACCACACCACATTTTAACCCTTTACTCACCACACCCCATTTTAACACTTTTACTCACCACACCCCATTTTAACCCTTTACTCACCACACCCCATTTTAACCCTTTACTCACCACACCCCATTTTAACCCTTGACTCACCACACCCCATTTTAACCCTTCACTCACCACACCACATTTTAACCCTTTACTCACCACACCACATTTTAACCCTTCACTCACCACACCACATTTTAACCCTTCACTCACCACACCACATTTTAACCCTTCACTCACCACACCACATTTTAACCCTTCACTCACCACACCACATTTTAACCCTTCACTCACCACACCACATTTTAACCCTTTGCTCACCACACCACATTTTAACCCTTCACTCACCACACCACATTTTAACCCTTTGCTCACCACACCACATTTTAACCCTCTACTCACCACACCACATTTTAACCCTTTGCTCACCACACCACATTTTAACCCTTCTACTCACCACAACCCATTTTAACCCTTGACTCACCACACCACATTTTAACCCTTCTACTCACCACACCCCATTTTAACCCTTCACTCACCACACCACATTTTAACCCTTTCACTCACCACACCACATTTTAACCGTTTACTCACCACACCCCATTTTAACCCTTTTCTCACCACACCACATTTTAACCCTTTTCTCACCACACCACATTTTAACCCTTTTCTCACCACACCACATTTTAACCCTTTACTCACCACACCACATTTTAACCCTTCACTCACCACACCCCATTTTAACCCTTCACTCACCACACCCCATTTTAACCCTTCACTCACCACACCCCATTTTAACCCTTGACTCACCACACCACATTTAAACCCTTCACTCACCACACCACATTTTAACCCTTCACTCACCACACCACATTTTAACCCTTCACTCACCACACCACATTTTAACCCTTCACTCACCACACCACATTTTAACCCTTCACTCACCACACCACATTTTAACCCTTCACTCACCACACCACATTTTAACCCTTTTCTCACCACACCACATTTTAACCCTTCACTCACCACACCACATTTTAACCCTTCACTCACCACACCACATTTTAACCCTTTACTCACCACACCACATTTTAACCCTTCACTCACCACACCACATTTTAACCCTTCACTCACCACACCACATTTTAACCCTTCACTCACCACACCACATTTTAACCCTTCACTCACCACACCACATTTTAACCCTTCACTCACCACACCACATTTTAACCCTTCACTCACCACACCCCATTTTAACCCTTCACTCACCACACCACATTTTAACCCTTCACTCACCACACCACATTTTAACCCTTGACTCACCACACCACATTTTAACCCTTCACTCACCACACCACATTTTAACCCTTGACTCACCACACCACATTTTAACCCTTCACTCACCACACCACATTTTAACCCTTCACTCACCACACCACATTTTAACCCTTTGCTCACCACACCACATTTTAACCCTTTGCTCACCACACCACATTTTAACCCTTTACTCACCACACCACATTTTAACCCTTTGCTCACCACACCCCATTTTAACCCTTTACTCACCACACATCATTTTAACCCTTGACTCACCACACCACATTTTAACCCTTCTACTCACCACACCCCATTTTAACCCTTGACTCACCACACCACATTTTAACCCTTTTCTCACCACACCCCATTTTAACCCTTGACTCACCACACCCCATTTTAACCCTTCACTCACCACACCACATTTTAACCCTTCACTCACCACACCCCATTTTAACCCTTCACTCACCACACCCCATTTTAACCCTTCACTCACCACACCACATTTTAACCCTTCACTCACCACACCACATTTTAACCCTTCACTCACCACACCACATTTTAACCCTTCACTCACCACACCACATTTTAACCCTTCACTCACCACACCACATTTTAACCCTTCACTCACCACACCACATTTTAACCCTTTACTCACCACACCCCATTTTAACCCTTCACTCACCACACCCCATTTTAACCCTTCACTCACCACACCACATTTTAACCCTTTACTCACCACACCACATTTTAACCCTTCACTCACCACACCCCATTTTAACCCTTCACTCACCACAACATTTTAACCCTTCACTCACCACACCACATTTTAACCCTTCACTCACCACAACACTTTAACCCTTCACTCACCACACCACATTTTAACCCTTCACTCACCACACCACATTTTAACCCTTTTGCTCACCACACCACATTTTAACCCTTTACTCACCACACCCCATTTTAACCCTTTTCTCACCACACCACATTTTAACCCTTTTCTCACCACACCACATTTTAACCCTTCACTCACCACACCACACTTTAACCCTTCACTCACCACACCACATTTTAACCCTTTACTCACCACACCACATTTTAACCCTTTTCTCACCACACCACATTTTAACCCTTCACTCACCACACCACATTTTAACCCTTTACTCACCACACCACATTTTAACCCTTTGCTCACCACACCACATTTTAACCCTTTGCTCACCACACCACATTTTAACCCTTTGCTCACCACACCACATTTTAACCCTTTGCTCACCACACCACATTTTAACCCTTTGCTCACCACACCCCATTTTAACCCTTTACTCACCACACCACATTTTAACCCTTTACTCACCACACCACATTTTAACCCTTCACTCACCACACCCCATTTTAACCCTTTGCTCACCACACCACATTTTAACCCTTCACTCACCACACCCCATTTTAACCCTTTTACTCACCACACCACATTTTAACCCTTTACTCACCACACCCCATTTTAACCCTTTGCTCACCACACCACATTTTAACCCTTTGCTCACCACACCCCATTTTAACCCTTTGCTCACCACACCCCATTTTAACCCTTTGCTCACCACACCACATTTTAACCCTTTGCTCACCACACCCCATTTTAACCCTTTTTTTTTACTCACCACACCACATTTTAACCCTTTACTCACCACACCACATTTTAACCCTTTACTCACCACACCACATTTTAACCCTTTTACTCACCACACCACATTTTAACCCTTTTCTCACCACACCACATTTTAACCCTTTACTCACCACACCCCATTTTAACCCTTCACTCACCACACCACATTTTAACCCTTCACTCACCACACCCCATTTTAACCCTTCACTCACCACACCACACTTTAACCCTTCACTCACCACACCACATTTTAACCCTTCACTCACCACACCACATTTTAACCCTTTTACTCACCACACCACATTTTAACCCTTTGCTCACCACACCACATTTTAACCCTTCACTCACCACACCACATTTTAACCCTTTACTCACCACACCACATTTTAACCCTTTACTCACCACACCACATTTTAACCCTTTACTCACCACACCACATTTTAACCCTTTACTCACCACACCCCATTTTAACCCTTTGCTCACCACACCACATTTTAACCCTTTGCTCACCACACCACATTTTAACCCTTAACTCACCACACCACATTTTAACCCTTAACTCACCACACCACATTTTAACCCTTTACTCACCACACCACATTTTAACCCTTCACTCACCACACCACATTTTAACCCTTTACTCACCACACCACATTTTAACCCTTCACTCACCACACCCCATTTTAACCCTTTGCTCACCACACCACATTTTAACCCTTCACTCACCACACCACATTTTAACCCTTTGCTCACCACACCACATTTCAACCCTTTACTCACCACACCACATTTTAACCCTTTGCTCACCACACCACATTTTAACCCTTTACTCACCACACCACATTTTAACCCTTTACTCACCACACCACATTTTAACCCTTTGCTCACCACACCACATTTTAACCCTTTTCTCACCACACCACATTTTAACCCTTTCACTCACCACACCACATTTTAACCCTTTGCTCACCACACCACATTTTAACCCTTCACTCACCACACCACATTTTAACCCTTCACTCACCACACCCCATTTTAACCCTTTGCTCACCACACCACATGTCAACCCTCTACTCACCACAACACTTAACCCTTTGCTCACCACACCACATTTTAACCCTTTACTCACCACACCACATTTTAACCCTTTGCTCACCACACCACATTTTAACCCTTAACTCACCACACCACATTTTAACCCTTAACTCACCACACCACATTTTAACCCTTAACTCACCACACCACATTTTAACCCTTAACTCACCACACCACATTTTAACCCTTCACTCACCACACCACATTTTAACCCTTAACTCACCACACCACATTTTAACCCTTTACTCACCACACCACATTTTAACCCTTCACTCACCACACCACATTTTAACCCTTCACTCACCACACCACATTTTAACCCTTTACTCACCACACCACATTTTAACCCTTTACTCACCACACCACATTTTAACCCTTCACTCACCACACCACATTTTAACCCTTCACTCACCACACCACATTTTAACCCTTCACTCACCACACCACATTTTAACCCTTCACTCACCACACCACATTTTAACCCTTCACTCACCACACCACATTTTAACCCTTTACTCACCACACCACATTTTAACCCTTTTCTCACCACACCACATTTTAACCCTTTTCTCACCACACCACATTTTAACCCTTTTCTCACCACACCACATTTTAACCCTTCACTCACCACACCACATTTTAACCCTTCACTCACCACACCACATTTTAACCCTTCACTCACCACACCACATTTTAACCCTTTTCTCACCACACCACATTTTAACCCTTTTCTCACCACACCACATTTTAACCCTTCACTCACCACACCACATTTTAACCCTTCACTCACCACACCACATTTTAACCCTTCACTCACCACACCACACTTTAACCCTTTACTCACCACACCACATTTTAACCCTTTTCTCACCACACCACATTTTAACCCTTTACTCACCACACCACACTTTAACCCTTTACTCACCACACCACATTTTAACCCTTCACTCACCACACCACATTTTAACCCTTGACTCACCACACCCCATTTTAACCCTTCACTCACCACACCACATTTTAACCCTTCACTCACCACACCACATTTTAACCCTTCACTCACCACACCACATTTTAACCCTTCACTCACCACACCCCATTTTAACCCTTCACTCACCACACCCCATTTTAACCCTTCACTCACCACACCCCATTTTAACCCTTCACTCACCACACCCCATTTCAACCCTTGACTCACCACACCCCATTTCAACCCTTCACTCACCACACCCCATTTCAACCCTTGACTCACCACACCACATTTTAACCCTTCACTCACCACACCCCATTTCAACCCTTCACTCACCACACCCCATTTCAACCCTTCACTCACCACACCCCATTTCAACCCTTCACTCACCACACCACATTTTAACCCTTCACTCACCACACCACATTTTAACCCTTCACTCACCACACCACATTTAAACCCTTCACTCACCACACCACATTTCAACCCTTCACTCACCACACCACATTTTAACCCTTGACTCACCACACCACATTTCAACCCTTGACTCACCACACCCCATTTCAACCCTTGACTCACCACACCCCATTTCAACCCTTCACTCACCACACCCCATTTCAACCCTTCACTCACCACACGCCATTTCAACCCTTCACTCACCACACCACATTTCAACCCTTGACTCACCACACCCCATTTCAACCCTTCACTCACCACACCACATTTCAACCCTTCACTCACCACACCCCATTTCAACCCTTCACTCACCACACCCCATTTTAACCCTTGACTCACCACACCACATTTTAACCCTTCACTCACCACACCACATTTTAACCCTTTACTCACCACACCCCATTTTAACCCTTCACTCACCACACCCCATTTTAACCCTTCACTCACCACACCCCATTTCAACCCTTCACTCACCGCAGCAGTCCCTCAAGCTCTGGCACGGGGTGGTGTCGGAGGCAGAGCCGGAGCATCGCTGGCCGCAGAAGTTGGGCGAGGGGTTGTCGCACCTGCGCATGCGCGTCTTCATCCCCGACCCACAGGTGGCGCTGCAGTGGCTCCAAGGCTGCCAGAGGCCCCAGTTACCGTCCACTGCGACGATCGAGAGTCAAGTCAATAGGTGGCCCCCTGAGGTCACTGGACTGTAACTTGACCAATGTTTATTGCGGCTGTACATCATTATCAGAAACACATTGTCCACCTTCATTAAAGGGGGACATGTGTGCTATTACGAAGTGCATGTCATATGCCTATTACGTTTTAGTAAGTACGTTTAAATCTGTTGCTATCTTATGAATGTGTTGTCGGTTGTGTGTATTTTCTTATCAAGTGTATGCTATTCGTTATTTTCTGATTTTAAGATTTATTATGGCTGCACAGCGGGGGAATATTAGATAAATCATTTTGTACATACATTTTCTTTATGACATTGCTGGGCATCGCTGAAACATGAAATACATTTCTCGATTAATTGTATTTTTCCGTGTTTGCCTTTCTTACCATACATAAAGCTGTATTTTAGGAACATTTTCACCAAATTATCTTGTTGGAATACTAACCCTAACCCTAACCCGAGCCCTAACCCTAACCCTAACCCTACCCCCCACCCTATAAGACGGAAAAACGCAACGAACCACAACTGTGACAAATCGCGGTGTACTGCAGTACATAGTGGGGTTAGGGTTAGGGCTAGGGTTAGGGATAGGGTTAGTATTCCAAGAAGGT
This sequence comes from Phymorhynchus buccinoides, assembly GCA_017654935.2. Taxonomy (NCBI): domain Eukaryota; kingdom Metazoa; phylum Mollusca; class Gastropoda; order Neogastropoda; family Raphitomidae; genus Phymorhynchus; species Phymorhynchus buccinoides. The sequence continues at coordinate 7,382,782 of CM065709.1, read as the reverse complement.
TATTAGCTGAAAATGTTCCTAAAATACAGCTTTATGTATGGTAAGAAAGGCAAACCCGGAAAAATACAATTAACCGAGAAATGCAGGGGGGGGGGGGGGGGGGAGTTGGCACATCTTTACCTTTACCGGAATCGAGTAAGTTTGTTTAGTCATGCAATATATTGGGCGACTTGATAGCGAAGAGCAGCTGACAAACACTGACGAATTGGCGAACACAACAAACAACTTTTACACTGACTTGTATTGATTTTTATCCCTATGTGTTTTAACTACCCAAACCCATATTTCAAAACAATCATTCCCTTACCATGACCCCATTCCCCATTTTCTTTTCACCCCCCCCCCCCCCCCCCCCTATCGAATGCTAACAAATGTCCCATATGTGCCTGTTTGCAGGTCGGAGGACGTTAAAACAACCTGGTGCATGCGTGTGTGTGTGTGTGTGTGTGTGTGTGTGTGTGTGTGTGTGTGTGCGTGCGTGCGTGCGTGCGTGCGTGTGCGTGCGTGCGTGCGTGTGCGTGTGCGCGTGTGCGTGTGCGCGTGCGTGCGTGTGCGTGCGCATGCGTGTTTGTATTCGGAGTATATGTGTATGTCCGCATCTGTTGGTGTGTTGGTGTGGGCGTGTATGTTCGCATTCTTATGGTTTTCTTAGTCGGCTCGTCTTAATCTGTTGTTATCTTAGGAATGTCTTGTCTATTGTGGGTATGTGAATCATGTTACATGTATATCGTTTATGTATGATCCTATTAAAAATGCTTTATACAGTTATTATGTTTTAACACGCAAGATTTAACTATCGCCGAATGTGTAGTCTATTGTAAGTTTGTAAATCATGTTATCTTACGTTTTCATGTGTGATATTACGAAGTGTATGTCATATGCCTATTACGTTTTAGTAAGTACGTTTAAATCTGTTGCTATCTTATGAATGTGTTGTCGGTTGTGTGTATTTTCTTATCAAGTGTATGCTATTCGTTATTTTCTGATTTTACTTCATGTCTGATGTTCTATTTGTATTTCAATCTGTAAATCGCACAGAGCATGCTCATAGTGTGGATTGTTAGCGCTGTAGCAAATACAATTTTATTATTGAAACAAGATTTGACGATGAAACGTTTGGGTAAAACGTTTACACCCACACGTTCCGAAACTAAACTTTCTACGCTACAATCTCACCACAGGCAGGGGCGCATTGGATCCCGGTGTAGCACCCATCGCTGTCCACTCCAGTGCCGGAGCAGGATCGGCCGCAGTGGTTGGGGGCGGGGCTGTCGCACTGACGCCGTCGTTCTCTCATACCCGTACCGCACGAGACCGAGCACTGCGTCCACGGGGCCCAGCGACCCCAGTTCCCGCTCACTGCACGTGCCAAATGTTCATTAAAGACCCTGCACGTCACGTGTAAAAACCACGGTTTTCACGTGTTTTCCCTCTTATAGCTAGTAAGGAATCTTAAGAAATATTCCTAGTATAAGAGGGAATGTGACACGTGACGCGCGGGGTCTTTAAAGACACACAACAAAATCAAGGTCAAGGTCAGCACAGGTGGGTTTTTTTTTTTAACAGAACCATTCTGCACCGTAATAGACCACCACACAAAATTTGAAGCGATTCTGTTCAAGCGATTATTCATGAGAATACAGCTAGGAAATGAAACGTATAGCCCAAGGAAGGACATTTCGGGTTTCAAGGTCAAACTTCAAGGTCAAGGTCAGCACAGTCATGAATATCGCCAGGAACCTTCCTTTGTAAGATGTCGACCCCTCTGCCACATTTTGGTATAATCCGTCCAGTAGTTTTTAAGATAATCGATAGACAGACAGACATATGCACAGACAGACCGGTTAATAAAAAAAAGTAAGGTTGTTCTTTTGTGTCGATAGATAGGATTTACTTTAGGTATTAGGTACTTTATAGTCACAGAGGCGTCTCTGTGAAATTCGGGTTGCTCCCACCTGGAGAGCGCGTCGCAGCCAGATGCGCGCCACCCAATTTAAGAACAAAGAATGTAGCATGCGATTTTCGTGTGACTGATGAGGAAGGAAAGGGGTGGGGGTAAATTTTGACCAAATGACAACTTTTTCGTTGCCACTGGGCTTAGTGTGAGCTGAGTGCATGGGCACATGGGACCTCGATTTATCGTCTCATCCGAAAGACTCCACGTTCAGACCGGAAGGCCCCTCCCACCCCTCCCCCCTCCCCCCTCCCCCCCTCCCCCCCCGGGATACCGGGGGTCTTTTGCATAATAGTTCCCCCACCTTCTGGAAGTTCTGTGCTTGTAACTTCCTTTAATCTGTCACTCTCTTTGACTCTGCCTCTTCCCTTTGCTTTCTATCATCTACTATCTTTCTGACTTATTGGCCCCATTCTCCTGACTTTTTTTCAAACAAATCTTATATTTTTTTCTCCATTGAGCTCCTCCGAAATCGGAAAGTTTCGGCTGTACGCAGCGGGGAGACCAGTGAAAACTGAACACCGGACACATACGTACCTTACCCATTATGGCCATATGGCCTGGCAACGCAGAAGAAGAAGAAGAAGAAGACCGTAAGGCCTAGTGCAAAGTGAGAGGAAAAACCCCATGTACCCTGCATATATGCGACAATGATAGTAAGATGAATCTTTAGTGTCGAAAAGTTGAAAGTTTCGCTGCACCGTGCGAGTGATAATAAAGAGCAAAGGGCAATTTATTGTGCCTGCGGTAGTAAAAAAAAAAAATTCAAAAAAAAAAAATCAATTCTAAGACCGATGAGAAAGTGCACGTGACAGCGGTATGGAAGACAGACAGACAGAAAGACTGAAAGAATAGGGGACAGACAGAGACAGATATATTATACACAAAGAAGAAAGTTAAGCAACCCACCACTTTTTTTGCTGTAGATGAGATGAAATCGAGATTTATTTCCAATAATCAATAAAGAATGAAACAACATAGATTGGTAAATGAAAGTTTGACTATCTGACTATAAGAAAACGCATAATTTAATGTATGGTTTTACAAATGCATTCTGATATTCTGAAACAAAAAGGGTTGTCATGTTCAAATTAAAAAAATACCATGTTTAATTATCAATGTAACAATTTCATATGGCTATCTGAAAAGTTAATTATTGTGGGAAAACGTCATGAGGAGTGTCCCAAACTCATTTGGCAAATCAAAGTTCAGTAGCGTGTGATGCGCCCAGCAGGTCACGTGCTCCTCCACATGCTATAGAACTGGCCAAAAGATCACGTGATCATCCACAGGAAAAAGTCATGTGATGCCTTGCCCGACGCTAATAAGGAGGCTGCCTCTTGGCAGCCTCCAATAATGGTAGCCTTGTAATAGCTAAGGGGTGCTTAACCTTTTTCTTTGCGTGTATATAAACATACTTACCGCAGCAGTCTCTCTCCATGCACATATCGGTGTCACGCGCGAGTCCGAAGCACTGCTGTCCGCACTCATTGGGCGAAGGGTTGCCGCACGCGCGCTGCCGCTCACGTGATCCCGAGCCGCACGAGGCACTGCACTGGGACCACATCTGCCACGGACTCCAGTTACCGTTCTGGGGAACTGTACGGGTGGGAGGGGGGGGGGGGGGGGGGGGGGGGGTGAGGGAGAGAGAGAGAGAACACTTTAATGTATGCTTGGCCTTTGGCTTCGATATATATATAATATTATGGGACACTGGGGGGTTGGGGCTTGCTTAGAATTCTGGTGAAGATAAGACAAAGTATGAGAGAGGGGGAGGGGGGGGGGGGTGAGAGAGAGAGAGAGAGAGAGAAACAGAGATAGAAAGAGAGAGACACAGAGAGAGAGAGAGAGAGGGAGAGAGAGAAAGAGAGAGAGAGAGAGAGAGAGAGGAGAGAGAGAGAGAGAGAGAGAGAGAGAGAGAGAAGGGGGAGAGAGAGAGAGAGAGAGAGAGACGATAGAGATGGTTTTAGAGAGATGAGTAGAGCCAGAGGGAGAGATGAGAGAGTGAGAGGAACTACTGAAATGGCTTAATGAGTAGGCCAGTGGCCCATGTATTGTGAGTGGCTACAAACATATATAGTAGTAGTAGTAGTAGTAGTAGTAGTAGTAGTAGTAGTAGTAGCAACAACATTTCAACATAAACATAATTAACAAAACTTGGCATAATTATACTTACTCAAAAACAACAACTTTATATAGAAATTATACATCAAGTATTCGGTTCAACAAGGCCATCTTTACCCATTTAAGTGCTTCTCGCGGATTCTAAATGCTTTTTCGAGATAAATGCTTAAACGCATAATCAGAGATTTATTTTCAGTTGCAAGAAGCATGGTTATTAGTTCGAATAACGAAGACTGCTTACAATATTCACTTGGGACATTTTGTTTTTTTTATCTCAAACAATATTGGTTTAAACAACTTCTTTTCTTCAATGTCAAGTAACAACAAATACAATAAATAGCGTTTGAGCAGCAACAAGCTTAAATCTTATAGTGTGCTCATTAAGATACCCGTTACACATCTAACTTGACGGCTGCATAGAAGAAATGATACATACATATAGAATAAAATAAATATTAAGAAGAAACAGAAAAAAAATGAAGTGAAACAGAATTTGAAGAGAGACAGGGAGATTATAACTCCACAGCATTAAACAATCTACATGCTTACACTTTGGAATACAATATTTAACAATGGAACAAGATATGAACATTAAGAATAATGATGCTAATCTGAAAACCTACCGCTTTCGGAAATACATTTGTGGACAGCGTCAAATAATATAAAGTTTGAATGGATAGGCAGATCTGCTTTACCATTCAGAAGAATTTGAATTTGAATATAATCCAATGGACGATCACGTATAGTATCTGAACGGACCTCATTGAATAAAGGACATGACAATTAATAGTGTTCAGCTGTCTCAGAGCCTGTACCACAAGTGCACATAGGGTCATCAATCAAATGGCGATTTGAAACAATATTCTTCATAACCAGGGCAATGCAATACAAAATTAATTTCAGTCTCAGACTGAGAGGTACAAAAGGGACAGGACAAATCATTATCTGTGACATGTCTGTCAATAAAACGACGCTTGTGTACATTGAGTTGAGAAACACCTAATCTCAGCCTGATCAAACAAACTCTGACTTTAACCCTTTCACCGCCAATGTCACATTTTTGCACCACAATGTCACTAAAAAGCATCAAATCCGGGCCTGTTATCTGAAGACCCTATTTTTTGTAATTTTGGGAGGTAAGGACAGGCCTAATGTTAAACATGTTACAGACGAATTTGAAATACTGCAGAGTTTGTTTCTTTATCCAGGTAAGTTTAATGGTATTTTTGGGATGAAAAATGGCTGGCGTCGAAAGGGTTAAGACGATGAACGATCTTCAAGTAAGGGGATAAAATAAGATCACTTTGCTCCATCTCGATAGACCATTGCATCTTATATTCATAAACCAGCCTATTTCTTTTTTTTAACCCTTTCCTCGCCACTGTCTCCTCTTGGCCCCACAATGATTTAACACCCATGTCACTGAAAGGCATCAAATGAGGGTCTGGTATCCAGTGACCTTATGTTCTTCATTTTGGGAGGTAAGGACAGGCCCTATTTTACATGGATGTCACAAAAGAATCCCAAATATTATTGCAGATGAAATCTTTTCTCTACCCAGGTAAGTTTAATGGAAAGTTTTGGCTGAAAAATGGCTGGCGTTGAAAGGGTTTAAAAGCCATTTTGATGAAACGATTATCATATTATGTTTATATTTTGTTTGATGTTGATCTCTCTCTCTCTCTCTCTCTGTCTCTCTCTCTCTCTCTCTCTCTCTCTCTCTCTCTTCTCTCTCTCTCTCTCTCTCTCTCTCTCTCTCTCTCTCTCTCTCTCTCTCTCTCTCTCTCTCTCTCTCTTAAATGTACGGTAAAAACGATCACTTTGCTCCATCTCCAAATCTTTATCCTTGAAAAATGAAGTTCAAGTTTTCAAGTTTTCTCTCTCTCTCTCTCTCTCTCTCTCTCTCTCTCTCTCTCTCTCTCTCTCTCTCTCTCTCTCTCTCTCTCTCTCTCTCTCTCTCTCTCTCTCTCTCTCTCTCTACAGTCTCTCTCTCTCTCTCTCTCTCTCTCTCTCTCTCTCTCTCTCTCTCTCTCTTTTAAAGTAGTAAGTCCAGAAAATACACACAACCC
>CM065709.1:7371635-7374135 GCA_017654935.2 Phymorhynchus buccinoides | reverse complement strand
CAAATCGTTTGCACGAAATGTTTGCATTACAGGTCTTTTTTTTAAAATACAGTTTAATATATAAAGGAGTTTCGCTCACAACAAAGGAAATAGCTCCTTTTTTCTTACTGCACTACAAAAAAAAAAACGCTTCAACCACAATGAGTGACCTCCACCCACCCCATCCAAAATGGCTACTCTCTCCGGCATCTCCGCCAAGGAGGTTCGCCGTTTTTGACGGTTTAATTTCTAGGACACCAGAGCAAAGTGAGTGTTCCGATCCTTGAAAAGGCTGTCTTTCTGGTGATCTCGACGTGTTTCTTGCAATAAAACTCATCCGTCAGGGTCCGTTCAATTATTATTGAACGATTCATGGAAGACTCACTGCAGCATTCCGGGTTGGAGCAAGGCTGGGTCTCCACCCTCAGTCCCTGGCAGGATGACCCGCTGAGGTCGTGGCACTGACGGCTTCGGGTTCGAGTCCCCGTTGCGCAGGAGGTGGAGCAGCCGCCCCACTCGCACCACTCCCCCCACCCCCCTGAGAAACACAGAGACCACAGCCACACACACGTGTGAGAAACGGAGACAGGCAGCAGTGAGGTTCAGGCTTCACGTTAAGCGTTGTATATATCTATCTTCCCACCGAGGGGATACCTGGGGGGTCTTTTGTATAAATAGTTCCCCCACCTTCTGGAAGTTATGTGCTTGTAACTTCCTCTAATCTGTCACTCTCTTTGACTCTGCCTTTTCCCTTTGCTTACTGTCATCTGCTGTCTTTCTGCCTTACCGGTTCATTCTCCTTGCCCTTTTTTCACGAAACGCTTTCAAAAACATGTCCTCCTCCAGCGGAAGTCGGACTTGCTGGGCCTAACTATTTCTTTAGTTAGGCGCGTAACGGCAGCATGACGCATCTACGCTCATAAATTGACCGGAAACTGTCTGAGCGATCGAAGAAGAAGAAGAAGATATCTCTCTCCCTGGGAACAGAGAACAGAGCCACAAACATGTGAGAGAAATGGAGACAGAGGGCAGTGAGGTTTAAGGCTTCAGGTGGAGATATCTATCTCCCTGGAAACACAGAAGAGAAAGAAAGAAGGAAAGAAAGAAAAGAAAGAAAGGGAGAAAGAAAGAAAGAAAGAAAAGAAAGAAAGAAAGAAAGGGAGAAAGAGAGAAAGAGAAAAAGAAGGAAAGAAAGAAAAGAAGGAAAGAAAGAAAAGAAAAGAAAAGAAAGAGAGAAAGAAAGAAGGAAAGAAAGGAAGGAATGAAAAAAAGAAAGAAAGAAAGAGAGAAAGAAGGAAGGAAAGAAAGAAAGAAGAAAGAAAAAAAGAAGAAAAAGAAAGAAAGAGAGAAAGAAGGAAGGAAAGAAAGGAAGGAATGACAAAAAGAAAGAAAGAAAGAGAGAAAGAAGGAAGGAAAGAAAGAAAGAAGAACAAAAAAAAAGAAAAAAAAGAAAGAGAGAAAAAAGAAAAGGAAGGAAAGAAAGAAAGAAAGGAAAAAGGAAAGAAAGAAAGAGAAAAAAAAGAAGGAAAGGAAGAAAAGACAAAAAGAAAGAAAAAGAAGAAAGAAAAGAAAGAAAGGAGGAAAGGAAGAAAGAAAGAAAGAAAGAAAGAAAGAAAGAAAGAAAGAAAGAAAGAAAGAAAGAAAGAAAGAAAGAAAGGAAGAAAGAAACACAGAAGATCACCCACCCACAGCAGACACCGCACGTGACTTACTAGGACACTTGGTGCAGGAGGATTCGAACAGTCTGTGCATCTGCTTGGCCAGGTCAGTCAACTCCGTCATGGCGTTCATGATGTCTGGATCTCTTCTGTAGCAGCATCGCATCGATCCGTCATCACTGCACGTGTCTGGAATCATGGAAGAAAGGAAGAATAAATGGACGGACGAATGAAGGCAGGAAAGAAGAAGAAAATGAAGGAATAAATTATAATATCACATTTTATTATTAAACCCGTCATGGTTGCTCATGATGTCTGGATCATTCTCTTCTGTAGCAACACCACTGCGCATGTCTAGAATCATGAAAGAAAGGAAGAATCAATGGACGGACGAATGAAGGAAGGAAAGAAGAAAAAAAATGAAGGAATAAATTATAATATCACATTTTATTATTAAACCCGTCATGGTTGCTCATGACGTCTAGATCATTCTCTTCTGTAGCAACACCACTGCGCATGTCTAGAATCATGAAAGAAAGGAAGAATCAATGGACGGACGAATGAAGGAAGGACAGAAGAAAAAATGAAGGAATAAATCATAATAGTAAATTTTTATTAAACCCGTCACGGCTGTTCATGATGTCTGGATCATTCTCTTCTGTAGCAACATCACATCGATCCGCCATCACTGCAAATATCTGAAAGGAAGAAAAAAAGATAGAAAAAAAAGGATGGATAGAGGAAATGAATGAAAGAATAACAGCTTCAAAGTTCCAGTTATCCCGTTCTAGCAGAAACAACTTGATACGATCGCATAAGCCGGCGCCACACATACGTACAATCGTATGGGGATGTGATACGAC
>CM065709.1:7351635-7356635 GCA_017654935.2 Phymorhynchus buccinoides | reverse complement strand
ACTCTCCAATCTCTCATCTCTGAAACAGGGGATCCTTCCTCTCGCTTCTCTCTCCTGCCACCCCTCCCCATCACTCCTCATTCTCCTCTCTCCCGAGTCGTCTGAGGATGAAAGGACCTCGTCGGTCTCTCTCTCTCTCTCTCTCTTCTATCTTCTATCTCTCTCGCCTTCTTCTCTGTACTCTCTCTTTTATCGGCACCACAGGTCCCAACTCCACACCTTGCTGCTTGCTATTCGTTATTGTCATACGCATCTTTTTAGTTGGGGTTATAACCTTATTTTCTGCTTTGCTCGGTTTTTGTGACTCGCTTGTCAACTTTTGGCTATTTCAAAAAGAATCACCACAAGAGGTCTTAGAGGTACTCATGTAGGCTCCATAGTTCTCCATAATTAGACACAATAATTTACGGTACATCCCGTCAGTTCAGGGTGACAAAAAGTGGGGCGGTTTTGCGGTTTTTACGGTGGTATGTCTATCGGGGGTCTCTCTCTCTCTCTCTACTCTCTCTCTCTCTCTCTCTCTCGTCGTCATCTCTCTCCAAGTCTCTCTCTCTACTCTGATCTCTCTCTCTCTGTCTCTTGATCCTCTCCTTGGATCTCTCTCTCCTCTATCTCTCTCTCTCCTCTCTCTGATCTCTCTCTCTGTCTGAATCTCTATCTAGGTCTCTCTCTCTCTCCTCTCCTCTCTCTCTCTCCTCTCTCTCCTCTCTTCCTCCCTCTCTCGATCCTCTCTCTCTGACCCACCTCGATATATCTCTGTACATCTCTGCCTGTCTGGCCGATTGTCGGTAGGTCATGTCTGTTTCTCTCTCGAGCAATCTCATCTCGTCTCTTCTATTCTCTCTCTTCGATCGTCCTGATCTCTCTCTCTCATGGTCTCTCTCTCTCCAACACACACACACACAAAAAAAATGGACTCAAGAAATGGATATACGAGCATTTTGAAAAGTCTGCAATTCTGTGGGGGAGAGAGAGTGAGAGCAGATAGAGGAGAGAGAAGATGAGAGAGAGGAGACGAGAGAGAGAGATGGATGCGAGAGAGAGGAGAGAGAGAGAGAGAGGGGGGGGGCGAGATAGAGAGTGAGAGAGAGTGAGAGATGGGTTGGAGAGAGTGAGAGAGTGACAGATGGTACAAAGAAAGATAGTGAGAGAGAGAGAAGAGAGATGAGCGAGTTAGATGGAGTGAGAGAGAGAGAGAGAGAGAGGACCCCAGCCCCCTCTCGACAAGTCTGGACCTACACGCTCTCCTTTAACTACTTTGATATCATTAAAGATTGGATGGCTAGGGAAAAAGAAGAAAGGAACCATCACAGACACACACAGACCCGAACCAAAAACCCAAACCCACACCAAACACACACACCACGCAACTCTCTCTCTCTCTGCTCTCTCTCTTCTCTCATATCTCTCCTCCCTCTCTCTACAACCACCCCACCACCCCCCACACTCTCTCTCTCTCTCTGTATCATACTTTCTGCTACTTTCTTTCCCAATCTGTTTTCCAGCATACATACAAAAGGAAACAGACTTGAAATAGGGCCTCTCAAAAAAAAAAGACTTTAATCAAAACCTTCGCCCATTCAGACTCTTTAAAAAGCGTGACAGACCTTTTTTCAAAACCACACACAAAAAGAGAGCCCGTCTCCAGATCATAAGGGTGTAACACAGAAACCGCAAAGTCCAAAAAACAAACAACACATGCAACGTACTGGATTGCTGCTGCATGTGGGGCAAACAGTTCTGCTGAAAAGGTGTCTCGGATTTTTTTGGATTTTTCAGTTTTTTTTCTCCTCCCTTTCCTTTTCTTCTCTTTCTTTCTTCTCTTTCTTTGCTGACTTGTTCGGGGACGTTCTTACTCTTTTTCTTCTTTTTCTTCTTCTTCTTCTCTTCCTTCCTTTCTTCTTCTTTCTTTCTTTCTTTTATTCTATATGCATCGTACTGAAGTGCTGAAAAGGGGCGTCTCAGGTTTTTTTGGGTTTTTTAAATTATTATCTTCTTTTTTTTTTCTTTTTTTACTTTTTTCTTTCTTTTCTTTTCTTTCTTCTTTCTTATTCTTCTTTTTCTTTTTTTCTTCTTCTTCTTTCTTCCTTCCTTTCTTCCTTCTTCTTCTTTCTTTTCCTTTTCTCTTTCTTTCTTTTATTTTATCTGTATCGTACTGAATTAGCTGCTTGCACTGGCACATTTCTGCTGAAAAGGCGTCTCTAGGTTTTTTGTGGGTTTTCCCCCACCCCCTTTCTTATTTCTTTCCTTCTTCTTTTCTTTCTTTAATCTTCATTTCTTTTTTCTTCTTTCTTCTTTCTTTTCTTTCTTTCTTTCTTTCTTTCTTATTTTCTTCTTCTTCTTTCTTCTTCTTCTTCTTCTTCTTCTCTTCATTTCTTCTTCTTCTTCTTCTTCTTCATCTTCTTCTTCTTCTTCTTCTTCTTCTTTCTTCTTCTTCATCGTCTTCATCGTCTTCATGCTTCTTCGTCTTCTTTTTCTTATTCATCTTCTTCTTTTTATTCTTGTTGTTTTTTGTTTGTTCTTGTTCTTGTTCTTCTCTTCTTCTTCTTTCTTCTTCTTCTTCTTCTTCTTCTTACTTTCTTCTTCTTCTTCTTCTTCTCTTCTTATTCTCGGTCTATTTCGTTTTTTCTTTTTCTTTTTCTTTTTTTCTTTTGCTTTTTCTTTCCTTCTTGTTTTTTTGTTCTTTTTCTTCTTTTCTTTCTTCTCTTCTTCTTCTTCTTCTCCTCCTCCTCCTTCTCTTCTTCTTCTACTTCTTTTTCTCTTCTTCTTCCTCTTCTTCTTCATCTCTTCTTCGTTACTCTTCTTCTTCTTCTTCTTCTTCTTCTTCTTCTTCTTCTTCTTCTTCTTCTTCTTCTTCTTCTTCTTCTTCTTCTTCTTCTTCTTCTTCTTCAATGAAACTTAAAGTTAAAGTTGCTCGACGGGGAGACTTCCTTTATACGCGTATTTCTTTTAATTATTATTTTTTCTCTTCCAAACCAACCGTCTCTAATAACAGGTTCTAGACAACCATAACTCCTCACCCCACCCCACCCCAACACCCCCCACCCCCATCTACCCTCAATGCCCCCACAAATTTGAAACCTGAAAAGTCTGAAAGGTGCGCTTCCATGTTTTGTTGGTTAACTTTTCTTTCTCCCTCCCTGCCCCCCCCCCCCCTCTCTCTCTCTCTCTCTCTCTCTCTCTCCCGCCCCTCTCGCTCTCTCTCTCTCTCTATCTCTCTCTCTCTCTCTCTCTCTTCTCTCTCTCTCTCTCTCTCTCTCTCTCTCTCTCTCTCCCTCCTCTCGGTCTCTCTGTCTCTGTCTCTGTCTCTGTCTCTGTCTCTCTCTCTCTCTCTCTCTCTCAATCTCTCTCTCTCTCTCTCTCTCTCTCTCTCCCTCTCTCTCTCTCTGTCTCTGTCTCTGTCTCTCTCTCTCTCTCTCTCTCTCATCTCTCTCTCTCTCTCTCTCTCTCTCTCCCTCCCTCTCTCGGTCCTCTCTGTCTCTGTCTCTGTCTCTGTCTCTCTCTCTCTCTATCTGTCTCTCTCTCTTGTCTCTCTCTCTCTCTCTCTCTCTCTCTCTCTCTCTCTCTCTCTCCCCCTCCCTCTCTCTCTCTCTCTGTCTCTCTCTCTCTCTCTCTCTCTCTCTCTCTCTCTCTCTCTCTCTCTCTCTCTCTCTCTCTCTCTTCTCTCTCTCTCTCTCTCTCTCTCTCTCTCTCTCTCTCTCTCTGTGAGATGTGTGTGTGTCATATTTTTTATGTCGTTTCGTCCTTCCATATGAAAGCAAATGAAAAAAAGAAAACAAAGTAGATGAAAAGCGTTTTTGTGTGTGTTGTATTTTCGTTTTTGAGAGGTAGACAGACAGACAGACAGACAGACAGACAGACGGACAGACGGACAGACGGACAGACGGACTCACAAAGACACCCATAGCTGAGCACTTTCCAGCATTACACCAATCCACTGCTTGTAATATGTGACCTAGCACCACGAAAGGGACATTAAGTGTCAAACTGACCATTCTGAGGAAATTATACATTTGAACACTTCAGTCAGTTCTCTTTCTAGTGATACAAGAACCATTATTGTATCTTTTTTTTCCAGAGTTATGAGCATTTAAAGTTAGTAGGGTGAGTGTCGGCCATTTTGAGAAAACACAGTCTAAAGTCTAGCCTAGCTGAAGAAAATGCAGTGACCTACTCGTTTGAACCCTTTCACCGCCAAAGTCGCATTTTAGCACCACAGTGATTTAACACATATGTCCCTAAAAGGCATCAAAATGGGGTCTATTACCCAAAGACCCGTCTTAGTTTTGGGAAGTAAGGATAGACCCTATTTCATATATTATGTTACAGAAGAATCCCCAATACTGCACACAGCTGTTCCATCTCATACAAAATCAAGCTTTTTAGTTAAAAGACTGAATCTAGAAATCTTAGATAAAAACTGAACCAAGCTTTTGTTTTTTTAACATATTTGGGCTGTATGTTCTTCATTGTATTTTTAATATATTTCTTCAATCAAATTTATGGTAAAAACTTATTTTGTTGAGCAGTTTCATACAATAAATTTAGTAGAAAATGTTCTTGACTAATGCACTTAGTATCGCAAAATTGCCCATGAGTAAAAATCAAACAATATCCACTGAATATAAATGATTTTGTCACATACTACAACATATTCATTACTGTTATTTATGAAAAGTAACTTATGGTAAACTAAAGTTGGCTTGAAAAAACTTACGAAAATATAAATAAACTAAATGTTGCTCCCGAAACAGCTGTGTGCAGATGGATTTTGTTCTCTACCCAGGTACATTTAGTGGCGATTGTTGGCTGAAATATGGCTGGCGGCGAAAGGGATAAAACACGTATAAGACCACTTAGAAACAATATTAAAGATTGTCCTATATCAAAATGAAAGCTAAGGTGTTAGAGATCACAAAACAAGACCTACAACTCAAAATTGACCCCCATAAAAAAAAAAGAGATTTTTAACTTTCCAAGCCTGTTGTGAGAAACTAGCC
>CM065709.1:7319135-7321635 GCA_017654935.2 Phymorhynchus buccinoides | reverse complement strand
TTCCAAAATAATGGATCAATTTGTGGATTTGAGTGGCAACTGGGACGTCGTTGCTTCGTTCATGCTTCCACCAGCCCTTCCCAGTCTAACACCCCCCCCCCACCCCCACCCCCTCCCCTCAATTTCTCAAAGGATTTACACTTATCTCAAGAACAGCCCTGCTGGCTTTGACATTTCCTGAAAAAAATGTAATCAGGACTATTTCCTGATAAATCCCAAGTCTGAATTTACAGCCACATCCTCGACACAGTGACACAAATACGCAAATTAAAAAAAGAAAAAGACGATCAATAAAATGCCAAGTGGCTGATAAGAACGATAAGTAGACAGGGGGGTGGTGGGGGGGTGGGGGTGGGTGAGGGGTAGAAAAGGAGGGGGAGGGTGTAAATAAAGGGGTGGAGGTGGGGTGGAGGGAAGGAGGTGAGGGTTTGAGACTCCGGTTATCTAATTTTTGACACACACAATAATCGTGCTGAAGAGAGAGAGGCCTGACACTTGACACTTGACCACTTTATTACGCAAGGATTGAGAGTTTAGGCCAGGCCTATTCTGACAATAATGTCCTTGAGACGGAAAAAGAGAAGAGAGAGAGAGAGAGAGAGAGAGAGAGAGAGAGAGAGAGAGAGAGAGAATGAGAGAGAGAGAGAGAGAGAGAGAGAGAGAGAGAGAGAGAGAGAGAGAGAGAGAGAGGAGAGAGAGAGAGAGAGAGAGAGAGAGAGACAGAGACAGACAGAGAGGGAAATAAAGACTGAAGTTTTCTACAAGAGAAAAATACTGAACAAATGAATATATATATATATATATATATATAGTTTCTTTGATAAAGTTTTCTGTGTCCAATGTCTTTATTTGTGAACCTCAAAAAAAAAAACCAGTTAAAATTTGATATATAAGTTCCTTGTTAAAAAAAAAAACTAACAAAAACAAAACAAAAAAACAACTTTTTTTACATAAATTTGTGCTGATTTACTTTATATACTATATAGTATATTTGTTGTGTTTTTGACACACACAATAAAAAATGTAAAAAAACAATTATGTGAAAATAATTATGAAACAAAATATTCCTTTTAAAAGGACTTTTTTTTTTTTTCTAGATATATGTATATATATTATATATATATATATATATATATATATATATATATATATATATATATATATATATATATATATATATATATATATATATATATATATATATATATATATATAGTCCTACCATCAAACAGGAAAAAAAAAAAATAAACAAAATATTCAATGACTGAAAATCAATCAATAAACAATAAATAAATAAACAAATAGATAAATAAATAAATAGATAGATAAATACATATATAAAACAAATAAATAAACCAGTCAATCAATCAATGAGGAATTACGGAAATAACGAAAAAAGCTTTAAAAAAAAATGTAAGGTCCAAAACGGTGATTCAAAAAAAAAAAAGCCCCAATCAAAATATAAGATTTGACAAAAAAACATCGACCCCCGACACACACACACCACCACTACCACCCGAAACAAAATATTCATTTTAAAAAATTAACAAAAATAGTTTTTTTTATGAAAGAAATAAACAGGCACCAAAAAACAAAAAAAGGAAAGCAAGGCAGAAAAGAATGGACAAGAAAAAGAAGGTGCCACTATGCGCGAGTGGTGGGGGTGGGGAGTAGGGGGGCAGGGGTGGGGATGGGTGTGTGTGTGTGGGGGGGGGGGGAGTGGGGGGATGGTTGGGGTGGTGGTGTTGAAGGGAGGTGGGTGTTGGGTGCGTTGTGTTATGATTATATGCAATGCATTCTCTAATATGTATTCATTTTCATAGAGATGTACGGTGAGGATGCGTGGGCCAGTCTGTTAGAAATGTTTGTACGAATGGTGAGTGAAAAGCGCATTGAGTTGCTTTGCAAGATTATGCGCTGTATAAGCATTATTTATTATTATTTTTATTATTTTATTATATAATATTTGGCAGCGATTTAATGCTCTCCAAAAAAAGAGATGATTTTGACCCAAAAAACAGATGCTTGTGGCAAAAGAAAAGACCATCTAACCCTAACCCTATCCCTAACCCTAACCCTAACCCTATCCCTAACCACGGAAAGAACCAAGAAATAGAGCAGGAGGGTGTAAATCTACATATTTGCCGAGAAATCGATGTACAAAGCCATGCACTTATACTATTTTTGTGCTGGAACCATTCCTTTTGTTTGAGTTGATAAATTTTATGTCATAATATTTTAATCATATATCAGTTGTTACTTAGTCAGATCCTTTAAATAATTGATGACTCCCGTTAAACTGTCATTAAAAAAACATTATTCATTCATATTTCATCCCTGATATCCCATATCTAGCACTGATACCAAACAGACAAAATGGTGAATTAACTTGTTATAATTTTTGTTTTTAACTTGTTATAATTTTTGTTTTTAATATCTAGCAAGAACAGAATCAGAAAAGAACTAAGCTAAACGTGTTCTTAAAAAATAATACAAAAAT
>CM065709.1:7301635-7304135 GCA_017654935.2 Phymorhynchus buccinoides | reverse complement strand
GGTGAATTTTCCTTGGGGCGAATTTTCATCGGGGGCAATTTGTCTAGGGGTGAATTGTCCGGGGGTGAATTGTCCGCGGTGCGAATTGTCCTGCTCCCAGCTGGGCTCCAGTGACAGTCTGTGTGTACAAATACTACTAGATGTATAAAGAGGGCGAATTTTTTTCAAAGGGCGAATTGCCCGTTTGGCGAATGGTGCGGGGGCGAATAGTCGATACGATACGATTCGATCACGTGATCTCGAAGCGCGAATCACATTTTGTTCTTGGAGACCACGTGATCGAATCGTATCGTACAGTCGTACGATTTTAGTGGACGTGTGGCTGGTCCTTAAAAGGGGTTAGCGCGTGCGCGTGTGTGTATGGGGTGGGGGTGGGGAGTAGGGGGTGCGGGGGGTGGGGATGGGTGGGGTGGGGGGTGCGGGGGGGGTGATGTTTGGGGGGATAGGTTTGAAGGGAGGTGGGTGTTAGTGTGTTGTGGTCTGATTATATGCAATGCATTCTCTAATGTATTCATTTTCATAGGTATGTATGTATGTATGTATGTATGTATGTATGTATGTATGTATGTATGTATGTATGTATGTATGTATGCATGTATGTATGTATGTATGTATGTATGTATGTATGTATGTATGTATGGTGAGGATACGTGAACCAGTTTGTTAGAAATGTTTTGTACGAATGGTGAGTGGAAAAAAGCGCAATGAGTTGCTTAGCAAGATTATGCGCTATATATTAAGCATTATTAATTATTATCATTATAAGTTTGTCCATCTCCGTCTGACTGTCTGTCTGTTCCGGCTGTTTTGCATGGTCCCTTAGGTTAAGTATGACCGTGATAACCTTGACCTTGACTTTATTGTTTTTAAAAAAATAGTTGAAACCCCTCGTGGGGATACCGGGGGGTCTTTTGTATAAATAGTTCCCCCACCTTCTGGAAGTTCTGTGCTTGTAACTTCTAATCTGTCACTCTCTTTGACTCTGCCTTTTCCCTTTGCTTGCTGTCATCTACCATCTTTCTGCCTTAACCGGTCCATCCATTCTCCAGCCTTTTTTTCAAGAAACACTTTAAAAAAAAGATTTCTTTCTCCAGCCGAAGTCGGATTTGCTGGGTCTAACTATTTCTTGGTTAGGCGCATAACGGCAGCATGACGCATCTGCGCTTATAATTGACAGGAAACTGTCTGAGCGATCGAAGAAGAAGAAGAAGAAGAAGAAAATAGTTGAAAGGTCAGCAGAGAAAGGCATTTACTCACCAAACTGCGGGAACTAAACGTGAAAAAAGACATCTAATCGTGGGATTGCGTCGCCCTAACCGGTTTGAGCTAGTTGACACCTTTCCCAAGGTTTGATTTTCGTGGCTTCAATTCTGTCTGTCTGCCTGTCTGTTTGTCTGTCTGGGTTGCGTAGCTCTGTGACCTCAGTCTCCGTGTGTCCCCAATGTCGTCTCTGTGTGTCCCCCCTGTCTCGTGTCTCCCCGGTTTGTGTTTTGTTTTGGTTTGTTTATCCCAATCAATCAATCAATCAATCAATCAATCAATCAATCAACCAATCAATCTTCTTCTTCTTCTTCTTTTTCTTCTTCGTTCGCTCAGACAGATTCCTGTCATATGAGCGTAGATGCATCATGCAGCCGTTATGCGCCTAACTAAAGAAATAGGTAGGCCCAGCATGTCCGACTTAGGCTGAAGAAAACTTTGTAAGAATTTATAGAAAAAAAAGGCTAGGAGAAGGAGAATGGACCAGTGAGATAGAAAGATAGCAGATGACAGTAAGCGAAGGGAAAAGGCAGAGTCAAAGAGAGTGACAGATTAGAGGAAGCTACAAGCACAGAACTTCCAGAAGGTGGGGGAACTATCTGTACGAAAGACCCCCCGGTATCCCCACGGGGGGAATCAATCGATAACTTTAATGATCCCTGAGGAAATGACAAGAATCCTCCTAGCTACCTATCCGAACACCAAGTTCATCCCTAACTTTTAACTATTAAAGACCCCCCACGTACCGTGTCACATTCCATCTTATGCTAGGAAGATTTCTTAAGATTTCCTACCAGCTATAAGAGGGAAAACACGTGAAAACCACGATTTTGACACGTGACGTGGTGGGTCTTTAAACCGGCGCCACACACGCGTAAAATCGTAAGGGGAATGCGATCCGACTGGGTCACGTGAGTCATGACTCCCGTGAAATTACCTCCGTTAAAAATAATAATAATTCTGCTATTTGTTTGCTCACAATACTCCAGTAGATCCAATTACACGAATTTCACGCGAATCATGACTCACATCGTCACAATCGCATCGCATTCAGATCCGAATTGTATGTAGTGTAGCATGCAGCCCTTAACCCATAAGAGAGAGAGAGAGAGAGAGAGAGAGAGAGAGAGAGAGAGAGAGAGAGAGAGAGAGAGAGAGAGAGAGAGAGAGAGAGAGAGAGAGAGAGAGAGAGAGACAGAGACAGAGACAGAGGGAAGATAGGTATAAAATGTCAAAGTAT
>CM065709.1:7296635-7299135 GCA_017654935.2 Phymorhynchus buccinoides | reverse complement strand
CTCTCTCTTGCTCTCTCTCTCTCTCTCTCTCTCTCTCTCTCTCTCTCTCTCTCTCTCTCTCTCTCTCTCTCTCTCTCTCTCTCTCTCTCTCTCTCTCTCTCTCTCTCTCTCTCTCTCTCTCTCTCTCTCTCTCTTCCCCTTTTCCCTCCTTTTCTCCAACAGCTTTCTTATAATCTGTTTGCTGATTAATTTTGTACTAAACTGGTTTTCACTACTGTTCATACAGACCTTCTAAGTGACTTTTGTTATTAGTCCCCGAGCCGAAGGTTCGGGGAGCTATTGTTTTTGTCTGATCCGTCCGTCCGGTGTCCGTCCGTCCGTCCGGCGTGCCTCCGTCCGGCTATTCGTCCGTTTTTCTCAAAAACTATTCAGTCTATCATCATCAAATTTGGTATACTAGTTCGCCAAGATGCAAGTTATAAACTGATGTATTTAGTTTGACATTAAGGTCAAGGTCGCGCCAGTTACGGGGTTCAAACCCCCGAAACACATAATCGCTAATATCTCGCGACGTTTTGCATGTATTTTAATGCAGTTTTTTCCACAACATTTCTTGATGAATGGTCTATAACACAGGTGTCATGAATTGTTCTGTGCGCGCGTGTGCGCATGATCGCGCGCGCTCAAATCACGGGTCCGAACCCCAAGGCTATATATAAAAAAAAACTATTCAGTTACGTGCTGTTTTGATGCATTTGTATGTAGTTACGTGCTGTTTTTATGTATGTGCACAGCCGACACATTCCGATTTCCGAGTAGCTCGGCGATGCTGCGAGGGGACTTTGCTACCGCTCGGTGTTGCACTTGTTTTCTTTTTAACTCCTTCGCATCGCAACGATTTTGAATTATTAAAAAAAACCTCACAAATCACTCCAGCCATACACACAAACAAAACATACATAAACAAAAGGAGAAATGAAAGAAGACGGGGTTTTACTTCAGATTTAGACATAGGGAAGTGGTAGATCAGACTTTTTTTTTTAATATATAGACTTTATATAGAAAAAAACCCTGCCACAGCGATTGGTTACCCCACAACAAACCACTACAAAAGCAAAGTCAGAGGCAAAATTGTGGTCTAAGGGAGCGAAGCGAGTTTAGTTAGTAGTGGTCAAGGTATGGCGTGCACACATATTTACTTCCCTTGAAGCAAATGCATCAAATTGACAGCTATCTATTAATTCCGCACATATTGGCTACAGCAAAGAACACCTTTTGCAAGAGTGAATGCCCTTGGTGGGTGGGGGAAGATGGTTGAGCACTGACCAAACAAGGGTATAACTCTCGCCAATAGCCGTATTTGAGGCCATTAAATGGCTACCTTTCGCAAGAGTGAATGCCCTTGGTGGGTGGGGGAAGATGGTGTTGAGTACTGACCAAACAAGGGCATAACTCTCGCCAATAACCCTATATTTTAGGCCACTAAATGGCTGCCTTTCGCAAGAGTGAATGCCCTTGTCAGCACTGACCAACAAGGGATTCACTCTCACTGTCAAGGGCGTTAATAACCCTAGTTGCAGAGGCCAATATGGCTGGAACGACTTGGATGAGTTAAAATACTAACTCTTTGGCCTTTCTGGTTGTCCGCATTTCTCTTTCTTTCTTCTGTCCGCCTGTCTATTTCTGCGTCTGGTTTGTTTCTGTCTGTCTGTCTGTCTGTCTGTCTGTCTGTCTGTCTGTCTGTTTGTCTGTATATTTCTCAGCGCCTCTCTCAGTATCTTTCCATGTCTTTGCTATATTTCTGCGACTGTTTGTTGCTCCTGTTGACGATTTTTTTTCCTGTGCCTTTAATTTAACCCTTTCACCGCGGAAAGTCACATTTTAGCACCACAGTGATTTAACACCTATGTCACTAAAGCCGGCAACAGACTATGTGACTGCCTCATGTGACTCGATCTGACTGGGCCCGACTGAGTCAGACTGATCGAGCAGGATGGTATGCAGTGAAATTTAGAACCCGCCCACTGATGGAGTCTGATCGAGTCAGATGGCTTGTGACCTCTTCTGTGCGGGAAACAAAATTTCGTCAACGTCACCACCTGATCGAGTCATATGAGGCAGTCGCATAGTCTGTCTCCCGCTTTAAAGGCATCAAATTGGGGTCCATTATTCAAAGACCCTATTGTCTTAGTTTTGGGAAGTAAGCACAGACCTTATTTATTATACGTCACAGAATAACCCCATATACTGGAAATGGATTTTGTTCTCTACCCAGGTAAATGTAATGGAGTTTTGTTTGCTGAAATATGGCTGGCGGTGACAGGGTTAATGTTCGTTTAATGTATTAGTTACATATTGCATGCTTAGAACCAAGGACAGAATGGAAAGACTAGGCCCAGCCTAAATTCGTGACCTTGTAGAATAAAGTATTATTTTGAAGTTTGAAGGTTGAAGTTTGAAATTTCTCACTCTCCCCTCTTTTTCACTATACGCTTATTGAGGAAGGTAGGTTACAGTGTCTTTAGGGTAGATATAAAGCACACAAAAATAGAATAATGAC
>CM065709.1:7274135-7279135 GCA_017654935.2 Phymorhynchus buccinoides | reverse complement strand
AGGATTGAAAAGAAGAGTTCATAAAAAATTTAAAAAACGAACGGAAAAACATGCGCAACAATGAAACAAAAATTCAGAAGAAACCCCCCGAATTTGCGCAATAGTAATTCGATGCCAGTGTATCGTCTAGTGCACGCGCAGTGCGCTGCTTTCAATTTGCATATGCACGTGCTCACGTGTCGTGCCGTCATACGGGGACTACGTATTCACCCTACTTGCATTCGAGTCAGGAAAGTAAAGAAGCATTTCTATGGAACATCACAATCTTCAAAACTTCCACATTATTTTCTATGGTACATCACAATCTTCAAAACTTCCACATTTATATGGAAAACATCACAATCTTCAAGACTTCCACATTTCTATTGAACATCACAATCTTCAAAACTTCCACATTTCTATGGAACATCACAATCTTCAAAACTTCCACATTTATATGGAAAACATCACAATCTTCAAAACTTCCACATTTCTATGGAACATCACAATCTTCAAAACTTCCACATTTATATGGAAAACATCACAATCTTCAAAACTTCCACATTTATATGGAACATCACAATCTTCAAGACTTCCACATTTCTATGGAACATCATAAACTTCAAAACTTCTACCCCTTTGATCTAAGTTAAACAACATCAAATAAGATTTCCAGAGAAAGAGAGAGAGATGGTACTCTCTCTCTCTCTCTCTCTCTCTCTCTCTCTCTCTCTCTCTCTCTCTCTCTCTCTCTCTCTCTCTCTCTCTCTCTCTCTCTCTCTCCTCTCTCTCTCTCTCTCTCTCTCTCCTCCCAACAAGATGATTACCACTAGGGTTTGACCACTTGAGAGTCGCGCCACCTGGCGGTGAAAGGATCCAGCTAGGTCGCTCATTTGCCCTTTGGCCTCTCATAGGCCAATGATGACGTCACAGAGATTAGACATGTGATGAAAGACATTATACTCAACTGCTAAGAAAGTTTCAGGTAAATTAGTGAGGCGGTTCCTTAGGAAGAAGCAGTTTCCATTTCCAATAATAATTCCCTTTATTATAGAACTTGAAGTACAAAATGAGCACACACACACAAAATATTTTTTTAAAGAAAATATTCTCAAACACAATCTTTCGATGAAAGAACGTTTCCATACAATTCGTTCTCCCGTTCGTCTTTTCACGGTCTGTTATTATTATTGTTATTACTATTATAACGAATTGGGCCTGTAACTCAAAACCCGGCAATTATGTGCCTTGTGTCACAGCGGGTTGCGACAACCTTAGTGGAAAAAGAACAGACAGTGTATTGTTGTCATAAATAAATATTCCGGTTCTTTTTTGTTTGTTTCTGTCACAAAAGAGGTCTGTGTGTAGTAGAGGGGTTTTCTCTTTTATTTTCCCCTCTCTCTACCCCCCCCCCCCCCCAACTACACCCCCCCTCCTTCCTCCTCTCCACTTTCCTTAACCACCACCACCCCTACCCTCAACCCCACACACGCGCCTTTTCATGTTCCTTAAAGACCCACCACGTCACGTGTCAAAATCACGGTTTTCACGTGTTTTCCCTCTTATAGCTGGTAAGAAATCTTCCTAGCATAAGAGGGAATGCGACACGTGACGTGTGGGGTCTTTAAAGACCCACCAGATCACGTATCAAAATCACGGGTTTCACGTGCTTTCCCTCTTATAGCTGGTAAAAAATAAAATTGTTTTGAGCAGGTCTCACTCCCTTACAAACGCCCCCAAATTGAAAACGAAACATCATTTTAAAGGGCAGCCTCAATTTCAAGTTGGGGGCATTGGGATGTGGGTCACAGCTACCGAGAAAAACAACAAGGGACTTACTGGACGCACTGACGCACCACGATTAATTCCCTTGTGGGTTTTTGTTCATGGCAGCTGTGACCCACATACAAATGTCCCCAACTTCAAATTGAGGCTGCTCTTTTAAGAAGATGTTTCGTTTCGAATTTCAGGGACATTTGTATGGGAGTCAAATCTGGTCAAAGCAAGACTTTTTCTTACCAGCTATAAGAGAGAAAACACGATAAGCCCGTGATTTTGACACGTGATCTGGTGGGTCTTTTAGCATTAAAGTATGCATTGATTTGGCAAGTGTTTCTTTAAAGATAGTTGTTGGGGTTTTCTTTCGATTTGAAAAAAATCGAATGACATGAAGATTTAAGATTAAAATTAGGCAGCGATTTAATGCTCCAAAACAATAGATGATTTTGACCAAAAAACCAGATGCTTGTGGCAAAAGAAAAGACCATCTAACCCTAACCCTATCCCTAACCCTAACCCTAACCCTAACCCTATGCCAGTATATAATATTTGGCAGCGATTTAATGCTCCAAAAAAAGAGATGATTTTGACAAAAAAACAGATGCTTGTGGCAAAAGAAAAGACCATTATAACCCTAACCCTATTCCTATCCCTAACCCTAACCCTATCCCTAACCACGGAAAGAACCAAGAAATAGAGCAGGAGGGTGTAAGTCTACGTATTTGCCGAGAAAGCGATGTACAAAGCCATGCACTTATACTATTTGTTGCTGGAACCATTCCTATTTTTGGTTCATACATTTTAAGTCTTAAAATTACAGCCCCGTCGACAACAAAGGCCATGTCAGGGCTGTCACCACGTTAAATCTTACCCCAAGAATGACATGAATAATGAACAACAATTAGGTATTAGGTATTAGGTACTTCATAGTCAAAGAGGCGTCTCTGTGAAATTCGGGTTATTCCCACCTGGAGAGCGCGCACATGCACACACACGCACACATGCACACATACACACACGCACACGCACACGCACACACACACGCACACACACACACACATGCACACGCACACGCACACGCACACGCACGCACGCAAACACACACACACACACGCACGCACGCACGCACACACACTCGCACGCACAGTCAAACACACACACACACACACACACACACACACACACACACAAACAAATGCACACACACACACACACACACACACGGGGGGGGGGGGGGGGGGGCGTATGCAGAGAAGGTCAGAATCATCACAGGGTTCACATTAGACGCGTAAGTTCCGTACGGAAAACCCTAAATAAGTGGAAGACAGAAGGATAAAAGTTGATGTGTAAATAGGGCAAATTCGGACACGCCCGCAAATCTTTTCCTTTCTTTGTTTCACTTATTTATGGATTGCGCACGGGTTTCTGCATGGAATATCCGCTTGAATGAAAAATCCGCTTAACGTCCTCCGGTCTGGAACAGACAAATGTGGGACAAATCGGTGGATAATAAAGACAATACCCGGAGGCAGTGCAACACAAGGAAAGTCATATTCCTTATGTGTCTACACGGCCTGAGTAGTCAGGGACACCCAGACCGCGGAATCAAATGACATGGCAAAGCATTCCATCCCAGAGGGGCAGAGTGTCTGAAGTTTGGAGATCCAGAACATCTCACGCTGCAGTTGTTTTTGTTGGGTGTTGCAGTGTAGCTTTGTTTCTATTGGCATGCATCTGATGTTTGCAACCAATAAGGATAATTATTTGGTTGGTATAATTTTGTTTCACACGTTTGATTAAAAACCACGCACGCCACGTGACAAAATGACGGTTTTCACGACGTGTTTTCTCTCTTACAGCTGGTAAGGAATCTTAAAGACCCAGTGAGGCGCCACGATTAAGTCCCTTGTTTTTTTCTGGGTTTCTGTGACCCACATACGCATTTTCCCATATTCAAATTGAGGCTGCTCTTTAAACTGATGTGTCGGTTTCAATCCGGGTCCATTTATATGGGAGTCAGACTTGGTAAAAACAGATTTATTTCCTGTTATAAGAGGGAAAACGCGTGAAACCCGTGATTTTGACACGTGATCTGGTGGATCTTTAAGAAGTCTTCCTAGCATAAGAGGGAATGTGACACGTGACGTGCGGGGTAGTTAATGTTCTTTCAGTTATGTCGTATCTCTGTCATGTTTGTTGCACCTAACCTGAATGTCTATTTTTTGGGGAGATATTAAAGTATACTTGAACTTGAACTTGAAGGGAGGGAGTGTTGAATGTGGGCTGGTGAAGTGTACTGTGACGTGTATGCCCGTGTTTTGTGTTGATGTTTGATGCTTGATGTTGATCGCGCGAAGGTAGAGTCCGGTTTTGAGGCTGTTTTTGTGTTTCTCCTACGTCGAATGCGAGCAGACCGAAAATATATTTTTATTTTATTTAAAAAAAAGCAACAAACGAGTAACGAAGCGAAAACGAAAACGAAATTTTATTGAACCAGGGAACACGAGATAAGCAAAGTTACAAGCTTTTTTCCACCCAGCCCTGGGGGGAAATAAAGTAAATCAAACCAAGAAAGCTAAATAATATAATGTACATGCAGAAATGAGAAGAAAAGGGAGGGAGGAGGGGGGAAGGGGCATAGAGGGGGATAAGGAGAGAGAGAGAGAGAGAGAGAGAGAGAGAGAGAGAGAGAGAGAGAGAGAGAGAGAGAGAGAGAGAGAGAGAGAGAGAGTACGAATACTAATACGAATACGAATGTTTTATTGAGGGTAAAAAGGATAAGCTATGTACCAGCCAAGACAAAGAGAGGAGAGGGGGGGGGGAGGGAGAGAGAGAGAGAGAGAGAGAGAGAGAGAGAGAGGAGAGAGAAGGGAGAGAGAGAGAGAGAGAGAGAGAGAGAGCGAGAGAGAGAGAGAGAGAGAGAGAGAGAGAGAGAGAGAGAGACAGAGTAAATGACAGACAAACAACCATGAAGACATTATGCACATGCAATCAGACCGAAAATATATTAACGAGAATGCCCAACAACAAAACCCCACAACAAACCACAGCGACAAATAAGTAACTAGACCCAGTCCAGGCACCTTACCCCCCCCCCCACCCCACCCCACCCCACCCCAACCTCTTGTGAGCGTTAGCCTCCCCCCCCCCCCCCACTCGTACCCCCCACCCCCACGCCCCCTTACTTAAAGGGGCACCCTGACGGATGAGTTTTTGTAAGAAACACGTCGTCGAGATCACCA
>CM065709.1:7261635-7266635 GCA_017654935.2 Phymorhynchus buccinoides | reverse complement strand
GGGGGCGGGGGGGCGAAGGGAAGGGGGGGGGGGGGGGCGGGGGGGGGGGAGGGGGGGGGGGAGCCGTGGGGGGAAGGGGGAGGGGGGGGGAGGGAGAGGATGGAAAAAAAAGGGAAAAAAGAGGGGAGGGGGGAAGGGGGGAAGGAGGGGGTGGAGCAAAGGGGGAAGGAAGATTGAGGAGATAGGATTATTGATGATGAAAGAAAATGGGATGATGTAAGGATGATGATGGTGATGATCATAATGATCATTTATTAATTTTTTATTTAGTTGAATTATTATTATCATACATACACATGCTAGACGCAGACAGGGCGAGGGGGGAGGGCAGATAAACGCATTCACGGAGCCATCGTTCCCATGTCGCAGTGGGGGCAACTACCGATTCGTAGACAGAGTACTAGAAAATGTCAACGCCTCAGGGTTGTGGGGGGGTTGGGGGGGGGGGGGGAGGGTGGGGGGGGGGGGGGGGGGGGGGGGGGGGGGGGGGGGGGGGGGGGGGGGGGGGGGGGGGGGGGGGGGGGGGGGGGGGGGGCGGGGGGGAAATATGAAGTTGGTATGGTGTTGGGGGGGGGGGGGGGGGGGGGGGGGGTAGGGGGTTGGGGGGGGGGGGTAAGGGAGGGGTTAAGGTTGGGGCGTGGGTGTGGGGTTACCGGTAATTTATATACAAAAAAATAAATTTGAGGCCACCAGAGAAAAAAAAAAAAATAATTTCGCGTTTAAACTTTCAAGACATATTATGCTTTACTATGTGACTAAATTAGTTATATTCAGTCGATACTGTTAGATTTTCTCTCATCGGACGCACACGTTATTTATGTTTCCGATACTAAGAGAATTGTTTACACTACATGAACTAGCGTATATAGTCAATATAGCCCATATAAGTTAATTAGAAAGAGAGTTATCCCTTTTGTTCAATTTCGTTAGAACTCCTCCTATCTCTCTAGACCTCACTATTTTCATTCCTCTGTGACGATAGAGAATACCCAAATACAGTAAAAAAAAAAATAAAAGGCACAAGAGCAAATAACGATACGAGCCTAACGCGTCGTAGGTAGCTGCAAAGTCCCCTCGCGAGCATCGCGCAGTGGCAAAGCTACTCGGAAATCGGAATGTGTCGCTGTGCACATACATAAAAACGCATTAAAACAGCACGTAACTACATAAAAACGCATCAAAACAGCACGTTAACCTGAATAGGTTTTTTTTATATATTAGCCTTGTGGTTCGGACCCGTGATTTGAGCGCGCGCGATCCTGCGCACACGCGCGCACAGAAAATGGCAATAAATTAGAATTCATGACACCTGTGTTATAAGACCATCATCACAAAAAAAAAAAGAAATGTTTTGAAAAAAACTGCATTGAAATACATGCAAAACTTCGCGAGATATTAGCGATTATGTTATGTGTTTCGGGGTTTGAACCCCGTAACTGGCGCGACCTTGACCCTTAATGTAAAACTAAATACATCAGTGGATAGCTTGCATCTTGGCGAACTAGTATACCAAATTTGATGATGATAGATTGAATAGTTTTTGAGAAAAACGGACGAATAGCCGGACGGAGGGTGGCACGCCGGACGGACGGACGGACACCGGACGGACACCGGACGGATACCGGACGGACGGATCAGACAAAAACAATAGCTCCCCGCACCTTCGGCTCGGGCAAACCTTCCGGGCGTCGGTAAAACTTCGGCTCGGGCGAACCTTCGGCTCGGGACTAAAATCCCCCCCCCCCCCCCCCCCCCCCCCCCCTGAAAAACTCCTTTTCCTAACGTTGCCATCTCTTACCCTTTTTTCATTATCTGGAGACTAGTCGGGTTCTTCCTTTCCTCCCTGACTGACAAACAGACACGTACGCACTATTCCATGCAGCGCCAGACCAGTGAATCCACGCATTCAGTTTACAGACTGTAAATCTACGATGTACCCCCCCAAAAATATATATGTGGCCTACCAGAAAGAGAAATATATATTTTCGCGTTTAAACTTCAAAACAAAGAAACTTGTGAAACTTTAGGTCACATATTTTGGCCTGGAAGCAGAGTTCATTTATGTGTCTCGTCATCCTGCTTCATCTTTATATTTTATTTTTCGTGGGAATTCACTTGGTGCAAGACGATTGTCTATACCCTGTGAAATATGGCAGGTCTTGGGAATTTAGAACGTTGCTTTTGTATGGTGATGATACAGGGACGTGAATTATGTCGTGTATTGCACAATTATATCTTCATAGTGTTACCTTTTTTTCTGAAGAAAAAAGGTAGTATCATATCTATTTTGAAGAAGAACATTTTATGGGAACTTTTTTTCTCTTTACTATTTTTACCCCCCCCCCTCCCCCCCCCCCCTCCCCCTCCTCCCTTTCTAAAGATCCCTACCCCATTCATTGTTTTTTATTTTCCACTTTCATTATCAATATTATAATTACTCAGGTTCTCTGTCTCTCTGTTTCTCCCTCACTCTCTCTACTTCTCTCTATCTGTGTCTATCTCTGTCTCTGTCTGTCTCTGTCTGTCGCTCTCTCTCCTCTCTCTCTCTCTCTCTACTCGTCTCTCTCTCCTTCTCTCCGCTCTCTCCTCCTCTCTCTCTCTCTCTTATCTTTTCTGTCTCTCTCTCTCTGTGGTCTCTCTGTGTCTTTCTATGTCTCTCTCTGTCTACTGTGTGTCTCTGTCTTTCTCTTTCTGTTCTCCTCTCTCTATGTCGCTATGTCTGTCTGTTTCTCTCTGTCTCTCTCTCTGTCTCTCTCTCTTTCTCTTTCTTCTCTCTCTCTCTCTCTCTCTCTCTCTCTCTCTCTCTCTCTTCTATCTCTCTCTCTGTCTCTCTCTCTCCATCTCTCTCTCTTCTCTCTTTCTCTCTCTGTATCTTTTGTGTCTGGGCTGTCTCTCTGTATATTCTCTCTCTCTTTCTCTCTCTTGTCTCTCTGTCTCTCCCCCTTCTTTCTCTGTCTGTCTCAGTTGTGTCTCTGTCTCTCTCTCGCTCTGTTTTCTCTCTCTCTCTCTGTCTCTCACTCTCTCTCTTCGCTCTCTCTCTCTCTCTCTCTCCTCTCTCTCTGTCTCTCACTCTCTCTCCTCTCTCTGTCGTCTTTCTCTATCTCTGTCTCTCTCACTCTCTCTCTCTCTCTCTCTCTCTCTCTCTGTCTCTCTCTCTCTCTCTCCTCTCTCTCTCTCTCTCTCTCTCCTCTCTCTCTCTCTCTCTCTCTCTCCTTGAATCTCTCTCTCTCTCTCTACTATCTCACTCTTCCTTCCAACCCGGCCCGTACTCGGGCATGGGGACAGATGAGGTGTTTAAAAAAAATTTTAACGAGCGTACAATAAGTATTGTGCTTATGTTGAAACATACAAGCAATGTTGTTTAACCCCATTCTTAGTTTCAAATATGTTTCCACTTTTGATATGTTAACATGTATGCAGATATTATCAACTTTGTTGTGTTAAATTATTAACAAGAGAGAGAGAGAGAGAGACTGAGAAAAAGAAAGAGAGAGAGAGACAGACAGAGAGAAAGAAAGAAACAGACCGACAGAGTAGAGCGAGAGAGCGAGATCATGAGATAGAGAGAGGGAGATAGAGAGAGAGCTAGAGAAGAGAGAGAGAATGAGGAGAGAGAGAGAGAGAGACTGAGGACAGAGATAGACAAGACATAGAGAAGAGAAGACCGAACGAACGAACGAACGAAAAATTTTTATTGAGGGAAAAAGAGTAAGCACACAATGGCTTTTTTACATCTTGCCCTCAACAAAACGCGCTAAAACTTCAAATATTCAAAACAAAAGTAACAAAGCATGCAAAATAATAATCTATGCGAAGAATTATTCCATGAAGAGAAACACAGATACAACAAAACGCGTCCCATCTACCCTCCCCTCCCCCCCCCTCCCTCCCCCCCGCCCTCCCCCCCTCCCCCTCCCCCTCCCCCTCCCCCCTCCCCCCCTCCCCCCTCCCCGCCCTCCCCCCCCCTCCCCCCCTCCCCCCCCTCCCCCCTCCCCACACACCAAAAAGAGAGATGAGTGAGAGAGAGAGAGAGAGAGAGGAGGAAAGGGAGAGACAGACAGAGAGGGATAGAAGGGGAGAGAGAGAGAGAGAGATAAGAGAGAGGAGAGAGAGACACACATGAAATAAGTAATACAGAACTTGTAATAATTTATACAACACCAAAGTGTAATATCATTACATGTTCACAAGTGGAAACATATTTGAAACTAAGAATTGGGTTAAACAACATTGCTTGTGTGTTTAAACATAAGATACTTATGGTACTCTTTTTTTTAAACAGTAATGTTTGAGTACACATTAAAGGAAGATGAAATAGCATTCAATTAGCAGCCACCTGAATATACAAGACTATATTTAAAAAGGTCAACTCTTGGAAGATGTATTTTTATTTTAAAAACATTACGGTCAAGGTTAATTTCAAATTTATTTTTTTAATGTTGGAGGAGCATTATCAGACATTAATCTAAACATAAAAATTGCTTTGTTGTACACAAGCTTCTATTTTAGAGGTATAATTTCTAAACGCTGATAATCAGTAATTTTAAGGGAAGATGATTTCAGAAGGATAATTTCAATGCACGTCTATACAAACTTCATAATGGTTTTAAATTTTTCTCGCTTGCCAGATCCCAAATTGTATAGGCATAGTTGATGTGTGACTGGATATATGCATTGACAAACAGTTTACGACTCTCTAAATCAAGAAAATGATTTATCCTGGAAAGTTGATAGACTCTTTTTAATACTTGCTTACAAACCATACATATTTGATGGGACCATGAAAGGTTGTGATCAACAATAAATCCTAAAATTTTATGATAGTCAACCTCTTCCATGATTTCACCATTGATATATACAGGGATTGAGAACCAAGGGTAAGATTTTGACGCTTTTGTCTTGTGGTGATAAGTAAGTATTTACATTTCTTAGGGTGTAGTTGCATGTGGTTAACAGGATTCTTTTCTGTCCTTATTTGAGACATGTATTTATGACGGGAT
>CM065709.1:7246635-7251635 GCA_017654935.2 Phymorhynchus buccinoides | reverse complement strand
ACAGACAAACAGACCATACAGACAGCCAGACAGCCAGCC
Organism: Phymorhynchus buccinoides; assembly: GCA_017654935.2. Taxonomy (NCBI): domain Eukaryota; kingdom Metazoa; phylum Mollusca; class Gastropoda; order Neogastropoda; family Raphitomidae; genus Phymorhynchus; species Phymorhynchus buccinoides. The sequence continues at coordinate 7,251,596 of CM065709.1, read as the reverse complement.
AGATCATACAGACAGATAGGCAGATCATACCGACAGACAGACAGACGACAGACAGACAGACAGACACAGAGACAAACCTCTACTTCTCAGTAAAGCGATGAGAAACAAAGAAACGTGGAGCCAAGTAGAAGCACTTGTAGGCCTACACTTAACTGAAGTGCACCTGTCGAATGTATTGTAAAATGACGTATTATATATAATACGCATATTTGCATGTTATTCAAAACTCCTATAGAGCGACGTGGTGGGTTGTTTCACACCCTCGATTCAACAAAGAAAAAGACGTGAAGCACAACAACAACAACAACAAACGAACAAACAAACAAACAAAAATAATCATCATTCATATGATAAAAAGCCAAGTGTCCGTGTGTCTGTCTGTCTGTCTGTGTGTCTGAAACACAAAACGGGCCTTATAACTCCACCGTTTTTTGGACCGAATCGCTTCAAATTTGCTGTGAGCCCTAACGGGGCGATGGCAACGGCAACCGAGGCGGCCGTGTCATTTGCGCGGTTTGGCAAATGCGCGAAACGCGTATCCGCCGGACTCTCGGACTCCCGGACTCTCGGACTCTCTTGGACTGATTGCCTTCACATTTGGCAAGTAGATGACCGGGGACGGTGACTATCTGGTGTGCCAAACACCGAAAGCGAATTTGGTTCAGAAACGCGCGCGCTATACGCCGCTTCACCTTTCCACGAATAACTCCGCCGTTGCTTAATTTGCTGTCAGAATTGCTATGGCCCGGAAAAAGCCTTGCAGCAAATTTGAAGAGAATCGAGAGAGAAGTGTCACTCTCAGAGCAGCGCCAACGGGAAACGGGGCCTTATAACTCCGCCATTTCTTAACCGAATCGCTTCAAATTTGCTGTACTCAGCGTTACCAGTACTTGGCGTTACCGTTACTAGGCGTTACCGTTACTAGGGAGAGCGGTTCAAAACTCTCAGAGCAGCGCCAACGGGAAACGGGGCCTTATAACTCCGCCTTTTCTTAACGGAATCGCTTCAAATTTGCTGTACTCAGTAAGGTGCGGGGGTAGTAGAACGGGATGAGTGAAGAAGATGGAAGGAGGGAGAGAGACAAAAGTAATAATAATATTTCGCGGACCCGGCGAAACCAGTACTCAGCGTTACCAGTACGTGGCGTTACCAGTACGGTGCATTGCCAGTACTAGGCGTTGCGCTAGTATCTGCATAATATCAAATGTGCAAACATGCACGGACAATCGTGTAGTCTGCCTATCATTCCCTCCGTCAGGCTGACACCCGGGTTCGAACTCGGGTTTACTTGACACAAGGCGAACGCGTTACCTCTGTGCCACCCTACACCTTTTGGCTGTAGAACTATGACCAATAAGCAACACTTATGTTGCGTTTATTGTTGCAAGGCGCATCTTGCATTCATTCATTTGTTTATTATTTACATTCATTTATTTATTTCTGTGCTTAACCCTTTCACCACCAGCCACATTTCAGCCCAAAAAATTAATGTCCGTTAAATTTACCTGGGTAGAGAACAAAATCCATCTGCAGGATTTGGGGATTCTTTCTGCGAATTATCTAAAATAAGGTCTACATCTTGCTTCCCAAAACTATGACAATAGGGTCTTTGGATAATAGACCCCGAATTTGATGCCTTTTAGTGACATAAGTGTGAAATCATTGTGGTGCTAAAATGCGACTTTGGCGACAGAAAGGGTTAATGACTTATTATTTTTTACTTGAATTACGGTGTGGGGGACAGGGAAGGGAAGGGAAGTGGGGGGGGGGGGGGGGGGGGGGGGGGGGGGGGGGGGGGGGTGGGGGGAGGGTAGAAACGTTGTTGTGTATTGGGTCGATGGCTTTCACAAATAAATATGTGTCAGAGTGTCAAGTGTCAGTGTCAAGTGTCGTGTCTCTCTGCTCTCTTACGTCCTTCTCTCTGTCGTCTCGTCTCTCATCTCCGTCGCATCATCATGTCTCCCGGTCGTCTCTCCTTTCTCATCTACTCACACAAATTCTCTCGCCAGCTCCGGTTCCTCTCTCTCTCTCTCTCTCCTCCTCTCGTAAATCTGAATCTGTATCAGTTACGTTGAAGGAGCATGTGAAGGCTATTACTCAACGGAAAGGGGAGGGTGCTTTGCGATTTTTAAAAGTACTGTCCTGATGATATGACAGTGAGTTTAAAGGACCTAGATGACGCGGCCCACGATTAAGTCCCTTGTTTTTTTTTTCTGGGTAGCTGTGACCCACATACAAAAGTTTTCTCTGCATATTCAAATTGAGGCTTTCTCTTTAAACTGATGATGTCGGTTTGAATTTGGGTTGGGGCCATTTATTTATGGGTTAGTCAGACTTGGTCAACAAACAAGATTTTATATTTCTTTCCAGTTATAAGAGGGAGAAACACGTGAAACCCGTGATTTTGACACGTGATCTGGTAGAAAGATCTTTAAAGTAACTGTCCTGATGATATGACAGTGAGTTTAAAGTATAGTACTGTCCTGATGGTATGAGACAGTGAGCTTTAAAAAATACTGTCCTGAATGGTATGACAGTGAGTTTAAAAAATACTGTCCTGAATGGTATGAACAGTGAGTTTTAAGTACTCTGTTCCTGATGTTTGTATGACAGTGATGTTAAAGAGTACTGGTCCTGAATGGTAATGAACAGTGAGTTTTAACAGGTACTGTCCTGATGGTATGACAGTGAGTTTAAAAAATACTGTCCTGGATGGTATTATGACAGTGAGTTTAAATGTTACTGTCCTGGATGGTATGACAGTGAGTTTAAATGTTACTGTCCTGATGGTATGACAGTGTGTTTAAAAGTACTGTCCTGATGGTATGACAGTGAGTTTAAAAATACTGTCCTGATGGTATGACAGTGAGTTTAAAGTTACTGTCCTGATGGTATGACAGTGAGTGTAAAGTACTGTCCTGATGGTATGACAATGAGTTTAAAATACTGTCCTGATGGTTTGACAGTGAGTTTAAAATACTGTCCTGATGGTATGACAGCGAGTTTAAAATACTGTCCTGATGGTATGACAGTGAGTTTAAAATACTGTCCCTGATGGTAATGACAAGTGAGTTTAAACGTACTGTCCTGATGGTATGACAGTGAGTTTAAAAGTAACTGTCCTGGAATGGTATGAACAGTGAGTTTAAAGAAAATACTGTCCTGGATGGTATGAGACAGTGATTTTAAATTAAAGAAAAAAACTAATAAGAAGTACTGTCCTGATGGTATGACAGTGAGTTTAAAAGTAATGTCCTGATGGTATGACAGTGAGTTTAAAAGTACTGTCCTGTGATGGTATGACAGTGAGTTTAAAAGTACTGTCCTGATAGATGGGTATGACGGAAGTGAGTTTAAAAACTACTGTCCTGATGGTATGACAGTGAGTTTAAAAATACTGTCTTGATGGTATGACAGTGAGTTTAAAAGTGCTGTCTTGATGGTATGACAGTGAGTTTAAAAGTACTGTCCCGATGGTATGACAGTTGAGTTAAAGTACTGTCCTGATGGTATACCAGTGAGTTTAAAGTACTGTCTTCTACTCTTGTACTGTCTTGATGGTATGACAGTGAGCTTAAAATACTGTCCTGATGGTATGACAGTGAGTTTAAAATACTGTCCTGGTGGTATGACAGTGAGTTTAAAATACTGTTCTGATGGTATGACAGTGAGTTTAAAAAATACTGTCCTGGTGGTATGACAGTGAGTTTAAAGTACTATGTTCCTGGTGGTATGGACAGTGAGTTTACATTTTATTGTCCCCGATGGTAATGACATAATATATATAATATATTATATATATATATATATATATATATATATATATATATAATATATAATATATATATATATATATACTATATTATATATACATGTATATATATATATATATATATAATATTCTCTTATCCTCTTAAAATCTCCTTTAAAAAAAAAAAAAAAAAATATATTCTTAAAACGCATAATATTGTTGATCCAATAAAATGGACTAAGCACTAAACTATCAACAAAGCGCTACTCTACTGTGACACACACACACACAACACACACACACACACTCACACAAAACCCAGCACAACCGCCACACACACACACACGACAGGAACACGACACACACACACACAACAGAACATAAACACACGCACCGCACGGGTGCACAGCACAACGCACAGCACAAGGACGGCTACTCACAACCACGGCAAGAACGCACACAACATACAACACACACACACACACACAAACACACCAGTGTACTTCACCGAGAAAACAAACACACACACACACTATACACACACATGCACGCACGCACACAAAACAACACACACGCGCACACCACGACACACGAACACAACCACGCAAGTCAGCGCACGCACGCACGCACAAAGGCACAAACACAAAGCCAGCCACACGACACAAATACGAAAACAGCAACCACACACACTACAAACACACCACCACACACAACACGGGTGTTTGCGAGGTTTCGACACACATGAAGCTAGAGGAGCTAACCGGCACACGACATACATAACACAACACATACAACACATACAGAACGACACACACACGCGCACGCACTAACGCACACGACAACGCGCGACAGTGACCACACACACACAACTAACACACACCACGAACAACACATACACATACCAACACAACACAGACAACACAAATACACACACAAGCACAACACACCGCACATTATCACCACCAACATACCCCCCTCCCACCCACCCCTGAACAGTATAAGCTTTAAGCTCGTTGTGCTCTTTGATCCTTATTCTGATGCTGCTTTGTTACGTGATTGTTTATGAATACATTTGTTTAAACCAACAATGCGCACACTTGCAGTTTACTATCTGAAGAATGTTAAGAATTTCAAACTTTGTTTTTCAAACACGCGAAGTATGCGACTGAAGACTGAAATGTAGCAAATAGGTGACACTTAAAACGGTGTT
>CM065709.1:7242665-7246135 GCA_017654935.2 Phymorhynchus buccinoides | reverse complement strand
TGTTTGGGTGGGGGTGGGTGGGGTGGGGGGGGGGGTGGGGGTGGTTGTGTGGGGGGGGGGGTGTGTGTGTGGGTTGGTGTGGTGTGGGGGGGGATGAGGGCGAAACGTGGGTGGGGAAGGTGTGTGTGTGTGTGTGTGGGTGGGGGTTGTTGTGTTTGTTGTGGGTGTGTGTGTGTGTGTGGTGTGTTGGTTTGTGTGTGTGTGTGGGTACAGTTAAAACGGAAGACAACTGTTCCGAATCAAACTGTTTGTAATCCCCTATAATCTCCCTTTAGATTTCATTACCTGGTTCAGTTTTCAAGTTGTTGCAGAGAAAACAAGTAAAAGTCCTAATATATAAACCAATACCCCAAATGGATATACCACTGACCTACCCACAGAATAAACTTAGTTGAGAGAGAGAGAGAGAGAGAGAGAAGAGAGAGAGAGAGAGAGAGAGAGAGAGAGAGAGAGAGAGAGATGAGAGGAGAGAGAGAGAGATGGAGAGAGAGAGAGGAGAGAGAGAGAGAGAGAGAGGAGAGAGAGAGAGAGGGAGAGAGAGAGAGAGAGAGAGAGAGAGAGAGAGAGAGAGAGAGAACACGAACACTGAAAGGTGTTTTATTTGCGCTTCGGCCTTGGGCCACAGTGAGAGAGAGAGAGAGAGAGAGAGAGAGAGAGAGAGAGAGAGAGAGAGAGAGGAGATGAGGAGAGAGAGAGAGAGAGAGAGAGAGAGAGAGAAACACTGAACACTGAAAGGTTTTTATTTGCGCTTCGGCCTTGGGCCACAGTGAGAGAGAGAGAGAGAGAGAGAGAGAGAGAGAGAGAGAGAGAGAGAGGAGAGAGGAGAGAGGAGAGAGAGAGAGAACACTGGGGCGTTTTTAATGGGGGGGGGGGGGGAGCAGAGAGAGAGAGAGAGTGAGTGACATGAACACTGGGGGGGGGGGGGGGGGGGGGGGGGGGGGGGGGGGGGGCCACCTTTTTTGAGAGAGAGAGAGAGAGGGGAGACGAAGATCGAGAGAGGAGAGAGGAGAGAGAGAGAGGGGAGAGAGAGTGAACATACAGAGACACATACACACACACACACACACACACGTGACACACACAACACACACACACACACACACACACACACACACACACACACACACACATACACACACACACACACAGAACACACACACACACACACACACACACACACACACAACACACACACACACACACACACACAAGAGCACACTCGACACACTACACACACCCACAATACCAGACCGACCACACCGAAACCGTCACATAACGACACCAAAACTGACACAACTCATATTAAGGACAGTAAGACGAACAGACAGACAGACAAACAGACACAGAAATAATACAGACAGGTAGACAGACACCAGACAGACAGACACACCATACAGACACACACAGGCAGACAGACAGACAACGGATCATACAAACAGACAGATCACAACAGACACACACATAGAGCAACTCATACAGACAGACATACAGACCGAAAAACAGACCATACAGACTGACAAACAGGACAGGCAGACAGACAGACAAACAGAAAGAAAACCGACATACAGACACAGCCAGACACAGGCAGACAGACACAGAATCATACAGGCAGACAGACAGATGCCAAACCATACAGAAAGGGACAGACAGACCAGAAGATACAGAACACACAGACAGAATACAGACCATTACACAGACAGACAGACCAGACAGACAGACAGACACAGAGACAAACCTCTACTTCTCAGTAAAGCGAGAGAAACAAAGAAACGTGGAGCCAAGTAGAAGCACTTGTAGGCCTACACTTAACTGAAGTGCACCTGTCGAATGTATTGTAAAATGACGTATTATATATAATACGCATATTTGCATGTTATTCAAAACTCCTATAGAGCGACGTGGTGGGTTGTTTCACACCCTCGATTCAACAAAGAAAAAGACGTGAAGCACAACAACAACAACAACAAACGAACAAACAAACAAACAAAAATAATCATCATTCATATGATAAAAAGCCAAGTGTCCGTGTGTCTGTCTGTCTGTCTGTGTGTCTGAAACACAAAACGGGCCTTATAACTCCACCGTTTTTTGACCGAATCGCTTCAAATTTGCTGTGAGCCCTAACGGGGGGCGATGGCAACGGCAACCGAGGCGGCCGTGTCATTTGCGCGGTTTGGCAAATGCGCGAAACGCGTATCCGCCGGACTCTCGGCGCCCGTATCTCCGGCATTTCTGGACTGATTGCCTTCACATTTGGCAGGTAGATGACCGGTGACGGTGACTATCGGTGTGCCAAACCGAAAGCGAATTGGTTCAGAAATGCGCGCGCTATACGCCGCTTCACCTTTCCACGAATAACTCCGCCGTTGCTTAATTTGCTGTCAGAATTGCTATGGCCCGGAAAAAGACTTGCAGCAAATTTGAAGAGAATCGAGAGAGCGTGTCACTCTCAGAGCAGCGCCAACGGGAAACGGGGCCTTATAACTCCGCCATTTCTTAACCGAATCGCTTCAAATTTGCTGTACTCAGCGTTACCAGTACTTGGCGTTACCGTTACTAGGCGTTACCGTTACTAAGGACAGCGTATCACTCTCAGAGCAGCGCCAACGGGAAACGGGGCCTTATAACTCCGCCTTTTCTTAACCGAATCGCTTCAAATTTGCTGTACTCAGTAAGGTGCGGGGGGTAGTAGAACGGGATGACTGAAGAAGATGGAAGGAGGGAGAGAGACAAAAGTAATAATAATATTTCGCGGACCCGGCGAAACCAGTACTCAGCGTTACCAGTACGTGGCGTTACCAGTACGGTGCATCGCCAGTACTAGGCGTTGCGCTAGTATCTGCATAATATCAAATGTGCAAACATGCACGGACAATCGTGTAGAGCCTATCATTCCCTCCGTCAGGCTGACACCCGGGTTCGAACTGGGGTTTACTTGACACAAGGCGAACGCGTTACCTCTGTGCCACCCTACACCTTTTGGCTGTAGAACTATGACCAATAAGCAACACTTATGTTGCGTTTATTGTTGCAAGGCGCATCTTGCATTCATTCATTTGTTTATTATTTACATTCATTTATTTATTTCTGTGCTTAACCCTTTCACCACCAGCCACATTTCAGCCCAAAAAATTAATGTCCGTTAAATTTACCTGGGTAGAGAACAAAATCCATCTGCAGGATTTGGGGATTCTTTCTGCGACTTATCTAAAATAAGGTCTATCCTTGCTTCCCCAAACTATGACAATAGGGTCTTTGGATAATAGACCCCAATTTGATGCCTTTTAGTGACATAAGTGTGAAATCATTGTGGTGCTAAAATGCGACTTTGGCAGCGAAAGGGTTAATGACTTATTTATTTTTTACTTGAATTACGGGTGGGGACGGGCAGGGAAGGGAAGTGGGGGGGGGGGGTGGGGGGGGGGGGGGTGGGGGGGGGGGGGGGGGTGGGAGGGTAGGAAACGTTGTGT
>CM065709.1:7222665-7225165 GCA_017654935.2 Phymorhynchus buccinoides | reverse complement strand
GTTTCGGGGTTTGAACCCCGTAACTGGCGCGACCTTGACCTTAATGTAAAACTAAATACATCAGTGGATAGCTTGCATCTTGGCAAACTAGTATACCAAATTTGATGATGATAGACAGAATAGTTTTTTGAGAAAAACGGACGAATAGCCGGACGGACGGAGGCACGCCGGACGGACACCGGACGGACGGACCAGACAAAAACAATAGCTCCCCGAGCTAAAAAGCTAAAAGAGCTAAAAAGAAACAAAAGCCCCCCCACCCCCACTCCACTCCCCTCCACCCCACCCCCACACCCCTTCCCTAAAACAACTACCCCCCCAAAAAAAAACCCCTACTTATTCCTCAGAAATTGCCCTTTCGCTAAAAAACAAGTTAGCTTTGTGTTAATGCTGCTTTATTACCTTTTTTTTGTTAAAAGTGGAAGACTCGTTAGTGGTGTAACCACTTATTCTTAATGCTACATCACCAAGGTCGCAAGTATTACGTCACAACGCCCTCCCCTCCCTCCCTCCCTCCCTTAGAAATGATTCTGTAATGGGTTGCACAAGTTTAGAAACTTAGCTGTTGTTGTTGTTGTTGTTGTTGTTGTTTTCGTTCCCCAGCTTAAACGCTCTGGGGGCACACCCAGTGCCATGTGAACATTTCGCATGGCCTTGGGTGGGAAGATTACACGTATGGCTGCTTTTAAACACCCCCCCACCCGCAGGCGCACCCGCCAAGCCACCGCCCCCCTGGGTACCCCCCCCCCCCCCCCCCCCCTCGCCACGTGTGGCGGCCATACTCCGACTTCAGGGCATACCATTTTTTTTTTTTTTAGAGCTGACCTCGCTTCGTTGGGGAAAGAAAAAACCACACACAACAAAACAAAAACCAAATTGTCTGTAACCACATAGATTAGATGAAGACAATATTGCGTTTCCTGGTGTGTCCTCGTATTGCTTAAAGACCCACCAGATCCATGAGAGAATATCGCGGGTTTTCACGTGTTTTCCCTCCTCCAAAGTCGGAGTGTGGCTGCCCACGTGGCGGGGTAATCAAAAAACCGGTCACACACGTAATGTTCTCATCCCTAGCTGGTGCATTTGTACCATAGTGTTCGGGTGCTTCGGCTTTTGGGATGATCCCTGGAGTCTTTTAGCCAGGGTACGACAACAACAAACACGTGTTTTCCCTCTTGCAGCTGGTAAGAAATCTTGTTTTGACCAGGTTTGACTCCCATACAAATGCCCCCAAATTCAAAACGAAACATAAAGTTTAAAGAGCAGCCTCAATTTGAAGTTGGGCACATTTGTATGTGGGTCACAGCTACCCAGAAAAAACACACCAAGGGACTTAATCGTGGTGCGTCAGTGTATCTTTATGATTTCGTACCAGCTATAAGAGGGAAAACACGTGAAGACCATGATTTTGACACGTGACGTGGTGGGTCTTTAAAGACCATCAGATCCATGAGTGAAAATCACGGGTTTCACGTGTCTTCGAGCTTCCTCTTTATAGCTGGTAAGAAATTTTGTTTTGACCAGGTTTGACTCCCATACAAATGCCCCCAAATTCGAAGCGAAACATCATTTTAAAGAGCAGCCTCAATTTGAAGTTGGGCACATTTGTATGTGGGTCACATCTACCCAGAAAAAAAGTAGGGACTTAATCGTGGTGCGTCAGTGAACCGTCATTTTAAAGAGCAACCTCAATTTGATGTTGGGGACATTAATTTGTATGTGGGTCACAGCTACCAGACAAAAAAAAACCAAGGGACTTAACCGTGGTGCGTCAGTGATTTTCTGGGAAACCAAAGTTGACGCGTGCTGATTCATAATCGTCGCATGAGAGAGAGAGAGAGAGAGAGAGGAGAGGAGAAGAGAGAGATGGAGAGAGAGAGAGAGAGAGAGAGAGAGAGAGTGAGAGAGAGAGAGAGAGAGAGAGAGAGAGAGAGAGAGAGAGAGAGAGAGAGAGAGAGAGGGGGGGAGAGATAGAGAGGGGGGAGAGAGAGAGAGAGGGGGAGAGAGGAGAGAGAGAGAGAGAGAGAGGGAGACGTGTAGAGTGTGTGTGTGTGTGTGTGTGTGTGTGTGAGTGATGGGGGAGAGGCGTGGTTGAGGGTGGAGATTTTGAATAATATTGTGGGGAAGGGGAGGGGATGTGTGTGTGTGTGTGGGTGGGTGGGTGTGGGTGGGTTGTGAGTGTGTGTGTGTGTGTGTGAGGGTGGCGTGTGTGTATGTGTGAGTACTTCCAAGTGTTTTATATTGCATTGTAATTTAATTATTGTATTTACTGTATATTTTTGGCATGTCTTATTATTTCTGTTTATTATAGTGTGTGTTTTATGTGCATGCCAGACAAATAATTTATTTGTGTTTTAAAGACAATAAATTTTGATTGATTGATTGATTAATTGATTGATTTTCTTCTCGTAGTAACACTTACGACTCTGAACTCTTCTGCTATTTTTGTCCTTACAGAATCTTCCAGGACCTACCAATGCCCATTGATCGTTCAGGCTGA
>CM065709.1:7214105-7216605 GCA_017654935.2 Phymorhynchus buccinoides | reverse complement strand
TTGCTATATTTAACCCTTTCACCGCCAAATTTGCATTTTATTACCACTGTGATTTAACACCAATGCCACTAAAAGGCATCAAATTGGGGTCTATTATCCACAGACCCTGTTGTCTTAGTTTTGGGAAGTAAGGGTAGACCTTATTTAATATATGTTACAGAAGAATCCCCGATACTGCAGATGGATTTTGTTCTCTACCCAGGTAATTTAATGGACATTTTTGGCTGAAATATGGCTGGCGGTGAAAGGGTTAACACTAATTTTCATCCATTTACATAATTAAACGCATGCATTCAAGAATTGTAGAATTCCGCGTGACCAGGTTGAGCCAGCCACCACCAGTCTGACCCTGACCTCCGACCACCACGCTGTCCTGGCTAAGCTGAACGCCTCTGTTCCTGGCAAGCCTCACACGTACGTGGAGACCAGAGACTTCGCCTCCATCGACCTCGACGCCTTCAGAGCTGACTTGCTGTCCTCTCTCCAGTTGGTGCCTTTCCTGTCTGCGGAGCTGTTCCACGGCCTTCTCCAGGGCGCCCTTGACCGCCACGCCCCTGTGCTTCGACGCAGGATTTCCAGCCGTCCACGCTCGCCCTGGTTTCCAGCAGTCGGTTCACAAGTTCTTGACGCTAAACGTGTTAGGCGTAGGGCCGAGAGGCAGTGGCTAAAAACAAACCTCGAGGTTCACAAGCAAATTTTACGAATGGCTAATAACGCTGTGAATGAAATTGTTCAACAAGCGAAATCAGCCTTTTACAATGCAAAAATAGTAGCATGCACCACAACCAAGCAACTGTTTATGGTCACAGACGCACTCATGGGGAGAATAAAATCATCACCCCTTCCTTCATCTGTCTGTCTCTCTGATCTACCCCACAGATTTTGTGACTTTTTTACAGAAAAAATTAGTAACATTCGTGCAACCCTGGACGCTCAGTCAGAAACTGTGCCCAAAGTTCATTACAACTCTTTCTCTGGCATTCCATTGACTGACTTTGAACCTGTGACAGACGCTGTTGTCAAAGATGTCATCAAGAAGACTGCCATCAAAACATGCGTTCTTGATCCCCTCCCCTCCTCTTTATTGTCTGCATGCATTGATGATTTGTTGCCTTATATTACCTTTGTGGTAAATGAATCACTCACCTCTGGTTGTTTCCCATCTGCACTGAAAACTGCAGTTGTTCGACCTCTTTTGAAGAAACCCTCTCTTGACCCTGAAAACCTGAAAAACTACCGACCTGTCTCCAACTTGTCTTTCCTCTCTAAGATCATTGAAAAGATTGCACTTCTCCAACTCCAAAATCACCTCGACCGCAACAACCTACTCTATTCCTTGCAGTCTGCCTATCGCACTGGACACAGCACAGAAACCGCTCTGTTGAAGATAGTAAACGATCTTCTGTCTGCTCTTGATGGTGGTCAGGTTTCTCTGCTCTCTCTTCTAGACCTGTCTTCTGCCTTTGATACCATCGATCACTCCACCCTCCTCTCTAGACTTCAACATACTTTTGGCATCTCTTCTAATGCACTGACATGGTTTCACTCGTACCTCTCCGGTCGTACTCAAGTTGTCTCTGTCAACGGCTTCTCTTCAAGTTCAGCCGATTTGAAGCATGGAGTTCCCCAGGGATCTGTTCTGGGTCCCATTCTTTTTGTTCTATACACTCAACCTATTTCTGACATTGTGGCCCATCATGACATTTACCATCACTGCTTCTCTGATGACAACCAAATCTACACCTCTGGTGATATCTCTATACTCCCCTCCATCATTGAACGTACACAGCTATGTATTTCTGACATCAAGGCATGGATGACTTACAACAAGCTCCATGATCCAGCTAAACAACGACAAAACTGAACTGATTTTCATTCTATCAAAAAGGCTCATGTCTACAATCTCTGTCCCTACTTCTGTCCAACTTGGAAACTCTCTCATTCAGACCTCTACTACCGTGCGCAATCTAGGCGTTGTACTGGACCAGACACTCTCTTTTCAAAGTCAAATTTCTTCTGTCTGCCGTGCTTGCTATTTGGAGCTTCGGCGCATCAGTTCTGTACGTCATCTTCTGTCTGAAGAAGCCACCAAAACCCTCATTTCTGCCTTTGTTCTTTCAAGACTTGATTACTGTAATTCTCTCCTTGCTGGCTGCCCACAAAATCTCCTGATTAAATTGCAGAAAGTCCAAAATAATGCTCTCTCGCCTCGTCCTGAAATGCCCGAGGACCTCTCATGTTTCTCCTTTGCTTCAATCTCTCCACTGGCTCCCTGTTGAAAAGCGCATAGAGTATAAACTCTCTCTATTATGTTACAAGTCGCTGAATGGTTTGGCCCCATCATATCTCTCTGATCTTCTATCGATTTATACTCCCACTAGACTGCTTCGCTCCTCCTCTGACACTCACGTTCTGCAGATCCCCCGTTTCCGTGCCAGAACTCTTGGCGAACGTTCTTTTTCTTTCCAAGCTCCCTCCTCCTGGAATGGCCTCCCTTCTG
>CM065709.1:7201605-7206605 GCA_017654935.2 Phymorhynchus buccinoides | reverse complement strand
AAGATGACTATAGTAAGAAGAAGAGGATCGTTTATGCGATTTTTGACCGTACATTTCCCAAAACGTTTCCCGAAAGTCTTGAACCTTGCCTGTGAGAAAGGAATTCAATGGAAAGTTCTGGAACGCACGTTTCGATTCGAATCATCGCCATCTTTACAATCACGGCTGAGGATGACCATAGTAAGAAGAAGAAGAAGAGGACGATCATTTCCGCGATTTTCAACCGCACATTTCCCAAAACGTTTCCCGAAAGTCTTGAACCTTGCCTGTGAGAAAGGAATTCAATGGAAAGCTCTAAAACGCACGTTTCGATTCGAATCATCGGCCTCTTTACAATCACTGCTGAGTATGACTATAGTAAGTAGAGGACGAGCGTTTCCGCGATTTTCGACCGCACATTTCCCAAAACGTTTCCCGAAAACGCGAACCGGTAGCGTAATAAACGAACACGTTGGTACAGGCCTTGACCAAAGCCAGAGCGTCTCCAAGCCAGGTGCAGACCAGGTAGAGGTTATGATCCTTCTGCCCGTACTCAACTTCAGGGAAGAACAGACGACCGAAGTTGAACGTCGTGTAAGGCGAGGAACAAAAGATGAACAAAACGGAGCTGGCGATGAGCATGCGAGTTAGGGTGATCTCCCGGGATGGCAGAATGGAGGTCGACTCCGTCCGAAACTGGATGATGCGGTTCAGTTTGACGGTGGTCAGAACGGTGGCGACGACCACCACAGTCATCGAGGTGACTCGCATTCCGACGTTGATCAGAACCGTGTCCATGACTCCGACCAGTCTCTTGTTCGCCGCGAAGAAGTCCGACTCCACGGCGATCTTGGTTCGGAAGTTGAGCATGGGGTCGTAGAGGCATCGGATGCGGTAGCGTAGATTGACCGGGACGGTCAACGCGAAGACGGAGACATATACGAAAAATATGATCGTCGCCATGGTGCGTGTACGGATCAAGGTTTTCAAGGTGAGCGGGTTGAACACGCACAGGCATCGCTCGATGGCTATTATAGCGGAGAGGATGGGCGAAACGAAGTACAGCCCTTTGAAAATGTAGATGTCGTTGTTGATGAGGAAGGTTAAGTACGGGCCTATGCCTTTACTCTTAGACGTGAAGAGATTGTACAGCTCTTCGGCTTGAAGGACGGTCGAGCCGATGAGAAACACTCCGTCCGACAGCGACAGGAAGAAGAGGCAGAGCGTCACGCGATCTTTGATCCCTTGTCGCCAAAACACCGCCATGTTGATGACGTTTGCCGGCCCGCCAATCAGAACCAGGACGATTTGCATGTACTTCCGGATGTCCTGAATGAAGACTCGGATCTCCGTGCTGACCACACCGTTTGGGTAGTTGAAGCGAGAGAAGTCCATCTGACTCAGGAACACCATCGTGCATCCGGCAGGGATTGACCAGTTTGTGAGGAACACGCTGGGCGAGTCTGAATGGTTGTTCGAGGGGGCCACCATGCTGGTTGTCCGACCAATCAGCTGAAGGGAGGCGTTGAGCATGACGGTCGCAGGAAGTGACGTCATGGCGTGTCTGTAAATTAGTCGTGTGTGATTGGATAATTAGAAGTTGATGTATGATCAAGAATTCTGACCTTTATGAAGTTTGATAAAATTCGGACAATAAATTTATTGCTAGTGTCTGCAAAGGCCTATATGAATTGCGATAAATTAGGACAAATGTGTGTCTGGGATGCATGTGCGCGAGTGTTTGAGTGAGTGAAAGAGAGAGAGAACACTGAAACACTTTATTTAACAAGGATAAAGATTTTAGGTGATGCCTATTCTTACAATCTATCCTTACAGTGAGAGAGAGAGAGAGAGAGAGAGAGAGAGAGAGAGAGAGAGAGAGAGAGAGAGAGAGAGAGAGGAGGGAGAGCCACACACAGAGACAGAGACAGAGACAGATAATGGATTTGAAAGAGAGAGTTTTAATACATCAGGGGGAGGGGGGAGAGAGAGGAGAGAGAGAGAGAGACACAGAGAGAGAGAGAGAGAGAGAGACAGAGAAGAGAGATTGAAAGAGAGAGAGAGAGAGACATCAGGATTTTAGGGAGAGAGAGAGAGAGAGACAGAGAGAGAGAGAGACCAGAGAGAGAGAATTGGATTAGAGATAGAGAGGGAGAGAGAGAGAGAGAGAGAGAGAAATAGAGATAGAGAGAGAGAGAGAGAGAGAAATAGAGAGAGAGAGAGAGAGGGAGAGAGAGACAGACAGACAGAGATAGAGAGAGAGAGGGAGAGAGAGACACAGAGAGAGAGAGACAGAGAGAGAGAGAGAGAGGGGGGGGAGAGAGAGAGAGAGGGAGATCTAGAGAGAGACAGAGACAGAGAGACAGGCAGGCAGACAGACAGACAGACACAAAGAAATAGACAGCATTCTGTGATAACTGTATGACGTCTTTGAAAAGAAAAGAGTGTGAAAAAGAATAATCGTTCCTGTTATTTTTCTTCAGTAAAGTGTAAAATGTATTAATGTTAACACCAGTCATAGATTTTCTAAATCATTTGCCAATCAAGATTGGAAGATTCTTTTTTTCTAACTTTAATGTTTGACAAGTGATTTAGAACTTAAGAACTTAATGGAGAAAAAAAAACCCACCTGACGCAGAATTACTCAACAATAGACGATTTTCGGGAGATAAAAAACCTAGGAGAGAGCACTTCGTGAAAATTAGAGTTGTTTGCCTTACTTACTCGGTCAAATACCATAGCAACAATGGCGTGGAAGAGTGAAGCGAAGCGAGTGGACGATTTGAAACATTTTGAATAGAAAGATCTAATATAACTTGCAAAACGTCGATAACTCGCAAAGTAATAAACATTGAGATTGACCCACATAGCTTGAGGGCGAAGACGAACTTCCGAGCATACTCGGAACAGGAGAACGCCAGTCAGGGCCTAATTCCGAGTATTATCAGAACAGCGATTTGTTTAGTCTAAAACTTGGTATTTTTTCCACCCAAACCACATTTGTCGAGTTACTTCTCTTCATCACTGTTCCAGCTTTCGTTTCACATATGTTTGGCACTTCTATCTCCATTTTTAATGTTTAAAATGTCCCCCAAAATTGGCCCTAGACAAGCCTCAGAAAATATTCGAATATGTCTTCATTAGCAGTGATAGTAATAAGGAGATGAATGATTCCGATTTTTAAATGCAAGTAACCACGGTTTCAAAGCGCAGTGTTGAGTTTTGTTGTGCTTCTTATTTGTTATATTTTGTTTCTAGGCAGCCCCGGGCCTGTGATGAAGTTTACCTAAGGCAGTGAAAGGGAAAACACCGGATCGGGTCTTTTCTGCCAGACAAGCTCTGCCTCGCGGTGGCTCGCACAACAGGGAACAAAGAAGGGCGAACCGTCTCTCTGGCCAGCTGTGGGTCAAATGCGGCGCGCGCTGATGAAAATGATGTTTGACGTCCTCTCGGTCATAGACACATATGGGACATTTGTAAATACAAAGATGGTGGGAACAATACTGGCTGCAATGCCCGGAGGCAGTGCAACACCAGTAAAGTCCTGAGTTTTGAACAATATAGATAGGTGTAGCGGTAACCACGCCTCGGTTAAACCTCATCGGCTATGGTACCGCTACAATACATTAGACTATCTTAACACTGCAACTGGCGCGCGCTCAGCGTTTCCCCTCAAGCACGCCATAAAGGAATCTTTACTATGTCAGGGAAAGGTTGACAGAACATTGTTTAGCTGAACCAAATGGCTGACATTCCAAGGGTTAAATTAACTTGCTATCTTTGTACGATACTGAAAGATTCAAGAGAGAAAGAGAGGAGGGGTGTGTGTGTGTGCGTGGTGGTGGGGTGAGGTGAGGGAAAGATTAATCATTGCTTTGTTCTTCTAGAAACGTAACAAAAATGTGAAAAAACATACATTGATGAATATATGTACAAATCACAACTCTTATTATGTCCGAAAATATTCAGATTGAGCTAATGCAACAACTGTGAATTAATAGAGAACTGATCAATCTGATGGTAATATATCGAAGTGAAATAGCATGTTTATATAAAGAAGTAAAAATGCAGAAAAAGGTGAGTGAGGAAATAAAAAGAAGTAAGCATAGCTGAGAGAGAGAGAGAGAGAGAGAGAGAGAGAGAGAGAGAGAGAGAGAGAAGAGAGAGAGAGAGAGAGAGAGAGAGAGAGAGAGAGAGAGAGAGAGAGAGAGAGAGAGAGAGAGAACGAACGAACGAACGAACGAACGAAATGTTATTTATTCAGGGTAATGAGATAAGCTAATTAGTTACAGCTTTGTTTCACTCAGCCCTGAGGCAAACAACAAGAAAGCAATAAACGAACAATATTAAGAAAGGAAAAAAAAGCAAACTAAGAAAAGAAACAAATCATTAAAAAACAACAAGAACATTAATTTATTTACATTTATATACATAACCAGCAAAAGTAAGGGGAGATGGGGAATGGGGATTTTCAAAAAAGGATACAGTAAAATTGTGGCTACTCGAGAAAACAGGTGATTATAGCGAAGAATGATTATGACAACATAATTCATACATTGAAATCGGTAAGCATAGTAACAAGACATAATATTCCTTACCTGAAGACCACAAACCCTTAGAAATTGATTAGTTGCCAACAAAACTTCTGTAACGCTTGGATTTATGTGTTTGTTGTCACTCTGTCAAGCACGAGCTTTTTGTATGCTGTTTTAATGAATGAAGGCTGTTCGTTTCTTTAATATGTAGTGGAATAGAGTTCCACACACACACACAGAGAGAGAGAGAGAGAGGAGAGAGAGAGAGAGAGAGAGAGAGAGAGAGAGAGAGAGAGAGAGAGAGAGAGAGCTGAGAGAGAGAGAGAGAGAGAGCGAGAGAAGAGTGAGAGAGAGAGAGAGAGCGAGAGAGAGAGAGAGAGAGAGAGAGAGAGAGAGAGAGAGAGAGAGAGAGAGAAACAGACACACAGAGAAAGAGAGAGCAGAATAACACATGTGTCCTCGCGCGAGCGCGCTCACATGCACAAA
>CM065709.1:7186605-7196605 GCA_017654935.2 Phymorhynchus buccinoides | reverse complement strand
CTGTGAATAATGTCTTAAGCCGGGTTCACATTAGACGCGTAAGTTCCGTACGGAAAACCCTAAAAAAGTGGAAGAAAGAAGGGTAAAAGTGTACGCATATAGGGAGAATTCGGACACGTGCGCAAATCTGTTCCCTTCTTTGTTTTGCTTATTTATGGATTGCGCACGGGTTTCCGCATGGAATGTCCGCTTATGTGTGTACGCGGCCTTAGTCGCGGAGCCAGCGTGAGAGAGGTCCTCCTCCGAGGGCGCCTCCAGAACCGTCCATCGACAGCTCCGTAGTTCATTCATTTAATACATTCGTCCTTTCAGTACAGCGGCTTGGCAAAGGGTATTGTCAGTGAAATATTGTGGCTGCTCTACTGGAAGAATGTACCCGTAACGAAAGCGCAGCAAAGGAGAGACACGCAGACAGACAGACAGACAGGCAGACAGACAGTGAATCAAACTGACAGCTACACCAACAATACCCCCACTGTTTCCCCGTATCCTCCTGTTCAATAAAGAACTATGTCGTAGAACACATTGAAGTCGATAGACCCTTTCATTCGTGAGCGGGGTGGGATGGGGGTGGGGGTGGAACTTCCTCCTCTTCTTCGTTTTTGTTTGTTTGTTTGTTTCTTGATATTCATTTGTTTACCAGGTTTCTTTCTTTCTTTTCTGTTCTTTCTTCTTTTTCTTTGTGATATTTTCTTCTTTTTTGTTGTTGTTGTTGTTGTTGTTGTTGTTGTTGTTGTTGTTGTTGTTGTTGTTGTTGTTGTTGTTCTTCTTCTTCTTCTTCTTCTTCTTCTTCTTCTTCTTCTTCTTCGTCTTTCTTCTTCTTCTTCTTCTTCTTCTTCTTCTTCTTCTTCTCCTCCTCCTCCTCCTCCTCCTCCTCATTACCTCCTCCTCGCCTCCTCCTTCTTCTTGTTCTTGTTCTTGTTCTTGTTCTTCTTCTTCTTGTTGCTTCTTCTTCTTCTTGTTCTTCTTCTTCTCCTCTCCTCCTCCTCCTTCTTCTCCTCCTTCTTCCTAAATATCCTCCTCCCTCTTTTCCTTCCTCTCCTCCTCCTCCTCCTCCTCCTCCTCAACTCCCTCTCCTCCTCCTCATTCTTCCCTTTCTTCTTCTTCTTCTTCTTCTTCTGCGTTCGATGATGTTGCAACTGTCATCCTCTTGAAACAGTCGTTATTAGGTGTAGAGTGGCACAGAGGTAACACATTCGCCTCGTGCGCAATACACCCGATTTCGAACCTGTGTACAGGGGATTTTTCCTCTCACTTTGCACTTGGCCTTACGGCCTGAACGTGGAGTCTTTCGGGTGAGACGATAAACCGAGGTCCTGTGTGCCCATGCACTTAGCACACGTTAAACCCAGTGGCAACGAAAAAGCTGTCATTAATGTTGGTCAAAATTTACCACCATCAAAATTTCCTTCCTCATCAGTCACACAAAAATCGCATGCAAATAAAAAGAAATGTGTGGCGCGCCTCTGGCTGCGACGTGCTCTCCTGGTGGGAGCAACCCGAATGTCACAGACACATCTGTGACCATAAAGTATAAAGTACCAAAATACTTGTTATTGCGAAGCCCATAGTCCCGGAAGATTTATATTATAAACACTATTTCATTAATAAATATTCTGCCGCTACCCATAGACGAAGCCAGCTCAGGGACTGCATTCACATTGAGATAGTATGAGACTTATCATCATGACATCTTAGAAGTCCTTCTAAAAGCAGTAGGATTCTTCTGCTTCTTCTTCTGTGTTCCCAGGCCATAAGGCCACAATGGGTAAGGTACGCATGTGTCCGTTTTCCAGTTTTCACCGGTCTCCTCGCTGCATTCAGCCGACACATTCCGATTTCGGAGGAGTTCAAAGGAGAAAACCATATCTTTAAAACAATTATTTTTGGGGGGGGGTAAAAAATAAAGGGCAGGAGAATGGGACAAATAGTCCAGAAAGCTAGTAGATGACAGCCAAGCAAGGGGAAAAGGCAGAGTCAAAGATAGAGACAGATTAGAGGAAGTTGCAAGCACAGAACTTGAAAAAGGTTGGGGAATTATTTGTATAGAACCCCCCCCCTCCCCACGGGTGTGTGTGTGTGTGTGTGAGGGAGGGGGTAGGAGTAGGATTGAATAGGACTTTAGAAGGACTTCTAAAATAGCATGATGTACATGCCTGGAGAAGCACAATAGACGATGGTTCTGAAAAAAACACTAGGGGAGATTTGTGCATGCCTGGAGAAGCGCAATAGACGATGTTTCTGAAACAAAACACTAGGGGAGATTTGTACATGCCTGGAGAAGCGCAATAGACGATGTTTCTGAAACAAAACACTAGGGGAGATTTGTACATGCCTGGAGAAGCGCAATAGACGATGTTTCTGAAAAAACCCACTAGGGGAGATTTGTACATGCCTGGAGAAGCGCAATAGACGATTTTCGGAGAAACAAAACACTAGGGGAGAGCACTTCGTGAACATTAAGAGTTGTTTACCTCCATTACTCGGTCAAATACCATAGCAACAATGGCGTCGAAGCTTGAAACCGCAGGATGCGAGTCAGCGACTTGCAAACATTTTTTGGGGGAAACAATATGGGTGGCCAGTGGCCACAAACTGGAAAACAAACTTGCAAAATGTGACGTAAAAATATAAATGACATAAATGTTTAGAATGACGCACGGTGTTCTAAGTGCTGTATATGCCTGCTCAAACACACGAGTCGATGTAGGCTACGAGAGCTGATGGTAGAGTGATTTCCCCTGTTTGAACGATTGAATTAGGCGAGATCACTCCCGCACACCATGAAATTACTCCCTGTAATTATTTCCGAACAATTCCTATTACGTGGTAGCCTCTGAAATAATAATGTGACATTGCATGGGAGAAACAGACGGAATATTGATCGATATAGCTGCGCGATCCGTAGATCCATCGTGTGCGCAAAATCGGTCGATGTTTGCGCAATCGATGGATAACCTTCTGTGGCTTTGAAATGCTTTTTCGCAGACTGTCTGTCTCTGCCTCTGTCTCTCTCTCTGTCTCTGCCTTTCTATACAGAGAGACAATGAGAGAGACAGTCAGGGTAAAGAGACAGTGAGAGAGACGTGGACAGAACCCGTGAGAGAGACTCAAGTGGGGGGGGGGGGGGAGAGAGAGAGAGAGAGAGAGAGAGAGAGAGTGAGAGAGAGAGGCAGAGACAGACAGTCTGAAAGGAAAGCGTTTCAAAGCCACAGAAGAGTATCCATTGATTGCGCAAACATCGACCGATTTTGCGCACACGATGGATCGACAGATCGCGCAGCGATATCGATCGATATTCTGTCTCTATCCCGCGCAGAGCAATGCTCCGTGCATCGGATGCTAAAGGCTTCGACACGCGCTTCCACAAATGAGCTGTTACCACCGGTGTCATACCACA
Source organism: Phymorhynchus buccinoides (assembly GCA_017654935.2). Lineage (NCBI taxonomy): Eukaryota > Metazoa > Mollusca > Gastropoda > Neogastropoda > Raphitomidae > Phymorhynchus > Phymorhynchus buccinoides. The sequence goes on along the minus strand of CM065709.1, from coordinate 7,193,205 downwards.
AGTTGCAGTCAAAATCGCAGAGCTCGCGGCGCACGCTGCAACTTTGATACGACCCCTTGCAATCGTATGCTGAGCCAACCACAGGTAGACTCAGAAATATTGTTCTAAAATGCATGCAGACTACTCATATGTAAACTCAAATGCCAAAGCTGACAGAAAATAGTGTACAGATCAAAACGATGGTCAGTACGAGAGTCCGATGTCGAGTAGGCCTACTTCTAAAAACTCGAACTGACCAAGAATACTAGTGTTACACCCGTGCGTGAGGGGAAATAATCAACATAAACAATCAAAGTGTATGACTATGCAAGCGCATGAGAATGTTCGTGTTTCTCTCTCTCTCCAAATTATCCACACCTCACGACGCAGACGAACAATCAACAACAGTCCACAAAAGCAAGTAGAATTCAATCCTGGTCAACTATTAAAACAAAAGAAAGTTTCACATTCAATTATCATCATCATCAGTTCACTCTCCACACTAAATATAAAATTCCTTCGGGTGTTTCGCCTTTTCTTAATATACCTAGAAAAGGGAAACTATTTCAATAACACAATTTCTTAATTAATCCTCAAATTGTCTCCCATTTGAGTTTTCCAAAACCATCTCCATTTACAAGTACACAAGTAGTAGGTTCCTTCGTAGTTATCCAAAACTAACTCATTTTATCTACTACTCAATCCCACAAACCAAACTGGCAGTAAATAGCGCAGGTGCTCCCAGTGCACTCCTGCCGTTATCTCTTCAACCAGGCCCGCCGGTGCAGAACGAAGTCGCGTCTGCCCGCGTGCATCCCGGTGTTGCCGACTCTGTCACTTTGCTCCAGACCGCCGCACGGAAAGGAAAGTCAGCGTGTCAAAGGAGATGGGGCCCATGCCACTCCACTCTCCTAGCCAGCCACAGAAGCTGAAATGATCGATACCAACCATATACAAGCTATCCAAAATATGTACGTGTTAACAGCCCACGAGACTTACCAACCAAATAGTCTCCTGTTAACAAAGAACAAACCACCATCAAAATGGAACAAACTGATTATTACCAAACAACAACGCACTCAACACAACACCTTGGAACCTGCAAACTATCATTGACTTCTTCCAACATTCACAAAGAGTAATACCTTTGACACACCACCTTGACGTCTATCACAACCAAGTAACGAACTCACCAAACGAAGCCAAAAATTAGAATTCCATACAAGGAATGCAACAACTGTATTCATAGAAATAACAAGAGAGTAAACCCATAGGTACGAACCTGCATCAACAGCAGCTTACAAAAACATAAGTGAGTTGCCCCCGGTCCACATCCCAAAGCTAACAGCTGAGGACCAAAAAAAAACGATGTGTCCAGTTCAAGACAAACATGGCAACTGAACTCGAACTGAACGAAAACCGTCAATACACATCTGCGCGTCACGTGATACGCATACTGCGCTGAGGTTCCAAACCAGAAATATGGCATCACAAAAAACGCCCAAAACACTGCGTAACAACTAGGCCTACATGCCGTGCTTTACACATTGTTTTGATCTACATCGGTTGAAAAAGAAAACATGCTGTGCAAGTACTCATCATTCATGAAGCTGCCCATTTCACAGTTTATTTGAATTTTGGACCCTGTCCCGAGTTTTTGTAATCGGGACACCCAGTTCCTAAATGCAGGAGAAATTACGAATTAATTAAACTCGATCAGTTTGCATGTTTCAGTCCCACGCTTTCTCTCCGCCATTGTGACGCAAAACCCACGTGATACGAAAGGACGCTCTGCCATTGGCTGCAGCCTACAACTTTGTTGCAAGTGGGGGTTCAGAAATAGGATCGTTTTCTATCGCCCTACAACCCACAGCTGCAACCCTACAACCTTGCTATAGGCGGCGTGTAACTGTGGCAACCACAAAGTTGCAAGCTGCAATTAGCGAAAGTTGCAGCGTGTGCCGAAGCCTTTAGCAGCTTGCGATAGCATCTCATTTCCATAGGTCTCTCTCACAGTTAAGGTCTCTCCGCAAATGAGTGCTAGAAATCTCTGTCACTGAAAAGATCATAGCATTGTGCCACTGATTTCAAGTAATTCATTATTATTGTTTTGTCTCTTTCTTTTTTTGTACGATACAAAGATGACAATTTGAACGCGTTTACAGATATCGGCTGATCGTCCAACAACAAAACCTAAAATCGTTATTAAAATAAAAGAACCCACACGACAAAAACACACAACGTTTAATTGCTAAAAATAATGAAATAGTATAAAACACGTCGCGATCACCAGGAAAACACCCTTTACAGAGATCGCAACACTCACTTTGCTCTGGTTTCCTAGAAATCATACCGCAAATCGGAGATTCCTCCTTGACGGAGGTGCTGGGAGTCAAATTATTTCAGTGAAAGAGAAAAGATATTTTTTCTAATGGCCGACAGAGCTTAGACCAAATCGTTTGCACGAAATGTCCACAATGCAAGCCTTTTTATTTTTGATAGTTTACCTAAAGGAGTTTCGCTCAACTCAAAGGAAGTGGTTCCTTTTTTTTTTTACTGCACTACAAAGAAGAAAACTCTTCAACCACAATGAGTGGCCTCCACCCACCCCATCCAAAATGGCTTCTCTCTCCGGCATCTCCACCGAGGAGGAATCGCCGTTTTGACAGTTTTATTTCTAGGAAACCAGAGCAACGTGAGTGTTCTGATCCTTGAAAAGGCTGTCTTTCTGGCGATACGACGTATGTCTTGAAAAAAAACTCATCCGTCAGGGTGTCCCTTTAAGTCGCTGGGTTACTTTCTCACAATAGGCTTGGGAAGTCAAAAATCTATTTTTTTAATATTTGTTTGTGTTATGGGTATGTTCGTGCTCTCTAATATCTTATCTTTTTATCATCTTTATTATGGTATCTAAATACTCCCAAAAGGGCTTTAAAATTAATGAGTTTTTATTCCAAAAAAGGTTCTAAATACTCCAAAATGGGCTTTAAAATTATAGTAGGTTGATGCATTTTCTCCACCTAGGATTTAATTTCGACTGTGATTTCTCAAAAGTGCCGACAACCACCCTACCAACTTTAAATGTTCATAAGTCTGGAACGAAAAAGGGTGCAAGGATGGTTCTTATATGACCCAGCACCACGAAAGGGACATTAAGTGTCAAACTGACCATTCTGAGAAAATGATACATTTCAATACGTCAGACAATTCTCTTTCTAATGATACAAGAACCATTCTGGTATCTGTTTTCATCCCAGAGTTTCGAGCATTTAAAGTTAGTAGGGTGAGCGTCGGCCATTTTGAGAAAACACTGTCTAAAGTCTAGCCCAGCTGAAGAAAATGCATTGACTTACTCGTTTTAAAACACTTATTAGACCATTTAGAGACCATAAATTAAAAATTATCCTCTATAAATATGACAGATAAAATCTTAGATAACACAAAAATGCCCATAACTCAAAATGTATTTTTTTTAAATGAGATTTTTGACTTTGCAAGCTTGTTGTGAAAACTAGCCCAGCGACTTAATGTCCCATTCGTGGTGTTGGGTCACATATCATTAGAAAGCGACTTGTCTGAAGATTTTAGCTGGACCCTTTTCTCAGAATGGTCATGTTGATACTTAATGTCCCTTTTTGTGGTGACTAACCTAATAATTATACTATATTGTTTCTACAACCTATTCTTCTACAGCTGTGGTAGAAAACTTCGAAGACATTTCAAGTCCTCCATAGCTGTAGTTGAGTAATAGACGATTTTCGGAGAGCAACAATGCAACATTGGTGTCGAAAAATAGGGGAGAGCACTTCGTGAAAATTAGAGTTGCTTACCTCCATTACTCGGTCAATTACCATAGCAACAATGGCGTCGAAGCTTGAAACCGCAGAGAGAGAGAGAGAGAGAGAGAGAGAGAGAGAGAGAGAGGTCAGGCAGACAGAGCGTAAGGTAACAAAGAGAACATAATCATAATTTTCATTTCCCAAATATCCACGACAATATGCTTTAATATCGTCATCTCTTTGTTGTTCTGTCTCCTAGGAGACGGTCGGTGGAGCGACTGGTGCCCCTGGAGCGCGTGCGCGGGTGCTGATGACGTCATAACGGATACCCGACGACGAAGTACCCGTACCCGAACCCGAAGCAGAAAGTGCGACAACCCGAGCCCGAAAGGCCGCGGTAGAAACTGTCCCGGGCCCAATGCCGAGATAGAGGAGTGTGCGGCTTCTGACTGCTGCGGTAATACGTCTGTCTGGGTGGCGCGCCTCTGGCTGCGACGCGCTCTCCAGGCCTAGGGTTCATGAAACGTTTGAGTTTACCCATGGGTAGATTTCCTAATCTGGCTCATACTGAGCTAGGCAGAGGGTGTCGTTAATAAACTTTTGGTGGAGGGGAGTTAGTTTGAGAGTTCTCTACATTAATTTTTGTATGCTTTTTAGCACTTGGTAGTTGGTACTTTACAGTCACAGAGTCGTCTCTGCGAAATTCGGGTTGCTCCCACCCGGAGAATGCGTCGCAGTCAGAGACACGCCATCTCCCCCCCCCCCCCCCCTTTTTTGCACTATAGTGGAAAAAGACGCACATAAGACCTACTTCTCTGAGACATTGCCCTTCTTTGTAAGTTTCTTTATACTGAAAAACTAAAATTACCTCCCTTATAAGACCCCTTCCTTATAAGACCTCATTTTGGGTGATTTTTGAGGGTCTTATAAGGGAGGTCCCACTGTATCTCACGTTCCTGGATATGTACAATATACACATCCCTCCCATATGTATATAAACTATCTGAGGGATTGCCTTTCCTGGTGTTGCACTGCCTGATTTTTGAAGGTCGGGTCCCATTGCCTCCAGGATCGTTCCCACCATCCGTATATCTACTAATGTCCCATATCATGTGTCTGTTGCAGACCGGAGGACGCTAAGCAGAAATTCATTCGCTCATCTTCTCGCTTCACTATTTCAATCGCGGTTTCATCCCTTGATGCTAAAGATAGTAACCGTAATTATTGTCTCCCTTTCTCCCTTCGACAGTGGACGGAAGCTGGGGGCTGTGGGAAGAGTGGAGCGCGTGCCCGGTGGCTCGTGACTGTCACGAGGGAGGGGTGCGCGAGCGGCGGAGAATGTGCGACGACCCCGCACCCACCAGATGCGGAAAGTCCTGTGAAGGGGACGCGTTGCAGAGAGAGCGATGTGGGACACCTTGTGGTAGGTTAGGGAGAGAGAGGGGGGGAGGGAGTGGGATTGGGAGAGAGAACTTGAAAACTTAAGTTTATTTTTCAAGGATAAAGATTTTTGGCAACGCCTGGTTATACGAACATAGAAGAATAGAAACGTGGCAAGGCATACTATTACACATACAGAGAGAGAGAGAGAGAGAGAGGGAAATAATCGTTATTGCTTGCATATTTGTTTGCGTGTGCGCACGCGCGCGCGTGTGTGTGTGTGTGTGTGTGTGTGTGTGTGTATGTGTGTGCGTCTCATCGTGCGTCTATTGTTGGTAAAGTAGTATATTTTCATTGCTTGCATGGATAAGGAGTCATTGTACATTTTCTTCAGGCAATGTGTATCATTTATATAATGTGTATGTTCTGCATGTTTCCGCTTGCGCGCCTCTGTGTGTGTGTGTGCGTGTGTGTGTGTGTGTGTGTGTGTGTGAATCAGATTTTTTTGCGTGTTTTAAACTTTCTATTGGTTTTTGTAAAGCGCATTGAACTTTAAGGCAATGCGTTATATAAGTTTCCTCGATAGAGAGAGAGAGAGAGAGAGAGAGAGAGAGAGAGAGAGAGAGAGAGAGAGAGAGAGAGAGAGAGAGAGAGAGAGAGGTTTGCCGTTTTATTCAAACATTTTCTGTGCAAAAAAACTTATAAAAACCACCAAATACTATATTGCAAACTCAGCTTTTAGAAATAGTAGGTTGGTGCGTTTTCTTCAGCTAGGCTAGACTTTAGACTGTGATTTTTTCAAAATGGCCTATAGTCACCTTACCAACTTTAAATGCTCACGATTCTACAGCTAAAAAGGATACAGGAATGTTTTTTTATATCATTAGAAAGAAACTTATCTGAAGTTTACAATTGTGCCATTTTCTCAGAATGGTCATTTTGACACTTAATGTCCCTTTTGTGGTGCTGGGTCAGTACATATAATATGGGATCGACATATTTACCCCTCTAAATCAACTTTGTCGATGAAATAATAATAATAATAATAATAATAATAATAATAATGGATATTTGTTGCACTCTTTCTCCAAAGAGCTCAGAGCGCTTACAAAGTTAACTTTAGACAACAACAATAACAATAGTAATAAACACAAAACATTCAATATATATTAAACCCAAATAAACCCAAATCCTTGTCAGATATGATGATTGTGGTACAAACCCAAAATATTTCAATAATTTTATCAAGAACAAAAATGGGTAGTTAATGATTTTTGCTACATTTATTTTCACGTTTTTCTTTTCTTGTCTTGTTTAGCCTGAGGGCATGGGATACAAAATAATAAAACCTGTCTGGATGGTCGACTTATGGCGATTATATTCCCGCCAGGGGGCAGTCAATCCACTAGGGGCTTATCACGCGATTTTCTTAGTTGGGCGTAGTGAGAGAGAGAGAGAGAGA